>OX381709.1:5645935-5843355 GCA_947462335.1 Harmothoe impar | reverse complement strand
TCAGATTAAGGGAGTGAGGATGTGGAAACAGACTTGGAGAGTGATGGGTGTGGACAGAGTGACAGAGTGAGCAAGGCGAGTGAGGGTTGTCATAAAAGGTGGGGCCAGACACATCAGCCACCTTACTCACCGACTGTCTGTCATGTCACCCACCTCAAACACAACCATCTGTCATGTCACCCACCTCACCCACCAACCATCTGTCATGTCACCCACCTCACACACCAACCATCTGTCATGTCACCCGCCTCACACAACAAAAAACATCGGCAATGTCACCCACCAACAATCTGTCATGTCAGACATTGGTACAGCCTCCCTTGTAACCGAGTCACACAGACATTGGTACAGCCTCCCTTGTAACCGAGTCACACAGACATTGGTACAGCCTCCCTGGTAACTGAGTCACACAGACATTGGTACAGCCTCCCTGGTAACTGAGTCACACAGACTTTGGTACAGCCTCCCTGGTAACTGAGTCACACAGACTTTGGTACAGCCTCCCTGGTAACTGAGTCACACAGACATTGGTACAGCCTCCCTGGTAACTGAGTCACACAGACATTGGTACAGCCTCCCTGGTAACTGAGTCACACATACATTGGTACAGCCTCCCTGTATCTGAGTCACACAGACATTGGTACAGCCTCCCTACAACTGAGTCACACAGACATTGGTACAGCCTCCCTGGTAACTGAGTCACACAGACATCTGTACATCCTCCCTGGTAACTGAGTCACACATACATTGGTACAGCCTCCCTGGTAACTGAGTCACACATACATTAGTACAGCCTCCCTGGTAACTGAGTCACACAGACATTGGTGCAGTCTCCCTTGTAACCGAGTCACACAGACTTTGGTACAGCCTCCCTATAACTGAGTCACACAGACTTTGGTACAGCCTCCCTGGTAACTGAGTCACACAGACATTGGTACAGCCTCCCTGCTAACTGAGTCACACAGACATTGGTACAGCCTCCCTGGTAACTGAGTCACACAGACATTGGTACAGCCTCCCTGGTAACTGAGTCACACATACATTGGTACAGCCTCCCTGTATCTGAGTCACACAGACATTGGTACAGCCTCCCTACAACTGAGTCACACAGACATTGGTACAGCCTCCCTGGTAACTGAGTCACACAGACATCTGTACATCCTCCCTGGTAACTGAGTCACACATACATTGGTACAGCCTCCCTGGTAACTGAGTCACACATACATTAGTACAGCCTCCCTGGTAACTGAGTCACACAGACATTGGTACAGCCTCCCTGGTAGCTGAGTCACATAGACATTGGTACAGCCTCCCTACAACTGAGTCACACAGACATTGGTACCGCCTCCCTGGTAACTGAGTCACACAGACATTGGTACAGCCTCCCTGGTAACTGAGTCACACAGACATTGGTACAGCCTCCCTGGTAACTGAGTCACACAGACATTGGTACAGCCTCCCTGGTAACTGAGTCACACAGACATTGGTACAGCCTCCCTGGTAACTGAGTCACACAGACATTGGTACAGCCTCCCTGGTAACTGAGTCACACGCACATTGGTACAGCCTCCCTGGTAACTGAGTCACATAGCATTACAGCTAAGTTATCATAACAGGCTGTTTTGAAGACAGCTATGTCTTTAACATTTCTGTGGCTTATCTCATTGTCCATTATTCTGACACTAGGTTTGCTGCCAGTCAGTACACAGACCAGGGATTAGCCGACCTAATGAGCAGCCTTTCACACAATAACACCTTGAAAGACCTCACGTAAGTACACATGGCATAATTAGTTCCACAATAGTTGCACCAGGTGTTGAATCACATATTTTAAATTCAATGTAATAATTACTGCAACATTTGCTGTTTAAATGCTTTATGAAAGGCATAGAGATTCCGCTAAACATGTGTTACTACAATACGGTCATGTATCTTTGGTGTTTTTTTACAGCTTCAGTAGCAGTCTGCTGACTGATTCTGTACTTCCTGATATCTGTAGGATGCTACAAGACAATGGTACCATCAACAAGATCTCGTAAGTGTGTTTCTATTCTCTGTTACTTTACAAAACAGATTATATCATAACTCTCAGGATGCAGTCTCCTGTACCAGGGAACACTTTTTAACCTGAGACCACACTAGCACACCAAAGGTTTTTTTTTTTTTCAAAATACATGGGGTTTTCTCAGTGCAGCAAGACAACAGCATCTCTATGTTAAGCATAGATTTATAGGGAGGGCTGTTCCTGGGGCTCCCATGAAGTAGCCCTCAGCTGCTCATCACAGCCAGTTTAGCATGGTTCAGGAGTAGTCACATGATACTCACAAAGTATATTCCACAGTCTAATAGTTTCTTATTGTCAGAATCTACTGTAAAGTCCTGTAATAACTTTTCAGCTGCACTTGAAAGTGCTATGATTTCTGCACTCGCAGTGCCCTGGGCCGTGCTGTACTAAACCCTTGTGCAGTACAGCCCAAGCACAGCTCCTGCAGAACCATATTCTCGCCCACATGCATGTCTACCTACATTACCTTTGGTGTAACTTTGATTTCAACACAGTGATGCCTGGACATGATATTTTGTATCTGTCCTAATCGGAGAAAGAACATAATCTCGTATCATTCTAATATCACTGTTTATAGATGTCCATATCAGAATGTTGTGCACATGCGAGTAGGTTAAAGGTTAAAAGTTGTGTAGTTTGGAATGCCATTGGTGATGGCCCCAAACACACCCTCTCTCCCTTTTTTAACGTATTCTGTAATATGCTCTATTTGAGTCACAGAATTTTTCATGGTACCGTATTAATGACACTTTTAGGGTTTAGTGAGGTTACTATAAATACTGAGTTCGTGGAAATATGCATATAATTACTAAAGGTATACTTATTTTGATACTACGTTAGATTTTAAAGAACAGGCATTGCTTGGAGAAAAACATTACTTGCTGACATGACACAGGGTCTGGCTGGACAGGGCAAACTGGTGTGTACGTGACTAGGCTGCATTGTGATACACCTCTAGAACTTTATCTGATTTGACTAAGGCATTTATAAGTTCCTTTCCTCTAATAACAGGTTTGACCAGTCTACGTTTACAGATTCAGGAGTTTCTGCATTGATGAAGACACTGGCACAGAACAAGACATTGCAGAGTCTGTGAGTATAATCGCTTGTTGAAGTTTTGGATCATTCTGAGGATGTGCAGGAAATTGAGAGCCATTTCAGTTACAGTTTGATATTATTACCAACAAATGTGCTGTACCATGTACTGGCATGCACAGGCTAGCTCTACCTGGTGAGTAGTATAGTTTGTATCGGAACGGGACTATGGTTAAGTACTGTTTATTACTCATTGGACTTGCAGACAATCAGAAGCCTCCATTTGACCGGAAGTGACATCACTTCTGGTATGCCCTTATATGGGCATGTGACATGACCTTGACCTACTTAGAGGTCAAGGTCGTGACCCCAGCCAATCAGAGGCCTCCATTTGACCGGAAGTGACTTCCTCATTTGCATAATGGGTCACTTCCCGTGTACCAGCCAATCAGAGGCCACCATTTGACCAGAAGTGACCCCCTCATTTGCATAAAAGACCACACCCCCGTGACCAGAAGTGACCTACTTAAGATGACCGGAAGTGACATCATGTGACCTACTTAGGGGAGGGATTAGCAATGACCGGAAGTGACAGAAGTGACCCAATTTAAATAAAAAATGTGGTCACGTGACTGGAAGTGACCACCTAGTTAACATAAATGTCTGCAGGATGATCACCTGCTGTTCGCTGTATGAAGTTTTTTGTATACGCTCTCGTTGAACACCATCTTAATCTCACCTCTTAATGACACCTGATCCTCTTATAGGTGTAACACACCTCCAGATCAAAAACAAGATTTGAATCCAGGGTGGAAGGAACGACCCTAGTAGTATAGTATGTATCGGAACGGGACTATAGTTAAGTACTGTTTATTACTCAATCGACATGCAGCCAATCAGAGGCCTCCATTTGGTCACGTGACCCCCTCATTTGCATAATTACGTAATAGGCCACGCCCCCTCATTTGCATAATTACGTAATAGGCCACGCCCCCTTGATCACCAGCCAATCAGGGGCCACCATTTGGTCACGTGACCCCCTCATTTGCATAATAGGCCACGCCCCCTTGATCACGTGACCCCCTCATTTGCATAGTAGACTACGCCCCTTTGATCACCAGCCAATCAGTGGCTTCCATTTGGTCACGTGACTCCCTCATTTGCATAATAATGGGTCACGTGACCCCCTCATTTGCATAATAGGACCACACCCCCTTGGTCACGTGATCGGAAGCGCTCTTTATTTGGAAAATAGGCCACACCCCCTTGGTCACGTGACCTGACCCCCTCCCTCATTTGCATAATATAGACAATAGACAGACCACACTTCCCTTTTGGTCACATGACTTGGACTAGCCAATGGGAGGCTTCTATAAGGGGGGAGGGGAGGGGAGGGGGGGAGGGGGGCACTTTAAGATGCATGGGGAGGGGAGGGGGGAGGGGGGCACTATTTATGGGGTGGGCGGGCACTTGGGGGGGAGGGGGGGCTTTTGGGGTCTGCTCGGGAGAAAAAAAAAAAAAAAAATTATCTGATCTCTAGGGAATCGCTTCCTCTCTACCCCCCTTTAGGGGGGTAGGGAGGAGGCGAGTCGGAGGTGACTGTAGAGGAGTTTTTCGGTGACTTTTTGACTTGAATATTTCTTGCGACTTTGTGACTTGTAAGCGAAAGCGAAAGCAACTTTGCGGCCCGTAGCCCCTTAAATAAAGAGGTGACTTTGTAACCTCAGGGGGGAGATCCTTCTACACCCCCACGGAGTAGAAAGGATCTCGGTTGATTGACTGTACTTTGACTTGTTGTTGTAAACAAAAAAAATCAATGAATAGAACGACCCCCTCATTGCTAACAAAGGAACGCCTTTTGAATTACACAAATGACCCTCTTTTTGTAGGGGTTAGCGGTAACTCGACTTGAATTAGAGTATTAGGGAGAGCAAAACGCGACTACACACCGTCTTAGACTGTCGTCTTACGGACCGGATAACAATAACCCTAGTTACCTCGGTTACTGTTGCTCAAGAGACGGCGATGGAACTGGTCACGTGGATACTGAAAGAAGGTCTACCTATAACCACCACGCTAGTTTGAACGCGGCGGGTATGAGTCATCATGGGGCCCTTGACGGGTGGGTCCTCCCCATGCAGCCGTATGTCGAATTTAAGAAATGCCCATGTCACACGTCACTAAGGGAGAAAACGTTTTTTGAAAATATTTAGAACCCGAATTTGAGCATTCTGGTACATTTTTAAGGACCCAGACACTGCAAAGCCGAGTAACTGCAAAGCCGAGTACCATCCAAGAAAAAAAAAAAAAAAAAATTGGCGAAATGTTTAGGCTTGAAATGGCACTTTTCTGATGCACTCTTTGAACATTTTTTTTTTCCTCATGTCACTATGGTCCATGGCACATGTGGGACTCAAGAAATGCCACATGTCCCATGTCACTTAGATGTCCGTGCCCGTGTCGTCGTATCGAATTTTAAGAAAATGCCCATGTCACCATATCGAATTTAGGGGTCTAGTGACATCAGCATGTCTGGCTATCCTCCACAAATTTAGCTCTAAAATGTTTACTTTTTTTTTGGGGCTGATTTTTCATCATTTTTAAAAAACAATAGGTTGTTTGAAATGTTTGCTGTTGTAAATAGAAACAAAAACAAAACAAAGCGCATGGTAAGATTATGTCACATTGCAAGTGGCGGGTCCGCTCGAGGCTTATTCAGCCTCTTCGTGGATCCGCGACTGCCAATGTGATCATATACTAATCACCGGCGTTTACGGTATTATATACTAAGGTATGAGACGGGTCTTACAGAAAAGGTGTCTAAAGAGCCCTGTGACCTGATTGAAATGACGTCAGCGTCGTCTGCTCGTCAGTGCCCGGCTGTAGCCCGTAGGACATGTTATTCTGCTTTTCTGGATGTTTTGAAATATTTTGATTTAACTGTTAATACCTGATAACAAGCCTCTGAAGCAGATTTTTGATCGAGCACCTGTTCTCTACTCTTCCATCGATTAGCTGCTTCAGCAAAAAAAAAAAATCGCGCGCGCAGTCTAGTCTATATGACGGAGTCGCTAAAGCTCTGTTTAGAGAGTGGAACTTGACCTTGAGTATAGACTCAGTACTAACTGAACGCCCCGCGGGGTCACCCCTCACGTGGGAATATGTACAAGCTCTGGTTCTTCACTTTACGGCTTGACTAAAACTGAGACGCGTCCATGATAAACTCTAGCCTTTTTTTTTCCTTTACTAGGATCGAGAGAGAGATTTTAAATGGGGCGGTTATCTAAATAGCGTGGAACTAAAATCAGGCTGCGGCAGATAGTATCTCTGCGCACCTCAAGACTCAACGTAACTTTCACTCTCCAGCAGAAGTTTAGTTGTGACTAATGATGGGCGGCGACCGTCGTGCACCGGCGGACATTGGAGAGTGTTGGAGAGCTGAACCTTACAGACATATAAATCAATCGCTTTGGTGGAAATATCTCGCCATAGATTGGAACCAAATACTTATCTAATGGAATCGTTATCAGTTTTCAGTTTTCTTGCCGTACAAAATTTATTTCCCACTCTTCACATGGTGATAGCTGAAGGTCGCTCGTCGTAGGTACGTGTGACCGGAACACCCTTTTTGTTTTTGGCGCGGGTTGACATCAGATTTGTACCGTACTGTCGCGATTAAGAGCTCTGAGGGAGGGCTTTTCAATTCGGTGAAGTTCTTACTCAGGAGCTATATACAAGCCAGGCGCTGGCGCTTATTCAAAGTCGCGATTTTAGTGCTTGAGAAAAAACATTTGGAGGCTCTTATACTCCGGCGCTTATAAAAGACCGGCGCGCTTTTCAACACTAGTTGCTTTATCGCGACCGTACGGTATGACTTCGGTGTCAAAAGATCCCAAACTCCAAATAAGGAAGTGAAACGACGTCGTCTGTCTACCTCGTGCGCGTCATAGCGTCGTCGAAAATAGTGTGACGTCAGCATCTCTCAGGCGGCTAGGAAGTCAGTTTGACAAAATGGCTCACGGAGTGAACTTCGTGGCCGTTTCTCGATCTATGATCGATGCGGCCGTGGAGAAGGAATTCGTAGCCGTGCAACAGAGAGAGGAGGCGGAGAGACAGAACTTCGTGGCCGTTTCTCGATCTATGATCGATGCGGCCGTGGAGAAGCAGTTCGTAGCCTCGCTACAGAGAGAGGAGAGACAGCGGACTGCTGCTGAAGCAGAGGGTGTGGTGGATGAGCTGATCGAGAACGTCGCTGATCAACTCATCCGCCGGTGCGTGGAGCAGGTCAAGCAGCAAGTCTGCATGGAGGAAGGCCTACCGCCCGCCGTGCTGGAGGAGCTGCTGAAGGACTGCCACGCGTTATGACCACGCCCTCCGCTTCAGCAGCAAGGTCCCTGCGACCCTCTCTCTACCAAACGGTCCTTTTAAGGACCAACCACTGATCGCAAAAGTTGAAAATCAATCTCAATATAATATACGCATCAGAAAAACCCCTAATACGCTCTACACTGAAACCCTGTTGAGTAGGTAGATCGAGTTGGGCATTTTTTTTTAGGAAGGGCAATCAGGTCATCGTGTGGAGATCATCAGGTGTCCTGTGTGTGTGTGTGTGTGTGTGTGTGTGTGTGTGTGTGTGTGTGTGTGTGTGTGAATTTTATACAAATACAATTATTCATTCCTTTCAGCAAGAAAATTAGCTCAATGTAATCATATGATTTTAACTGCCCTACTTATCAGGGCCTTGACGACATCTGACCGCCCCCCTTTTCAGGATCTAAATGGAAATTCACCGCCACCGCTTTTCAGAGTACTGCAGCGCCATTACCTAATTCTTTTTGTATGTGAAAAAAAAACAGCACTGATAAGGGGTTTAATTAGACAGATATTGGTTTCTACACTATCAAAAAATAAACCCTCAGCGCTTTAATGCTAAAGGTGGCAATAGTGCTTTAATGCGCTACGCCCTTTGTCGATATGCCGGTGTATGCATGCATGCAGCCCTGGTGAGGAACTCTGAGTGCTGCATTCATGACTTATGACGACAACGGGCACTGCACATTAAAGCGCTATGCGACTATTAAAGGGTTAGATCCAGTCTTGCTCCAGGCATCCAGAATGCTATACCCAGAGTTGGTGGTCTGGTCCAGACTACTGTACACAGATTGTAGACGGGATGGCGGGTTGCTGCCAGACTATCCCTCTGGTACGATATGCGGCTGGCGCGGCCGAGCCTGTCTTATATGATGCTGAGTCTAACTATGTATTACATACCCTACGAGTAACTGAGAGTATGTCAAAATAATCACGGCAAACTGACTGGCGCCTTCATAGGATCATAGGGTGGTTATTATTACATAACTCAGTAACCTTTGGTTATGTGTTAGATAGAGTACACTTGGACACGGTTATTCCATATACCCACTGCCCCACAGGGTCAAGACGAGGTGATTTAAATAATAAGACCCAGACGGGTAAAATAGCCAAAGTCAACAATGACCTGTTTTTTTGGGTTTTTTTTAGCCAATATGGACAAAGAGACACGGGGTGCTGTACACAGGTTGTGGACGGGCTGGTGGGTCACTGCCAGACTATCTCCCTGGTCCGATATGCAGCCGGCGTGGCCGAGCCTGTCTTATATGATGATGCTGAGTCTAACTATGTATTAGATACCCTACGAGTAACTGAGAGTATGTCAAAATAATCACGGCAAACTGACTGGCGACTTCATAGGATCATAGGGTGGTTATTATTACATAACTCAGTAACCTTTGGTTATGTGTTAGATAGAGTACACTTGGACACGGTTATTCCATATACCCACTGCCCCACAGGGTCAAGACGAGGTGATTTAAATAATAAGACCCAGACGGGTAAAATAGCCAAAGTCAACAATGACCTGTTTTTTTTTTTGTTTTTTTTTAGCCAATATGGACAAAGAGACACGGGGTGCTGTACACAGGTTGCGGACGGGCTGGTGGGTCACTGCCAGACTATCTCCCTGGTCCGATATGCAGCCTGCGTGGCCGAGACTGTCTTATATGATGCTGAGTCTAATTATGTATTAGATGTGCTACGAGTAACTGAGAGTGTGTCAAAATAATCACGGCAAACTGACTGGCGACCTCATAGGTCAGTTATTATTACATAACTATTATTACATAACTCAGTAACCTTCGGTTATGTGTTAGATAGAGTGCACTTGGACACGTTTATTCCATGTACCCGCTGCCCCACAGGGTCAACACGAGGTGCTTAAATAATAAGACCCAGACGGGTAAAATAGCCAAGTCAACAATGTCCTGTTTTTTTTAGCCAATATGGACAAAGAGAAACGGGGTGCTGTACACAGCTTGTGAACGGGGTGGCGGGTCGCTGCCAGACTATCCCCCTGGTCCGATATGCAGCCGCGGCGTGGCCGAGACTACCTTATATGATGCTGAGTCTAATTATGTATTAGATGTGCTACGAGTAACTGAGAGTGTGTCAAAATAATCACGGCAAACTGACTGGCGACCTCATAGGTCAGTTATTATTACATAACTCAGTAACCTTCGGTTATGTGTCAGATAGAGTACACCTGGACATGATTATTCCATATACCCACTACCCCACAGGGTCAAGACGAGGTGATTAAGTAATAAGATCCCAGACGGGGGGTAAAATAGCCAAGGCAACAATGTCCTGTTTTTAGCCAATATGGACAAAGAGACACAGGGGGTGCTGGGAGTTGGCGACAAGGGGCAAGACGGGCAAGACTACTTCTCAAAATAGTCAATGACAATGGCCAAGACCTAGTTCTTAAATTCGACAAGACCCATTGGTATCTCTTATATTCGACAAGTGTCACATGTGCCCCGTCTGTGGTCCTAATATAGAATTTCTAAAAAAAAAAAAAAAAAAAAAAAAAGTAAATTTTCTGCACCGTGTGACAACGACCGATCAGCTACCAACCTATTTTTGGTTATTTTTCTATTCAGTTTTTGATCAGCGCACTTTATTATCGTGGTTTTTTTTAAAATTTTTTAATCATAAATAATATGTAGACTTGGAAAAAAAATGAGAGCTGACATGTCGCTGTTTTGTCACTAAACCCAAAAGACCCACCCACCCCGTAGGAAGGGTAGACGTTTGTGAACGTTCCCTTAGGTCTCTATTCTTTATTTATTGTGTGGCCCCTAAAGAGGGGCCAACCAACTGACACTGTCAGTTGGTTAGTAGATACTACTCAACATGGGCGTAATTAATTACACCTAGTGTTGAGAAACAACATGACTGAGCTCAAAAGGCCCCCGTTGGATGGGGGCCCTTGTGGCACAACGAGTTGATTCGTTTTTCAGATTACCGACTCGGCGAGAGTTTCTGCCTATGTATCTTTTATAAAGCCTTAGATATGGTGTGGTATTTTTCATCTCGCTATAGTTTAGTTGGTATTCAAAGAAACTGCCTCATTTCTATCAGAAATACACAATATTGAATTGTTTTTTATATTTTAATATATTCAGAAGCACACTTTGTTGCCTATATAGCTCATTATGCGTTGAAATGTTCGCGAGCATCGTAGGAATGTACAAATCCCCTATTGTGGCGCCATCTGACGAAAGAGCAAGGAACTATACGTGACCTGAACCCCGCCCTCAGCGCGTTCGTTATTCGCATCTTTGACAGCGACTAAGAGACGCTCAAACTGTCTCTTATTTAGTTTGAACTTATCACAAATTTGTCTTTGATAGGTCGTAGATCGACTTCTGACTTTTTAGTTAGAATAAAAAAACAAGTGACGCCGCCACAGACCCGCGCATTAACGCGCTCCGCCGTCTTCAGAGGGCTGAGTCTATAGTACAGTAGATTCTACTGTGTACTTACACTAACAGTGCTACATATACATACCTGAGTCATAAGTGGGTTTTTTTTTTTTTTTTTAGGGGAAAAAAAGTGATCTACTCACCCAAACCGCTATTAGTAGGTAACCTGTATGACCCATACCGCAAACATCTGCCTCGTGACTGATAGTGTACCGGTGGTGAAGTGCTGTTGCAAGAACAATTGAGGCTCTTTATATAGCTGAGAGAGCGAATGGACTAATCTTGTTTTCACCTTGAGCCCCACCCTATTCCAGAGAGGGTATCAAAAATCGCATGTACACGTATATGGGCTTATAGCTGGTGAATAGATAAGGCGGGGCACCTGTGTATACTAAGACTCCAGGGGGCGTTTTAACGACAGGTGTGACGCGCCAGCCCGTGGAGGGAGCTTTTGTTTTCACCTAGAGAGCGTATACAAAGCCTACAGGGGGTGATTAACGCCAGGTGTGACGCGCCAGCCAGTGGCCGGATCACCTCATCTTCTAAGCTTTTGTTTTCACCTAGAGAGGGGATCGAGAGTGTATACAAAAAAACTACAGGGGATGTTTAACGCGGCCAGCTGCCTACATGCTATAGCCTAAGCCTGTTTTCAGCTAGAGAGGGATCTACATCACCTAAGCCCTTTCCACCCTTAAATCGATCTGATAATTACCATAAAGAAGAGTAATGCACGTTACATGTATATGGGCTTATAGCTGAGTAAGAGCTTAAGATGCTAGTCAACTGTGTATGCAAAAAAAAAACTACAGGGGGTGTCTAAAGTCGATTGTCATGCGCCAGCGGGCGGACAGAAGTCTGCCACTCTAGCTGTGACTACAAGCGCGTGCGTGTGGTAGACAGCTTAAATCAAACACGAGTTAAGCTCCTTATAGCTTCCTACTGTCTGCGGATTCGAGTCTTTTGTTTTTTTCATGTATTTCCTCGGAGGGTCGAACAGGATTAAAGATGTAACGAACCCGCACCTACACAGGTAGACAGCCGGTCGCCTTCCTAGTGAGAGTTTTCCTCCTGAGTTAAGAAGCTTATCTCGGAGCCTAGTACATAAGCGAGAGTGAAACATGAGTCCCACACACTTCTTCAACCACCTTCAGCATGGCGTCATCAGGAATCACTCTACGTTCTACCGAATGTGAGCAATCCCAACACTACTACAGAGCCGCGACAACACCACATGAGGAGACGTCCATGTTTACTGATGAGTCAACAAGTAGCAAGGTGGAGGTTGGTTTTTATCAAGATTCGTACGGGTGGCTGGAAAGTGTGAGGGCTACTTCTGCAGCTAATGCTGCTGCTCGTGCAAAACGTGAAGCTTGTATCGCTGTTCGTGCTACACATGCTGCATACGAAGTTGCCAATGCTGCTAACAACGTTGCTGTTACTCTCGCCGCTGCTGCTCGTGCTGCTAATCTTTTTGCTACTGTTTCCGCTCTTGCTACCGATGCTGCTGCTACTGATGCTGCAACGTCTGCTAAAAGTGTCGCTGTTGCGGCTGCTGCTAGGGCTAATGCTATTAATGCTTGTACAGCTGCTAAAAAAATAGCCTGTTTTGCTTATGCTAGTCGCAGTGTCGCTGTTACGGCTATGACTGATGCCCATGATGCTAAGTTACGGGCTTTTGCTTTTGCTGAAGATGCTGTTGATGCTCAAGATGTTGCTGCTGCTGCTGCTACTGCTGCTGATGATGCTGCTGCTGCCGCTGCTGCTGCTGCTGAAGATGCTGCTGCTGCTGTGGCTGATGCTCTAGACACCTATGACGCTGCTGCTCTAGACACCTATGACGCTGCTGCTGCTGAAGATACTGCTGCCGCTGCTGCTACTGCTGCTGCTGAAGATGCTGCTGCCGCTGCTCTAGACACCTATGACGCGGCTGCTGCTGCTTTTGCTGAAGATACTGTTGATGCTGCTGCTGCTACTGCTGCTGCCGCTGCTGCTACTGCTGCTGCCACTGCTCTAGACACCTATGACGCTCCTGCTACTCCTGCTCTAGACACCTATGATGCTGCTGCTGCTGCTGCCACTGCTCTAGACACCTATGACGCTCCTGCTACTCCTGCTCTAGACACCTATGATGCTGCTGCTGCTGCTGCTGCTGCTGAAGATGCTGCTGCTGCTGCTGCACTAGTCATCTATGACGTGGCTGCTGCTCTAGACACTTATGACGCGGCTGCTGCTGCTGCTGCTGCTGAAGATGCTGCTGCTGCTGCTGCTCTAGACACCTATGACTGAAAACATAGTAGGCGTTATTTACAAACACTGCTGTTACCTATGCCTAAACTTAGTAGGTCTTATTTACAAACAAGAGAGCCACGTGGTGTTGTTTACAAACAAAGAGAGCCACGTGGTGTTGTTTACAAACAAAGATAGTCACGTGATGTTGTTGTGGTCTATCATGTCAATGAAGGGGTCGCGTGATCAAGGGGGCGCGGCCTATTATGCAAATGAGGGGGTCACGTGACCAAATGGCGACCTCTGATTGGCTGGTGATCAAGAGGGCGTGGCTTATTATGCAAATGAAAGGGTCACGTGATCAAGGGGGCGTAGCCTATTATGCAAAATGAGGGGGTCACGTGACCAAATGGTGGCCTCTGATTGGCTGGTGATCAAGGGGGCGTAGCCTATTACGTAATTATGCAAATGAGGGGGCGTGGCCTATTACGTAATTATGCAAATGAGGGGGTCACGTGACCAAATGGAGGCCTCTGATTGGCTGCAGGTCGATTGAGTAATAAACAGTACTTAACTATAGTCCCGTTCCGATACATACTATACTACTCACATAAACAAGCTAGCTAGCTACATTTGAATTAAATCTCTTTTTCAGGCAAAATGTAATTTTAGATTATAACCTATTATTTACAATATCCTTCTGGCCCTGTGAGCCTGGGTTATCTGTGCTATCCCCCGACACACACCCTCTGGACCATTGTCCATCTTCATTTTATTTCCATTATTTGGCCCAAATCAAAAACGCTATTGACAGTTCGAACTGTCAATAGTGGAAAATATTTCTGTTATTGACAGTTCACACTGTCAACAGTGGAAATTATTCCTGTCATTGACAGTTCCTCATGTGAACTGTCAATAGTGCAATATTTCTGTCTTATTGACAGTTCCCACTGACATTGGAGTCAACAAATGTTAGTTTTTTTGGCAAAAGGGTTTTTATTTTTGGTAAAATCGGTTTTGCCCCAAAATCGGTTTTGCCCCCAAAATCGGTTTTGCCCCCAAAGTCGGCTTTGCCCCAAAATCGGTTTTGCCCAAAATCGGTTTTGCCCCAAAATCGGTTTTGCCCCCAAAATCGGTTTTGCCCCCAAAATCGGTTTTGCACCCATAGTTGGTTTTTTTTCCCAAAATCGGTTTTGCCCTCAAAATCGGTTTTGCCCCCAAAATCGGTTTTGCCCCAAAAATCGGGTTTTGCACCCAAATTCGGTTTTTGGCCCAAAATCGGTTTTGCCTCCAAAATCGGTTCTGCTCCAAAAATTGGTTTTGCCCCAAAAATCGGGTTTTGCACTAGAGATTGGTTTTGCATATCCACCAAAATCGACTTTTCCACCAAAATCGACTTTTCCACCAAAATCGACTTTTCCACCAAAATCGACTTTTCCACCAAAAAATCGACTTTTCCACCAAAATCATTCTCAGGGTTATAACAGTGATGATAAGGAACTGTCAATAAGAGAGGAAATTCCCACTATTGACAGTTCGATGAAGAACTGTCAATAACGCTATGATTTACCACTATTGACAGTTTGAACTGTCAATAAGAGAAAAATATCCCACTATTGTCAGTCTGAACTGTCAATAAGAGGAAAGTTTTCCACTATTTTGAACTGTCAATAGCTAAATCAAGGTGGGCCAGCTGTTGACAGTGCAAACTGTCAATAATGGAACACTTTCCTCTTGTTGACAGTTCAGACTGTCAATAGTGGGATATTTTTCTCTCATTGACAGTTCAAACTGTCAATACCAGGATATAATTCCCTTATTGACAGTTCACACTGGCAATAAGAGATTCATTTTTCTCTTATTGACAGTTCCTTTTTGGAAGTGTCAATAAGAGAATCTTTTTTTCCTTATTGACAGTTCAAACTGTTAATAAGGGAATTATATCCTGGTATTGACAGTTGAAACTGTCAATAAGGGAATTTTATTCTGCTATTGACAGTTCGAACTGCCAATAGTCACGGCCTTAGCAAAGGCCTGATAGAACCTAAGAATAGGGGAGGCTTTAAATCGCTAATTTTGTCGTACGGTTTCAGGGACAGGCTAAAACTATGAATTGTGGACCCTAAACTCGGGAAATCACGAACATATTTTTTTCGGAACCCTGTGATCCCCCCCATACGTGGGGTCCGAAGATCGGCCAAATAGCGAGAAACAGCCAAAATTCAGGCTTCAGATTTCTACTCAAACCTCACCATGCCTTCATGAAAATGGTCAAAAACCTTCATTTGGGACCAAAAGAGAGCATTCAAAGTCATATTGTTGTGATTATAGGGGTGTTTCCCCCTCTGGGGAGGGGGTGCGTCCATGGTAAAATACAGAAAAATCACCTTTTTTGAAAGCATTTGATCCTATACAATCAGGTTCCTATCCTGCCATAAAACATCATCATGAACCGTTCTGGAGGGCCCCCTGTTTCTGTTAACTATCCCCTATGACCCTTAAGCCCCCCCCCCCCCATTCCGCCTCAGCATGCACGAATAGCCATCAGATAACCCCCCCCCCCCTCCAACTTCTATATTACACTGTACCGTATTCAGAATGTCAGGATCTTTGAACATCAATGATCAAAGTGTTTTTAAAAGAGGGGTGGGGGATATGGAGGGGGCCCAGACCTTCTCCCTTACCCTATACAGACATGAGAGGAGGGCTACCTCAGTCCATCTAAGGACTCCAACCATTAGACCTCTTATAATTTACTTATCATACATGAATGACTTTAGCACCTCAACAGAAAACTGATAAGGGACCCAAAGAGACAGGTTACCCAGGTAACAAGAAACGTTTGGTTAACGTTGATCAATGTTCAATTTTGGTTAATTATACCAACGTCCTTTAATTTGCATTATTTCAACGTTGACACAACGTTTCTTGGGAAGATGTGATTTTAGAAACTTGGTTTAATGTTGGAAAACAGTTTGCGAACCAACGTTTTTCAGGTAACCTATATTGAATATTGCGCAACGTTTTTTTGTGGACTCAAATCAACATTCATTTAACCAATTGGTTTAACATTGGATTAACGGTTTTTTGAGATTCCAACCCAACTCACCAGATGGCAGTTTAGTCATTGATAGAACTAGTTTCGAGGCTGTCTACATATATTTGTCTAAAATAAGCAATCATATTGATCAATTCTGATATATCTATTTTACTTCACATTAACATTTAGTGTATTGATATTTCTAGACTAAGGAATCTGATAAAATGCTAACATTAGTCCTGTTTAATGATGTGTCATGTAGACACACCCACTCTGTAGAATTCAGAGATAGATATAGGCTATTCTGGTTTTCCATAAACTAGTTTGTATGAATCAATATGTTAGTATACTCTTTGATGGAGAGTATGCATACTCTCTGATGGGGAGTCTTCTAATCCCAAACTGAGCGCATGTAAGCTTGGGGAAACAGTGTGAAATAAACGTAAATACTATTGGACAGTATATGATCCTTACTGCACCAGAATGTGTGTATTAACTCAACGCTTTTTCACCCCGAGCTGAACGTTTATTTAAGTTTAATTCAATGTTGATTTGAGTCCACGAAAAGGAGTTAGGCTAGATGCAAAACACACGTTTTTCCACTATGACGTTGAAATAACGTTTGAATAACCTCAACTTGTAACCTGAGTATATTCTTGTGATTCCATGAATATAACCCAAATTTTGGAGGGCATTTGCTTCAATATAATTATTTGCATTGTCAACATACTAGAATGAGTTTAGATCAGATAGATAATACTCCTTTCAAAGGTCTCTATATTCATTTTGAGTTACCCTAGCAATGGTCACAACCCCCCGCCCCCCTCCATTATATGCCTAGTACCTCACCCCATGTGTGTTCATGGTCAAGATGACTGCTTCATGTTACACTTATTATACATAGTAATTCTATAAAAGTTATAGCAGAGATCTAATATTAACATCACTAATAACCTGATACAACAATAAACAAAAACCCTGACTCTCCTCCTTAACCAATGGGTTAAATCCATAGAATGATGGATGGTAGAGGGGTGAGGGGAGGAGCCTGCAAATGACTCCAAATAAGGACTGTTGTCCATATCTCTGTCTACACCTTGCATAGTTAGTATCCTAGACATAAGACAAGAGATAATTATTTAAATCAATTCTCTGAGGTGTTAAATAGATACTCTGAACCCTAAATATTATTGAAGCCAATAATAAACCTTGCATTTATATTATGGGGAGGGGTAGGTAACCCTGATACCTCATTTGCAATGCTAAAGATCAGATTTTGTCAAAGATGCACATACATTCAACATCTGAGGGTGCTGCTATAATATTCAGATATGTGAACATATGACATAGGCCTGGTGCTTGGTAGACCTATGCCATCCCCTATATGGGGTAAAGGGTAAGTTGGTAGAACCTAATATCAAACTTTGAGGACAGATGAATACATCTATCTTGATATTAGACCAAATATTGAACCCAGAGTTGATTTGAAGTACAGTATCCCTCTACCAGCTGTAGCAGAGACACCTGCCCGGGTGATCTGAAGTACCCAGCTCACTCACTCATTCGTTGTTTTGGGGGGGATGGGGGGGGGATGGGGGGGGGGGGGTTGGGCCCCCTCTTTTAGCCATTAACCACACCGCTGTCCCACTCCCAGAAATGATACACACCATGAGAGGCAATGCTGTGCACTGTGCCACATGGAGAGAGGGTTGGGCTGATGGTTGTACTGTGTAATATGGAAGAGGGTGGGTTATTTCATGGCTATTAGTCTGGAGTGAGGGTGGGGATGTGGTGGAGGTGGGTCATAGGAGGTGGTTAACAGGAACAGGGAGCCCTCAAGAAAGGTTCAAACTATCAGACAGGTCTTATGTTAATACATCATTTCAGTATAGGGTAATATAGAGGCAAGGGGGTCGGGGGAGAGAGTTATCTGGTGGCTATTGGTACATGCTGGGAGAAGGGGTGGTCATAGAGGGGAGTTAACAGAAAGTGGGGACCCTCCAGAAGGGTTTCATCTGCCTGATTAGGTGTCCTGAGGATAGGGATGTGATTGTAAGGGAGCAAATGCCTTCAAAATAGCTGATTTATCTGTATTTTACCCAGAACAAACTACCTCCCCAGAGGGGTTAACACCTCTATAATCACAACAATATGACTTTAAATTGTCTCTTTGGGTCCCATATGAAGGTTTCTGACCATTTTCATGAAGACATGATTTGATTATAGAAAGAATCTGAAAGCCTGGAATTTGGCTGTTTTCTCAATATTTGGTCGACCTTCGGAACCCACGTAGGTGGGGTCACAGGTTTCCAAAAAAAAGTATTTTTGTGATTTCCCGTGTTTCTGGACCCAAATGCAAAGTTTGAGCCTGTCCCCGAAGGAAAGTAAATTTATCACCCTCCCCTACTAATAAGGCGCACCACCCCCCAGACCCTCCTCCCCAACCAATATCCACCCACTACCTAGGCCTGAAGTAGGCCCTGATGACTGAAGTAGGCCTAGACTGACACAGTAGACTAAACCCATCAAGGGGGTTCCATGTCGTCAAAGTGGTCTAAATTACAGCACATTGATGCTAAACATTCCAGCGGTATCTGACAGGCAGGGACAACAGTTTAGGGCCATGTCATTCATTACTTTAGCTGGAGGGGTTTCAAAAATTGATAATCCCATACTTTTATCTTACTGAATAAAGGCAGAAATGTCATTATGCAGTCGGAGTTGAATCAGGCCAACATGCTGTTAAATTCAGTGATAAACACTGATTTAATACCAATGTATGCCCTTTTTTAAAATGTGTTTTATTTGGTAAAAGATAACAAATACAAAAGTAGATGCATTAAATTCTCACTGCATAAAGCTTGATTTTGTTATTCACAATCCAGATGACATTCTACTAGTACATATAGAAGCGGATTGATTTGCTACGGAATGATGACTGAATGAACTACCTTGAAGAAATATTAAAATGGTTTAGCCTAGGCCCCCATATCCTGACTCTTCAATAGCACCCAAGTAAAAATACCCAAAAGGTGGGCATCGTATGGAATAACTAAATGTCTCAGCCTGGTTTATTCTGACAAATCATCTTAAACACACAAAAAAGAAATCAAAGTGAATGTTTTGGTTAGACAGGTCCCAACTTGTACTAGTTAATTGATTATCAGATGAATCTTCTCCCATTTCTTTCCTGTTAATCCCCTCAATGTGTGTGATACCTGTCTGTATGTATGTGTTAGCTTTAACTGACTTTAACTAACAAGGTGTATATATCTGTACAGGCTCTCCTTCTTCACTTCTACAGCGGTGGTCACCGAACTCCACGGCAGCTCTGTAGTCACGCCCCGTCTTCACCTACCAGACACCGGCGGTCACCGCGCCGAGACACCTCCAAGGCAGCTCTGTAGTCACGCCCCGTCTTCACCTACCGGACACCGGCGGTCACCGCGCCGAGACACCTCCACGGCAGCTCTGTAGTCACGCCCCGTCTTCACCTACCGGACACCAGTGGTCACCGCGCCGAGACACCTCCACGGCAGCTCTGTAGTCACGCCCCGTCTTCACCTACCTGACACCGGTGGTCACCACGCCGAGACACCCCCACGGCGGCTCTGTAGTCACGCCCCGTCTTCACCTACCGGACACCGGCGGTCACCGCGCCGAGACATCTCCACGGCGGCTCTGTAGTCACGCCCCGTCTTCACCTACCAGACACCGGTGGTCACCGCGCCGAGACACCTCCACGGCAGCTCTGTAGTCACGCCCCGTCTTCACCTACCGGACACCAGTGGTCACCGCGCCGAGACACCTCCATGGCGGCTCTGTAGTCACGCCCCGTCTTCACCTACCGGACACCGGTGGTCACCGCTCCAAGACACCTCCACGGCAGCTCTGTAGTCACGCCCCGTCTTCACCTACCGGACACCGGTGGTCACCGAGACACCCCCACGGCAGCTCTGTAGTCACGCCCCGTCTTCACCGACCGGACACCGGTGGTCACCGCGCCGAGACACCTCCACGGCAGCTCTGTAGTCACGCCCCGTCTTCACCTACCGGACACCGGTGGTCACCGCGCCAAGACAAACTGTAAACAGGTAGGTTGAAGCTTTATTTCTGAAGGGGGCATAATCTTGTCTATGCCCACTGTATATCAGCGTGTAAACATATCATATTTCGCGCTGTTCATATTTCCGCGGATTTCGCGGATTTTAAAATCCGCGAAAATATGTACAGAGCAAAAATATATCCAATACTGCCCTGAAACATTATCATCCAATTCATTAAGACACATGATCCTACCCCTTGTACCTGTCCAGTAGACATTCCCTAATCGAATAATAATAATAATTCAACTTGAGTATGAATTATTTCTCAGACTATGTAACACTAGGTGGACTCTAGACTTGTCTGGTAAGAGCTGTGTCTTGCTTACAGGTGAGGTTTTATGGTAGTACTGATAGTGCTTATCAGCTATATCCACATGTAATTGATGATTGGGGCCTCGCACAGACATGTATAACTTATGAATTTGCATTATAGCCTTCGATGAACTTTATTTCAACAGTGCCATCTTCATGTGAAACTGTCTGCTTTTCTATAAATTTATATATGGTATAGCCTACATTTCTATCATAATGATATCAACTTTTGTAAGGCTTGAGGGCAGACCCCTAAGTGTCTCAGGTTGAGGTTGAACATTACCCATGATGTAGATAATTATGAAAGTACCGCCACTGGTTTTATAAAGCTACAATACACTGTCAACCATTGTCCCTGAAATTTCCATAGCACCATAATACTAACAAACTATGAAGTTACGGACTATGGACTGAAATTACCCACACTAAGTCCTAATACTGGCACTCTATGACGTTCACATAAACCCATAATACATAATACCACTGACACCCTTATTCCAACACTGCATGTTGCTATTCTCTGAATTAATCCACACTATGTATTTTGTGGCTGTGTCTCATGAGATTGTAAGAATTAAAATGTTTTAGACCCGGTGTAGTCTTTGACCAGCAAGCTTCAAAATGGCTGAAATGGGGGCTTTGTACACAGAACTGCAGTTAAATTTGTAAAATATAGTGTTGAAATATCCATTAACATTTCCCCTGCATTTCTGTGTGCATAGCCCCCATTTCTGCTGTTTTGAGACTTGCTGGTCAAAGACTACACTGGTCAACGACTACACCTGGTCAAAGACTACACCCGGTCAATTGTTACAATCTCATGAGACTCAGCCTTGTACACTCTGCTATGAAGCCTAGGACTAAACTTTAATCACTGAAGTAAATCTCCTTTTCAGGCAATATGGAGGAAATTGGAGGAGTTCTAAGGTGAGTACACATGTTATCGTCACTTCTGACGTCTCAGGGGTCACAGGATGATTTACAGGGATGGTGTTTTGGAGTAATGTACTGGTAATGACAACTTTAAAACTGGTCACTGGTTAGAAGGGGGGTTAAAGAAGTACCTAAATAAAGTAGCAAGTTACTTGTACGAGCAGGTAGCCACCCTGCTGCAATGTGATTAACAGCACGGGAGTTATCTAGGTTGGGGTGTTACCAACATATTTGGGCTCCCCTTATGGAAGTAGAGGGAGGGTAAAACTCATCTTTAGTATCCCTCTCCCACATAATGGATAGATGATGTAGATTGAATATATTTTTGCCAATTTGAGGGTAAAATCTGTTTCTCAAATAAACCAATGCCATGTCATATTTAATCCTATTGTAATTTCTAGGGGTTGTGGGCCCTTAGCAGACAGGATAAAACTATAAAGTTATTTGGTACACATTATAACATGTCATGTTGTTTTAGACTATATGTCCAATATAATTGATCTAAAGGCAATATGTGGCCTCAGGACACATACTTTTCTCATGGTTTGTTCTTTCAAACAACATATGCTTTTATACCGTAAAACCTCACGTATAAGCCTACCTCGCGTACAAGCCGCACCCTGAGTTACGGCCGATTCTATAAGCCGCACTGGCCATCCAAATGTGCCGATTTTAGTTCTGTATCATAGTGGCAAAAACTCACGTATAAGCCGCTGCCCGACGCTGGGCCGATCCTATAATCCGCACTGCGGATCTGATTCGCGTACTAGCAGTGGCTCGATATCCATAGACAATTACAGGCCTACACCTATATTTACTGGCCATCGGCCTCCGGACCAGCATTAGTATCTGTAATTGGTTATTAGTAATTTTGTAGATGGAAATTGTAAGAAGTAAATAACACCTTTGTCTGTGTTTGTAGTCTGGGGATCGCTAGGATCAGTCCTCAGAACCAACACCGACTACGGGAGTCACTGAAGAGGAATGACACTCTAAAAACAGTAGCGTAAGTCATCATTATTATGGTTTTATCTAGATATTTTTCAAACTATAGCTTGATATTCTTTTAGTTACATTGATCCTCAAACAGCAGTATATTTCTTTTAGATGAAACTAAATAAAGGTCGCGATTAAAGGCACCATCTATACTAGATACACCAGAAAATAATGTCAACTAATTCTGTACTGTTTATCACTCTAGGTTTTGGAAAAGTAGATTAACGGATGTGATTGTGGATGACTTATGTACCTTCATAGAGACCAATACCACACTGACACATCTACAGTAAGTGACACATACACTGTAAAATTATCGGTAAAAACACAGTGAATCACTGGCACTAATTAATACCTTTTTTTTACAGTCACCATATTTTGCTTTCCTCGTTAATTTTATGGGCATTTTCTGTTGTAATTTTACGGTGATTCATCATTATAATATGATGATTCTCTGCTATTAAATGATGATTATCATTTTTTCTTGATTCATTGATATATGTTTTTCATGATATCATGGCCTGGGATATCAAAAAGGAAGTTTGCAAAAGAAAATCTAACCTCCATAATTTTATCGAAGTATCATGTAAATAAATTATCGGACACTAAGTCAAATGTGTCAATATGTAACGTAATGGCCATTCCTTAATGCTATGTTTTCAAATATGATCAAAATATAACATGGCAAGACTACCAGAGGACAAAAATGACCAACCACATGATAATTATCATTTTTACCAGGTTCTACGAATCAGAGTTTTCCGATGCTGGTCTTTCTAAGGTGCTTAAGTGTCTGTGTCAAAATGCAACTCTTACATCACTAGCGTGAGTATACTTTATCAACCTACCCCTTTTTTTTCAAGAGCTGTATATGTTATAATTTTTTTGCATGCTTGCACAAGATCTGTACATTGACTAACTACTAGAACGTGAAAGTCAGTAATAACTCCCAACGCCCAAAGTAGGTCAAGTTCCCTCTAAGTAGGTCATATGTTTTTTTAGTGGGTCACAGTGCTTATCACACAAAATTGGTGTCCATCGTAGCAAAACAAATCTTTTTGTGTGTATTCTTTAGTAGGGGGCCTAATTCAGAAAAAACATGGAATAAGAAGATCACCTTAGGACAAAAGGGAAGCCCCTGCCGTACTTGTCTCGGGACAGACATGCCCACGTCCTTCCTAGTAGGGATTTCTCTGATAGTACTTATCTTTTGTAACCACATTTAGAGAATTCAAACGTGATTGCCCATAGAGGTGTAGAGAACATTTATTGCCTTGACTTCGACATACACCAGGCAATGGTATACAGCAAAGTTTTGTGGAGCCTAGAATACAATGAAATACAAAATAAGAAACATACATGAACTCATGGGTTGGTGGTGGGGAGGATATAATCATAGAAATACATTTTATGATGGAAAACCTCCACAGGGCTGTAGTGGTGGTGTCTCACAAACTTGGGCCAATGATTTTGTCTCTGACCGGATGCCATCTCTGACCGGGTGCCATCTCTGACTGGCCTGAATAAAAATGGTTTATTTAGGGCATATGATCCTAAAAATGGGCAACTAATCACTAATTTAAAGAGGTATAATATTCATTCATACATCAACCTTTTCAGCCAAATTCTATCTACATCTGCCCTAAATAAACCGTTTCCATTCAGGCCGGTCAGAGATGGCACCCGGTAAGAGATGGCACTCTCATGAGATTGATACAATTGAAACCTCTTTGACCAGGTGAAGTCTTTGACCAGCAAGTTTCAAAAGGGCTGAAATGGGGGCTATGAACACAGAAATGGGAGGAAAAGGTTAATGGATATTTTAACACTATATATTACAAACTTCCCAGCATTTCTGTGTACATAGCCCCCAATTCAGCCCTTTTGAAACTTGCTGGTCAAAGACTACACCCGGTCAAAGACTACACCCGGCCAAAGACTACACCCAGTTAAAGACATTTCAATTGTATAAATCTCATGAGACACAGCCAGAACCATCTTGTTATGTGATAATAGCACAAAGTATACATATTAAGTATATATAGATCAACATCTCACAAAGAAACCTATGGATGCACTTTGTGCAGGGTCCATTGCATTTCTGAATTATCACAAATTTAATCTGTATTTCATCTGATGTGACTAGTATGCATATCCTTGGTGAACATGTGAAAGCCGCCTTTAAGCATCCCTGGCCTGCTATACTTGCTAAATTTGAGTATATAAGGGCGGCCATTCTACTGCACACATCCTCCATCTGCCTACTCTCAAGGCCTCCTACACTAGACCTTTGATAAAGCTCCAAGCAGGGTTTTTCACTCAATCCTAATGTTATGTGCACGGGAAAACATATATGTCCATAGACTCAGACAACAATGATAAATTGTGAGTTTTTAGTGTTTTTAACCTACTGCACCAACAATGTCCAACATGCAAACACCTCTTGGGTTATGGTATTAATGTATGTCATGGTTCATTAGCTTTTCAATGTCTGAACTCCTTAACAGCTATTTATATGTGCACTCCACCATGGTATTGTTGTAGATATGGTCCATATGAGGAGCTGTACATTTGTCATAAGCCAATTATAATCTAAATTAGGCTCATAATGATCACCATGCTAATATTACTATAAAATGTTTCTACATCCCTAATAACACTACTTGCAGGATCTGGGAGAGTAAACTGACAGATGTTGTTGTGTCTGATGTGTGCCGCTTCCTAGAAGTGAACAAAGTGATGGACTACCTGCAGTAAGTTAACCTTTACAGTAAATGACACTCTGTTATCCATTAATCATTCCCATCTCCCCCCAGCTTACATCTGTCTATGTCCATTGGTGTATCATACTATGTATTCTGTCATGTAAAGGCTGTTCATGATTTATATTTGATAACCCTGTCCTATGAAGCTCTGTAATGAACATACATGCAGCGTATTCAACCTAATAATCGCACATCCTCTAATAGATGCACACAACCATTTTGGGCCATTTTAGGCTATAAGGTCCCTGAAATATGACCACATTTAAGCCCAAATTAAACTGAATTACAATAATTGTTCAAATAATTTGGGACATTGGGTGCTTAACACATTGAATATGCTAACTCTATACTGTGCCACAGCTTACACCAAGCCCAGTCCACAGACGCGGGTATATAAAAAATCCTTAAGTCTCTCTGTGTGGGTCCTTATTGACCATGTCTTTGTGAGTGGTTTATGCGTTAACTTCATTAATACCCATGTCTGTATGCTACTATACCATGTCTTCAATACACAGGTTAGAACAAGCCCAGTTCACCGACGCTGGCTTCTCACAGATTCTACAGTCTCTATGCCTAAACCCTGTACTGAAATCATTGGGGTGAGTCTTGTGTCCATTAAACCTAGCTATTTTTGATGTAATAGTTGTTTATACACTTGTATTACCAGCACCCAATGCATGCATAGTCAAAATATAATCTTTTGAGAAATACTAAATAAAGACTTACATTATTGTCATATCTTATGAACTAAAATTTCATTGGTGATTTTATTTAGTGTTTCTGCATATATCAAAACACTACTTGCAGAATCTGGGAGAGTAAACTGACAGATGCTGTTGTGCCTGATGTGTGCCGCTTCCTAGAAGTGAACAAAGTGATGGGCTGCCTGCAGTAAGTTAACCTTTACAGTAAATGGCACTCTGTTATCCATTAATCATTCCCATCTCCCCCCTGCTGACCTTCCTCAATGTCCATGTGTGTATCATACTATGTATTCTGTCATATAAAGGCTGTTCATGATTTACATTTGATTACCCTCTCCTCTACAAACCTCTGTAATGTACATACATGCAGCGTATTCAACCTGATAATTGCACATCCCCTAGTGAATGCACACAACCCTTTTGGCCAATTTAAGACTACAAGGTGTTTCAAATATGACCAATTTCAAGCCCAATCAAACTGAATTACAATAATTGTTTATGATAATTTGAGACATTTGGTGCATAACACATTGAATCAGGAAATCTATACTGTGCCACAGCTTACAACAATACCAGTGCACAGACACTGCTATCTCAGAAATCCTAAAGTCTCTCTCTGTGAACCCTGTGTTGACCATGTTTTTGTGAGTGGTTCATGTGTTAACTTCATTAATACCCATGTTTGTATGCTACTACTTTTTTATCATACAGGTTCTACCAAGCCCAGTTCACCGATGCTGGCTTTTCACGGATTCTGCAGGCGCTTTGTGTCTACCCTGTTTTGACCACATTGGGGTGAGTGTTTTGTCTATTAAACCTAGCTAGCTATTTTGATGTGCTATTTGTCCATACACTTGTATACCCAGCACACAATGCATGCACAGTAAAATATAATCTTGTGAGATTTGCCAAATGACGACTTTATCATACGTTACAAAGTAAAGTTTCCTTAGTAAGAATTGCATTGGTAATTTTAAATAGTGTTTCTGCATATTTAAAACACTACTTGCAGGATCTGGGAGAGTAAACTGACAGATGCTGTTGTGGCTGATGTGTGCCGCTTCCTAGAAGTGAACAAAGTGATGGGCTGCCTGCAGTAAGTTAACCTTTACAGTAAATGGCACTCTGTTATCCTTTAATCATTCCCATCTCCCCCCTGCTGACCTCTGTCAATGTCCATGTGTGTATCATACTATGTATTCTGTCATATGAAGGCTGTGTATGATTTATATTTGATTACCCTCTCCTCTACAAACCTCTGTGATGTACATACATGCATCTAATTCAAGCTAATAATCGCACATCCCCTAATAGATGCACACAACCCTTTTGGGCTGATTTTAGACTACAAGGTCCCTAAAATATGACCAATTTTAAGCCCTATTAAACTGAAGTACAATAAAGGTGCTCATGATAATTTGTTAAGCACACTGAGGGCTAAATACATTGAATACGGTATCTCTATACTGTGCCACAGCATACAACAGGACCAGTTTACAGACACTGGTATCTCACAAATCCTAAAGTCTCTCTGTGTGGGTCCTTATCGACCATGTCTTTGTGAGTGGTTTATGTGTTAACTTCATTAATACCCATGTTTGTATGCTACTATACCATGTCTTCAATACACAGCTTACAATAATACCTGTGCACAGACACTTGTATCTCAGAAATCCTAAAGTCTCTCTCTGTGAACCCTGTGTTGACCATGTTTTTGTGAGTGGTTTATGTGTTAACATCATTTATACCCATGTTTGTATGCTACTACTTTTTTATCATACAGGTTCTTCCGAGCCCAGTTCACAGACGCTGGCTTCTCACGGATTCTGCAGGCGCTTTGTGTCAACCCTGTATTAAACATATTGGCGTGAGTGTTGTGTCCATTAAACCTAGCTGTTTTTGATGTGCTATTTGTCCATACACTTGTATACCCAGCACACAATGCACACATAGTCAAAATATGATCTTGTGAAATTTACCAAAAAAAGACTTACATTATTTTCATACCTTACAAAGTAAGGTTTCCTTAGTAAGCATTGCATTGATGATTTTAAATAGTGTTTCTGCATATATCAAAACACTACTTGCAGAGTCTGGGAGAGTAAACTGACAGATGCTGTTGTGCCTGATGTGTGCCGCTTCCTAGAAGTGAACAAAGTGATGGACACCCTGCAGTAAGTTAACCTTTACAGTAAATGACATTCTGTTATCCATTAATCATTCCCATCTCCCCCCTGCTGACCTTCGTCAATGTCCATGTGTGTATCATACTATGTATTCTGTCATATAAAGGCTGTGTATGATTTATATTTGATTACCCTCTCCTCTACGAACCTCTTAAATGAACAGACATGCAGCATATTCAACTTAATATACATACATCCCCTAATAGATGCACACAACCATTCTGGACCAATTTTATCCTATAAGGTCCTTGAAATAAGCCCTATTAAACTGAATTACAATAAAGGTGCCCATACTGTAGGCTAAATACATTGAATACGGTATCTCTTTACTGTGCCACAGCTTACAACAAGCCCAGTTCACAGACGCTGGCTTCTCACAGATTCTGCAAGCACTTTGTGTCAACCCTGTGTTGACCACATTGGCGTGAGTGTTTTGTCCATTAAACCTAGCTATTTTTGATGTAATAGTTGTCTATACACTTGTATTACCAGCATTCAATGCATGCATAGTCAAAATATAATCTTTTGAGATATGCTAAATAAAGTCTTCCATTATTGTCATATCTTATGAACTAAAGTTTCATTGGTAATTTTAATAAAGTTTCTGCATATATCAAAACACTACTTGCAGGATATGGGAGAGTAAACTGACAGATGTTGTTGTGTCTGATGTGTGCCGCTTCCTAGAAGTGAACAAAGTGATGGACACGCTGCTGTAAGTTAACCTTTACAGTAAATGACAATCTTTTACCCATTAATCATTCCCATCTCCCCCCTGCTGAACTCCGTCAATGTCCATGTGTGTATCATACTATGTATTCTGTCATATAAAGGCTCTGTATGATCTACATTTGATTAACCTCTCCTCTACAAACCTCTGTAATGCAGGTACATCGTATTCAACCTAATAATCACACATCCCCTAGTAGATACACAAAACCCTTTTGGCCAATTTAAGACTACAAGGTGTTTCAAATATCACCAATTTCAAGCCCAATCAAACTGAATTACAATAATTGTTTATGATAATTTGGGACATTGGGTGCATAACACATTGAATATTGTAACTCTATGCTGTGCCAAAGCTTACACCAAGCCCAGTCCACAGACGCGGGTATATTAGAAATCCTAAAGTCTCTCTGTGTGGGTCCTTATTGACCATGTCTTTGTGAGTGGTTTATGTGTTAACTTCATTAATACCCATGTTTGTATGCTACTATACCATGTCTTCAATACACAGGTTCCACCGAGCCCAGTTCACAGATGCTTGCTTCTCACGGATTCTGCAGGCACTTTGTGTCAACCCTGTATTGACCAAATTGGAGTGAGTGTTGTGTCCATTAAACCTACCTATTTTGCATACACAATGCATGCATAGTTAAAATATAATCCTGTGAGATTTGCCAAATAAAGACTTTATCATACCTTACAAATTAAAGTTTCGTTAGTAAGAATTGCATTGATAATTTTAAATAGTGTTTCTGCATATTTAAAACACTACTTGCAGGATCTGGGAGAGTAAACTGACAGATGCTGTTGTGTCTGATGTGTGCCGCTTCCTAGAAGTGAACAAAGTGATGCTTGACCTGCAGTAAGTTAACCTTTACAGTAAATGACACTCTGTTATCCATTAATCATTCCCATCTCCCCCCTGCTGACCTCCTTCAATGTCCATGTGTGTATCATACTATTTATTTCATCATATTAAGGCTATATATGATAAACATTTGATTACCCTCTCCTCTATAAACCTCTTAAATGTACATGCATGCAGGGTATTCAACCTAAAAACCACACATCTCCTAATAGATGCACGCAACAATTTTTAGGTAAATTTTAAACTACAATTCTAAGCCTAATCAAACTGACTTACAATAAATGTGTTAATGATAATTTGTTAAGCACACTGTGGGCCTAACACATTGAACACAGTAACTCTATACTGTGCCACAGCTCACACCAAGACCAGTTCACAGACACTGGTATCTCAGAAATCCTAAAGTCTCTCTCTGTTAACCCTTTGTTGACCATGTCTTTGTGAGTGGTTTATGTGTGAACTTCATTAATACCCATGTTTGTATGCTACTACTCTTTCATCATACAGGCTCTTGGAAGCCCAGTTCACAGATGCTGGCTTCTCAGGGATTCTGCAGGCGCTTTGTGTCAACCCTGTATTGACCACATTGGCGTGAGTGTTTTGTCTATTAAACCTAGCTATTTTTGATTTAATAGTTGTCTATGCACTTGTATACCCAGCACCCAATGCATGCATAGTCAAAAGATAATCTTTTGAGAAATGCTAAATAAAGACTTACATTATTGTCATAACTTATGAATCAAAGTTTCATTGGCAAATTATTTAGTGTTTCTGCATATATCAAAACACTACTTGCAGAATCTGGGAGAGTAAACTGACAGATGCTGTTGCGCCTGATGTGTGCCGCTTCCTAGAAGTGAACAAAGTGATGGGCTGCCTGCAGTAAGTTAACCTTTACAGTAAATGACACTCTGTTATCCATTAATCATTCCCATCTCCCCCTGCTGAACTCCGTCAATGTCCATTTGTGTATCATACTATGTTTTCTGTCATGTAAAGGCTGTTCATGATTTACATTTGATTACCCTCTCCTCTACAAACCTCTGTAATGTATGTACATGCATTGTTTTCAATCTAATATTCACACATCTTCTAATACATGCACACAACCCTTTTGGGCCGATTTTAGACTACAAGGTCCCTGAAATATGATCAATTTTCTGGGTGGTTGGATTGGAGAATCAACCATGATATAAAAATTATTTCATTTCTTTCTTAAAGCCTGCTATCTATATAGCTTTTCGCCCATACATCTATTCTATATGTAAAGCAATCACCATCTCAATATAGAACATAGTGACATGCCTCCTTAAAGGATTGAGTTGTGGTCCTCAACCATCTTCTGAGTAATTTTGCTCAACTTCACATTTTCTACATAATGCCCTTATATCACAGATGTTGGCTTCTCACACACAGTAAATGACCTTCTGTTTTCCTTTCATTATTCCCACATACTCTGTTTATTGTATAATGCTATACAATCTCTTTATCACACAGGCTAGAAAAAGCCCAGTTCACAGACGCTGGCCTCTCACGCATTCTGCAGTCCCTATGCCTGAATCCTGTATTGACTTTATTGGCGTGAGTGTTGTATATTCTAAATATATTCTTTTCATGACATGGGGTATATATATGCCACAGACAATCAAAACCTAAATCTGGATCTAGTCTAATTCCTTTGTAGTATCTCTTCCCTACAGTTTACCAATTGCTGAAATGTTAGAATTATATATGGCCACAGGCAAAATGAAATTATACAAAACTACATTATAGTTATTCTTTGCAAAGTTGACAATTCAGAAGGAGAGCTCTTTTACCCGTTCTTTTACATCTTGCAGGCTTTGGCAGAGTGAGCTCACCGACAAAGTTGTAGATGATTTCTGTCAGTTCCTGCAAGTCAACAAAGTTATGGCACAAATGAGGTAAATTCAACCTTCTGTAAAAGCATGTGTTTCTTTGTAAACAATTGCTCTTCTAACCATTTAATAAGGACATGGAGGAACCAATGTCTCTTTGGCCCCATGTAGTTCTGTAGGTACGGCTACCTGTAATTAAAGAATTAAAGTACAGTGCTGCCCCTAAAAAGGTTTATCAATTCTGGTAGAAGTACATATTTACCCTGTCTGTGGGGTTTATCCAGTTATATGGACAGGTAGGCCTTCTGGATTATTAGATTCAATTGGGGAACCGGTTATTATATGATTTCATTGGAATCTTAAAGCTTGGAGTGCTTTTTGCCAATACATCAATCCTGAAGTTTAGGTGATCAACATCTCAATATAGAACATTGAAGATATAATTTAAACCACTTTTGAGCAATTCTACTTCATAAAACCTTATATACTTTCTATATAATGCACTCATCTCACAGGTTCTACAAGGCATGTTTCACGGATGCTGGCTTCTCACGAATCCTGCTATCCCTTTGTGTGAACTCCACTTTGGATACGTTGTCGTGAGTGTCATTTATATGAGGAATTCTGCAGATCTAACAATATCGATCATGATATATTTGAGTATATCCTTGTTAATGCCTAAAGTTAATTTGTGCATATATTGGAATCTAGATGTGTCAGCAGAATACACTGTTTATATTGAGGATCAGTACATGAGCTTCTTTATAATGCCTGGTACCGTGAAAGTACTTTATTTTACTGGGTATATATTTTCGCGATTTTCGCGGATATGAGAAATCCGCGAAATTTATTTATGCTTTAGTATGGAATAAATACCCGCGAAATTGCTGATTTTCACTCTTCCACAAAAATTTACACCGCTGATACTATAAATACTTTCACAGTATTTAACTTCCTAGAGGTTATTGAGTTGGTCCTAGGAAGGGATAACATGGGCCTTTATTGACACATGCCATATTCTTACAGGGTGCCTGAGTGTGCACTGACAGATGGAGTTGTTGAAGACATATGTAAGTTCCTAGAAGTCAACAGAGTGATGACTAAACTGCAGTAAGTACTGTAATTCTGATTTTAAAATGATAACCTTATTAGAAAAACAATAGCGGTAGGCTAACAACCTTAGATGTAGATCAGATGTGGTATCTACCTCTGATATAGATGGGTGTTGTATCAGTCACCAGTTGTGACCCAGGTAAGGTTGACCAGATGTGATAGGGGCTAATCCAATTAGATAAAGTAGTTTCCAGGTCAGCTTAGTAGGAGCCCGTATGAAGCAGGGGGAGTGTTGTGAATATTATGATGTGGCAATATCCAGTATTGTTGGTAAATTGTATTGAAATAATGAGAGATTGGCAAAAGGGTCTGAGGCACCACCATTGGAGTTTAAAGGCACCTAATATTAAAGGCTTATATAATGACATGTCATTGTTCCAATTGTATAATTTCCTTATATGCTTATGAAATGGAATATTTCCACACAGTTATGCCACCTTTTATTGATAACTTGGACTACGGGCCCTCAGAGCAAATTTATTAATTTAGAAAAAAAAGCTGCCCTTTAGGGGAGGCTGGGTACTGAAATTCTACAGGGGACAGAGGGGAAAAAAAGCATACAAAAGTCTTCTTTTGGCTATAAAATGAGGGTATATTAAATATTCCCAATTTAGAAAGGCCTAATTCTGGATTTTTGCTAGTCAGCATGTACTTCTTTTTTTCCCTGCTAAAATCCCAGCGTAGGGGGCAAAAAAAAAGAATAATTTTTATTTTTTTGCAAATTTGTACATTTCCATCGCCGGATCTGTAATCCAAGTTATCAGAATAAAACGGCCTTATTATAACAACTATGTTCTCTAACAGCTTCTGGGAAGCAACCTTTACAGATGCCGGCTTCTCCCAACTCCTGCAGACGTTCTACCACAACTCAACATTCAAGGTGGCATAGTGAGTATTACTCTTTTGAGTTAATATCTTCATGAATGTCATATGTTATGTAGAATATGAATTGAAACAGTAATATCTTACTTTAGCCCTGGATTCAAAGAATAGATCCTGAAACAGAAGAACTAGCTGCTTCATGAGTCCATATCATAGCCCTGTTGGACTAGATTCTCTTCTAAACCATCCTATAGCCCTCCAGGGCTAACTTCTTTTCTAAACAATCTTATAGGCCGCCTGCAGGGCTAGTTTCTTTTCTCTAAACCATCTTCTTCCCTTACATATTATCTTACTTTGGCCCTAGATCATTAGTTCAAACAGTGATTTACATGCTCCTTATTCAGTTCCAGACCTCCTTTAAAACTTCCATTTCAAAAATATACCAGATAGGTGGAGCAAACTAAGTAAGATGCTAATGTAACCCATAGAGTAGCATTATATTTAGTTTGCAGTCCCATTGCCTTTGCTAGGTCAATATTCCAGATGTTACAGGGAAATGGTAAAAGTGCAGGGGAACATGGTACTAGACGAGGACATGCCCCTTGATTGGTTCCTAAATTAACCTCATCATATTTTCAGTGTGACTGCCCATATTGATGACGGCAGCGTCCAGCCTCTGGTTAAATTCATGGAACTCCGTGAAGATATCACAGAAATCAGGTATCTGTTTTAAAACTGGATTTGAAAGCAAATATAGACCCGTATCCCTCAACCAATAAAACATATTTTGTGAGGTGCAAAACTCTGTGGATGGAAATGTTTTACCACTACATGATTGTGGCTTATAGGGCCCTCAGGATCAGCGTTGGTTACCTTGCATATGTCAGCCATTCTAAAGTGTAACATATACTGCCATTGCTTACACACACTTCTCTTACAATAGTTATTTTCCTTTCTTTGAGGTCTGTGGAAGGAGGGCAAACTGACTGCCTCAAGATACTCAGAAGGTATGTACGTTGTAGCTGCTATACCATATGTTGGTTCCTTCATCATGTTTTAGTAATTAGCTGTAGTACTAGATAACAAGGCATTGTGTAAATATTACCTCCTTGATATTACTGTGGTAATTCCCTGTCACATTTTAGTTCAGACTTTGGTAAACCTGGCTATGTTTGTTTACAGAGAGCACGATCCATCCTTCTACTACATCATGACAGGTGAGTTTAAAATGAGCTGGGTTGGCTAGATAATTTTCAATGTAATCAGACAGACAAAACCCATTTGAATAACAAAAACATGAGGGTCCTGTGTTGCCATAGGAGGCCCTGTCTACCCCATTTAGATAGGAGGCCAATAAGGTGTCACAAAGGGCTGAAACATGGCAGTCCAACATGTAATACCTACATGGTTTAATCTTTCCTTAACATTTTTAGACAATATTGAAGACCTTTACAGGCTAGCTACTTTGATTTCTGAATTTTAGATGATGGCGATGTGAGGATCATCCGATGTTCAGAGTGTCTTCAAGTCAAACTGAGGGACTTCCTCATGGAGTAAGTACAACTAGCCATAAAGAACCAAGATAAACTCATCTTCTACAAAGTTGTCTGCTAAATTTGGTGGGGAAATCGTTCACTGTCAAAGTCTTGCACCAGCCATTGAAATGATAGGCCACTTTTAAACTTGTGGACTTCTACTCCATAGGAGCTAATTATCATTGTCCCATGATCTATAATCCAAGAGTTGTATGGAATTGGATCACTTTGACAGTAGAACAATTTGATAATGAATGACTTGGTAATTGTGACAGTGGACAGGTTTCTATAATAATTGCAGGTGGAATATCACACACACAAAAAAGACAATCATGTTCAGCATAGTTGACCCTTTATTAGCTAAGATATACAATTAAGGATCATCAACGTCTCCATCAAATTGATTACTCTTCCTCAGGAAATTTCAACAATGGGTGATTATGATTGTGGAGGAGTTGGCTAGATTCATTGTGTTACTTCATCATGAAACTACCTATGTATAATAGATTTAAAAGACACTATTCTAAAAATGCATCTTCAATCATCTTCATCTCAATATTTTCAGACAAAACGTACCATCGGCGATCGATATAGTGCAGAACGAGTTGGTGCTGTTTGTACAGAAGGAGGAGGAGCAGCGGTTCCAGCACGCCCTGCAGGACAAGATGGCCGCCATCGACATCAACTTGACCAACGCCTGTAAAGTAGAACGGCTCGACAGTCCGCTTGAGTTTGAGTTCCATAACACCTGCTCCCCAGGTTCATGTGTTTCCTTCACTGACAGCTCTGATCAGAACTACTATGCTACTGTAGGCGCATACCTCAGAGATGATGCAGATAAGTTGTACTTCTTATCAACAAACCATGGCAACGAATTCGTAAAATGCCAAATTTTGAACAACGTAGAATGTAAACCGGTAGATATAGTGAGCCACAAGAGTCCTCTGTTAGATGCATGTTTGCTAGAAGTGCCAGAGTCTGTGGTGACCACCCAGTGTAGGGCGGCCCTCCCCATCCCCCACATGGAGGCGAGTCTGTGTGGTCCCTACACTGGTCCCACAGAGGACCTGGTAGCACAGTACCCAGGTCATATCCCAAGTAGCATTGATAAGTACACCGTGGTCAGGAAGTGTGGTACAACGACCGGTCTGACCTCAGGGGTCCTTGTCTACTCCCACTTCACGCTACCTGAACAAGGCATCACAGGGGCCTTGCTGGTCGTGCCACGCAGTGACATCTTCACTGTGGGAGGGGACAGCGGGGCCGTTATATTCAGACACTACCCCTGCCGCACTAAGCACACAGACATGGGGCTGTGCTATGAAGCCTTGGCCTTTGTCCATGGCGGACTGACTCTCTCAGACAACTACAAGACAGTGGCTATCAGACTAGATGACATCATAAAACACTTTGAGCAGAAGCTGGATAAGAAGCTGTACCTGTTTGGGACCCAGCAGGCTGGACTAGTGCAGGGGCTGAGTCAGCTACAGGTGTAGGGTAAGTGGGGGGGGGGGGGGGTAATCATACATACACCCTAGTACTAGTCTGTAGTAACTCTTGTATCTGGTGTAGGGTGGGATAAACATACCGTAATGGCCCAATTAAGCGCAGGGGTCTCAAATAAGCGCAGGTCTCGATTAAGCGCAGGTCTAGAACCCCTCTGAAACTCAAAATCTCTCTTTAAATGTACTCATATAAGCGCAGGTCCCTGTATAAGCGCAGGGGGTAACAGGGACTCTAAATTTATAAGCGCAAGGGCGCTTAAACGGGCCACTACGGTAGGTGGCACAAACTTCTGTGTTATGGCCTTTTACCCCTACGAAATATATGTCTCTGAGAAAACACCCTAAACCTTCAGGGTTTCCTTATTTTTGTGTATTGGTCCACAATTTTTTGTTTTATGGCCTCCCAAAGGCCCTGAGTCTGCAGGTGGGGGTGGGGGACATACAAACACCTTAGGCGACAAAAAAAAGAAGAAATTGTTTCTCATCACCAAGCAGTGACAAATATGATGGGGGTGTATTCTATCCTATTTTTTTTTTTTTTTTCTTGGGGCTCAAATACATAAGAAAATGGAATTACCAAAAATATGAAAATTGATTGTGAAAAGTACAATTTCCTTATGCAAAAGTTGTTTTAAAAGTTATTCCTAGCTGAATGCATTACTGACAGCATAAGCTTTAATTTGATACCAAATTTGCATATTTTTCATCAAAAAAAGGTTTTCCCCAAATTATTTTTTTCATGATGCACATGGTGATGAGAAACAACTTTTTTTTGAGTGGCCTTCATACTTGTCTATAGCAACTCTTGTATCTGGTGCGTAGTCACATAGTAGGGTTCATCCCATACAGAATGGTGCAGTCACACAGCATGGTCATAAAGCGCTGTTTACACAGAAGACTTGTACTCAACAGATAAACAAAGTGACTTGTTGTATGTTGCAAAGTATTGCAATCGTTACAGATATCTGAGAATATACCACTGAGTAGCATAAAGGGTATGTTTGTTCATCGCCGCTTGTTATTGGAGCATGGGCATATGTGTATGTAGGCTGAACAGGTAGAAGTATAGTGCTTGGCAGTAGATGCTTACATGTCAATATCATATTATTACCAAAAAAGCACCTTAATCGAACGTGCTATATCATTAGACAAAAATACTGTTCATGGCTTTTAATCATACCCTGATGCCCTGTGCTAGCTACCTGGATGGGGAGTAACAAACATCTAAACTCCAAATATATAATGTTTACCGTTGTATTATTCTTCCTCCATATATATGGTTTGCACAGCATAATAGTTGAATATGGTTTAGCGAGGAGCTTCATGTTTATACTTAGAATTTTAGGATATAATGATACATAGGATCATATCTAGTTAAATAATTATACTGTAGTTAGTATTAGTTCATATCATGCATATCTATTTCCTTAATAGGTGGAAATAAACGGGTTTGTTTCATGTATTGGTACAGGGAGGTAAACTAATTCTTTCCGTGCCACCTCTCTCCCTCTAGTGGGAGTTTATTGTACTAGCAAAGGGAGCTCTGCCATGCCACCTGGTGTCTCTTTGGGGTACTGGTTTCTAGGAAACCACCCGGCCCAGTTATTATTTATTGTTGGACCGCTTGCCACCAAGAGAGTTTGGTTATGTACGCTTTACGTGCTTATCCTTCGGTGAAAAATATCCTCCAGAGGTAAAGTCTGTAGATGAATATATACAAAAGGTAGATGGTAAATATACATCATGGTTTCCATGTGGATATGATAATAGTTAGGCCTATTGCATTGACAGCTGTATCATGAAAGTAAGTACCGTGAAATGGCAATCTCTTTTGATTTTCTATTAGATAATACATCAAACTAACATAATCCTGAGTTATATGCAAAAGTAATAGAACATCAGTAATCCTGTGGCAAGTAGCGAGTCCCTATAATGATGAAACTAACTGTGTTTGCATAAATGTAGGAAGTATCATTATGCAGCTGTGACGGGTCGTCATCGTTGAAGCTGGGTCATATCACACTCAGCCTTCGGCATCGTGTATGACCCAGCTTCAACTCGTGAAGTATGATGTGCATGTATGTCAATGACGTGGATTTTTGTCTATATATCTATTCTAAGTTATGAATGTGACATGTAAACAAGGTGCATGATAGTGGTTTATCATAACAACAATTTTCAAACCTTATGTATACCGACAATTGTCGTTACAAGTATGGACGTTATGTGGTTCAGTTATATACCCGTGCTATACCCACGTTATGTCGTTATCTATTACATGTTCCTTATACACTCAGGCTATATCCGAGCACTAGACAACGCTACTGGTGGTAGTCACATGTCCCTTCTCTAACCATATATAATGGGACTTCTTTCAGTTCTAAGGCAGTCTACCTTAGACTGTATTCTGGCACACTAGGTTAGAGCTCATGCTAGTTAAAACCGTATATAACACAAGGTTACAGACGGTATTGAGATACTACTACTTTGGTATCCTCCGAGATACTGAGCTGTCCGTATGCTGATATGGTAAAATAAAGTCGCTGTCTATTCCACTATACTTGCTTCTTTGTGGTCATTGTCTTTTGGTTAAAAAACGTTGGAACGTTAGCTAGACAGTTCCACCAGATGGCAGCAGTGTTTGGACAGGGAACCATGAGCATTGTCCAGCTACAACATATTCACCCTATCTTGTGCCTGTAAGAGCTGAGCTCCCAGCCCTTAAGTGCCCTCTTGTGAATCGAAACTGAACTATATCCAAATGTGCTTTTGGCCTCACTTCAACCATGACGGTCAAGTCTTAAATTACTTCTTTTTTTTGTGATTGTGCTATCCCCCCAAAAAAATAAAAAGGCAATTTGTCAGACAAAGCTACAACTTGTGTGCTGGTGTACAGGTTTCTTTTACTGATATCTGAAAGATAGGTAGTAACCTTTGATGATCTCCAGACTGTGGATAACAATAGGTGAGCATGTAGCTGAACATTATGTAATACTGGAAAACAAAAATACATAGACAAATGCCAACGACCATTGATTCCGTCAGGGCTGTATTTTCACGAGTGGGGGCTGGGAACGTATCCAACGAAGCCGCAGGCTGAGTTGGATACGTTCCCAGCCCCCACGAGTGAAAATACAGCCCTGCGGAATCAATGGAGTTGGCATTTGTGTTTATTTTTTGTTTATACGCCGCTAAATAAAGGAAAAACGACAATATTTACTTTTTCTTAGCCTAAATGCAGCCGAATCGAGCCACGGATCGCCATCTTGTCTTGTTGCTATGTCAACAAATCGAAAGTGAGGCTGATATTCATGCGCGACGACCTAGCCGGATATTTTGGTCCGCATTCTCGCTTCTTCCCCGATAAATTATTTCTCGAAATCATTATAAATCTTTATAAAACACTTTATTTGTACTCATCTAGACTTTATAATCTAAATCTAATCTAAATAATGCCTAATGCATACTTAAATGGGCCCATCTTTCTTAAAATGTAATCGTTCAAAAAAAGGGGACTATGTTTTTACGTCTCGGCAACACTCAGAGATATTTAGATGTCGTATTTTGGTTTCGCACTTTTTTCAAATGTCTTTTTTTACTACTTGCTTGCTTATTTTACATTCTAAAATGTCATTTATATTAATCTTTATGTCTAACAATAGCAATAAAGTCTCTAAAACACAATTAAAAGTCAAACAGGAAAATTTTATTTTTTCAAATTTCAATCGGAAACCCTCGGAACATACGGGTAAGCAGCGTTCTACCAAAACAGCGGGAAAATGGACATTTCGTGGATTTTACGTTACTTTAGAGTTCAGTTATTGACCAATTGCTGGATCCATGGCGAGTGTCACGCCTGCACCTTTGTTCACATTGTAGTTGATGGTGAGGTGAATGTTCCCGGATATATTTGCATTGGCAAACATTCCTGTTGCGCTTTGGGCAAGCCTTTCAATGTGGGAGTTCTGCGTTGACGAAGGCTCCTCGTGTTGGCTCGCCATGTTCACTCCCCGGGGCACAGGAGGCATATTCACCGTTGGAGAAGGGTCGCTGTCCCCCGACTGGTCAATGACCAATGTAGGATTGCATACCCCCTGGAGGAACGGGGATGGACTGTTGTCACCTGATCCAGCGGCGGAGGACAGGGCTAGCCTTTTACTTGGTGGAGCGCCCATGGCAGCAGGTAGGGTTCTTTTGCTTTTCCCCTTGGATGTGATGATGTCGGACATAGCTCTCTGTTGCTCTCTGGTGGCACTAGTGTAGGCATTGAGGGACTGCAAGTTCTTATGTCCACTGAGCTAAGCCACAAGTACCGGGGGGACATTGCTGGCCATGAGGGTTTGGCAGCTTGTTTTCCGTAAGCTGTGGTTCGTCTTCCTCCCTACCAGCCCTCCAGCATTGCAGACAAATTCAACTATTTTATTCAGTGTGTTTACCCCCATTCCGTCTCCACATTTATACGCTACTTCGTCCTGCATGGTGGCTCCAGGCAGGGGGGTAAGGTAGAAAGGTGAATCCTCCAGGAGCTGAGCCTGTGGCCTTCTATTCTTGAACATGTGGTACATGAATACGGGGCAATGGTCGTCATTGTTGCAAATATTTTCGGGGGGAAGGGACGAGGGTCACTGTTGCCTTGACGTGTCTTCGTCACTTTCTCGTTGAATTCCAAATATGGAGTCCCCTCTGCATCTTCAAGGAGCTCAACATCCCCCCAGAACATCTGCTTGGCTTCATGTGCCCCTCTCTGACCGAAGGCCATGGTCAAAATGAAATACAGGGTATATTGCAAATGGCGGGGGCTTGAATAACCGAGAGCATTTGTTTCCCATAATTGCCTCATCTCCTCGTCATCAATACACTCAGCTTTATTAGGGCGGTTTCCCTTACCAGATTCCTTCAATTTGGTTCTCTTTGAGGCCAGAACCCCCCTCGATATTTCAAAATCTGCATGTGTGAGTGGGTCGATCGGATACTTCTTTTCCTTCAAGTGTCTGAAAAACAGAAAAAAATTAATTTTAGGCACCATTTATTCCCTCAAAAAGTGTATTAAACATATCATAACATCATAAACCCTCTTCCCAAAAATACTCATATACACACTGCCCAAAAAATAACACAAAAAAATAATTCTAACTAGCCTATTTAAATTTTATTTAAATATTAATTTTAACTATTTAAAATTATTTTAAAAATTAATTTTAACTATTTTCTGATTTATTTTACCTCAGTATTCCTCTATGGATTGATGTTAAGGTATCAGGCTCGTGCTCTTCCCCGTTCTTTTTCCTTTTTAGTAGTAGGTAGTTGGCAATGAAGCCATCCAGCTCCCCTCCAATGATTGTGTGTATGGGCCTCTCTTCGTCACAGAACTTACTGAGCCAGGCCTGGAACGCATTCACCACCTAAAAATAGAGCAAATAAATCAATTTCATGAATCACTATTTAATTGAATTATTGAATATTTGGAAAAACCTCAGAAATATTTTTTAATGCCTATTTATTCAGCATCAAACCCATACATACCTGTGTAGTTTTCTTAGTTGTGTTGACGTTCCTAGCAGACAGTACAAAATCATGTAGATCATCATTTCCGAGTAAAGCCATTTCCGAGGGCGAGGGTATTGTACTTGTAGCCATGTTTGTCGGCGTCGGCGTCGTCGTCATCAAAGTTGACGATGGCGAGTTGCTGGTCGTCACTTGAGCTTGGGCGTGTCCTAGACTTACTCCAGACCACGGGTGGGCAGCCTGCCACTCTGTAAAAGTTGGATTAACAGTAAAAAATGAGACTGTAGGCCCCTTGGGCATTTTCTAGGGGGGTTTAGGACACATTTTCGACAAATTTACACCTGTCGCGTCTGATGACGATGCAAATATGACGTCCGGAACTACTTTTTCCGTCGTCGTGTCGTCATGACGAGCCTCGGGCGTCATGACGACCCTCGGGCGTGGCCACGCCCCCTCGAATACGGCACATCGTATTCAATGGGCCATTGAATACGGCCCTCGCAGTACTTAAGCATAGTGTCGTTTGTATCCACAAAAAATAAATCTTCTTATTATGTAGATCTACTTTTATTTTTTTGATATACCAGATCTTCTATGCTTAAGCACTGGAAGGTCGTATTCAATGACCCCCATTGAATACAATGTGGCCATATTCAATGGGCTAATAAAAACGTTTTTCCCCTTCATTAGATGGCTTCAAATAAAATAAGATACAAATGCCAACTACCTCTCGCGTAGGCAGCAGTGCTGCATTGCAAACAGCATTAGATCTACTAAACTACCTTTAACCTGTGGAGTCCCTCAGGGATCTATCTTAGGACCGTTATTTTTCTTGTTGTATATTAATGATTGTATTTCTAACCAAGATGACCACCAAACGATGCTATATGCTGATGATTCTGTATTATATGTCTCTGGAAAAAAATTTGAAACCCTTTCTAATAGATTAACAATAGCTCTGGATAATTTTGGATCCTGGACTAGTAAAAACAAATTAACTATCAATGAAAATAAAACCAAAATCATGACCTTTGCTTCCGACATTAAATTAAAAAATCTTCCAAAACCAAAAATCAAATTGAACAATAAAATTCTAAAAACACTAAATTCTTACAAATACCTCGGGGTCATCTTGGATGAAGAATTAAAATTCACCAAATATGTTAGAAGTGTAATAAATAGTGTTCGCTTTAAATCAACCCTAATGTACAGAGTCAGCAAAATGCTGCCCTCACGGGCTCTACTAAGAGTTTATAAGACTCATGTTTTACCTGTGATTGACTACTGTGATATACTGTATTTAAATTCTAATGTAGCAGCATGTGAAGAACTACAACGACTTCAAAACAAATGTTTAAAAACATGTTTATTTAAACATATATTAACCCCTACAGAAATTGTACATGGTGAAGCCAAGCTACCTACCCTTGAGGAGCGTAGGAGTTACCATTGTAAAATGTATGCCTTTAAAAGGGCTCAATGTGATAAGTATTTAAGAATGAAGACCAGAGATACTAGGTTTTCCTCTGCTCCAGTTTTAAAATATGATATAATCCATTGTAAGGCATATGAAGATCTATAGTCCTCGTGTAGCGTTAGCACAGGCCTGGAATGCCCTTAAACCAGAAACCAGGAATATTGTTGACTATGACACATTCAAGTCAAAGATGTCAGAAAAATTGTATAAAACAGTGCCAATAATTAATTAATTAATTAATCATGTATCCGAGTAAGTTAATTACTCGAGATATAATGGGTAGTTTTAAAAAAGGGTTTTGTATAAACGTACTTAATATTAATATGTGATGCCGCGGCAAGTTTTCTATGAAATACCTGTTATAATCATATATATCATGTATAGTTGCATCTTATCATATGGACACCCTATAATAACTGCTAGCAGATGGGCTGTCCATGTTCTTTATTTGGTCGCACCGTTTAGTATACTTACATAATTATTGAAAATTGTACCGAATATGAGACCAAATAAAAGTTCAAATTTGTTCAACTACATTGATACCGCTCTAATGCATTTCACTCGTGGGGGCTGGGGCGCATCCAACTCAATCTGCGGCTTTGTGGGATACTGGCCCAAGACCCCACTCGTGAAATACAGCAGAGACGGTATCAATGGGCTTTGGCATTTTTCTATATATTGTATTGTGCAGTTACAATAACTTCTAATAGTATATATAGAGCATTTCGATCTTAATGGAATAGAATCCCATTGAAATCTAAATGTGTTGGCTATTTTTAACTATAGTTATTTATGTGTGGACATCTAACATACTGAAATGTCATTTTGGCATCGTAAAACACTAGTATACAAGCATATAAGTAGGGTAGAGGCACCCTGAGTCGGACAGACACCTTGAGTCGGACACCATTGACTTTGAAGTACATAATAAATATTTACAACTCACATATAATGCCAACTAAATAAGAAAATCCAGGTATTCTTCCTTCTAACAAACACATCAGACCACATATAACTCACTTCTTATATTGTTTTATGATAGCTTAAACATGGTGTTTTTTTTGCTATATTTTCAACATAAAACTCGCTATGTAATGAGAAAATAGGTTTCCCTATTCTGTTTGTTCTGGTTTTCCTATTATAGTTACATAATTCCTAAGCCTAATGATAGAAATATATTACGTATTTTATGTGAGGGTCTATGTCAAAAAACATGAAGCTGTCCGACTTTAGGTGCAGTTTCACCTTTTAAGATAGACATATCAGATGCAGATTAATTTATACTTGAATGATTTAATTCATTGCAAATCTCTCAGGAATAGAAGCTGTCATATATGATATGTCCAATGGCTACACCGAAATTAGAATTAGTATCCATTTAGGGTGTCAGTTCTAACAACTAAAGGTGACCATCTTTCCAATGCCCAGGAGCGTCGGAAATGGGTGCCTTTACCCTACGGGATACTAGTGCATGGCTTAGAAACTAGTCCTCCTTCAGAATGGTTTGAATTTGCCCGAAACTTCCACAAGGGGGCAGCACGTATCATTAGACAGTCCACTGCGGGACATACACCTCTGCTCTAGCCTATAACCATGTACTCTCGTTCCCAAATCCTTCCCAAGGAAGGCTCTTGTAACAGCTAAATGACCTTGAACTTGGGATTTTGCTGGGGATGGGCAACCCCTGCTGGTAGCCTTGAACCAGTGGACAGGAACCAGAGTATATGATGGTAGTTTTACTGTATTTTACCATCAGACTTTCTGGTTCCATTTCCTGTTCCTGTTCGCTGGTTCCAGCCTACCAGCAGGGGTTGCCCAGACCCAGCAAAATCCAAAGTTCAAGGTCATTTGGTAGTCCCCAGAGCCTTCCTTTGGAAGGATTTGGGAACGAGAGTACGTACACCTCTGCTATAGCCTATGGCGCAGTCTCGCGACATTGTAACAATTGGATCGTCTTTGACCGGGTGACGTCTTTGACCGTGAGGCTAGAAAAGGCTATTTCTTTATTTTTATTTTTTCCATACCTCCACTGTTGGAAAAGTTTATGCTGATGGTTATTGCATAATATTCGGACAGTGCAGCTCTTCAAAAGCCACGTGATATGAATGTGACGTATTTGACCGGGCAGAGGAAATAATATAACATAATGCTATAATGCACGTAATAGGGCCTACATATAGATATAACAAACTTTGAAAAATTTCCTTTCGTATAGTGTTAAAATATCCTTTGACTTTTTCCACCCATTTCTCACTATATAGGCCGAATTCATGCTTTAATAATGCTTCCCGGTCAAAGACGTCACCCGGTCAAAGACGTCACCCGGTCAAAGACGTCACCTGGTGAAAGATGATCCAATTGTTACAAAGTCGTGAGACTGAGCCCTATAACCATGTGGTAGGGTGGCCGGGGGCCTGCGTGAGTGCCTAGTCCGTATCTGACCCTATGTTAAAAGACCCTATTATGATGCCTTCCCATTTTTGTGTTGTATCAGCTAGAAACGTCTAGTACTTGTAGCATAGTAGCAGGAGATCTTGAATAGGTCCATCGTATATGGGCTGGAATAAGCAAAATAAATTGTGTTACATACTTTAATTCAAGGGAAAAGTTGATAGCCAGCTAACAAAAAACATTATTTTACATCAAAATAATATTTAAAATTTTACATAACGTTATGTCATACTAAAGAGCCTTAGAAAGACGTTGACATATAACGTTATATAACGTTATAAAATGGTGAAAAACGTTATTTGTTTACTGGGCAGTCCATCATATTTTGAGCCTGTCTTGAACTCAATACTGAGGGGCCCATGGAAACTATCATTGGGGGAATGGAAACTGCTTGATTTCAAATCAATGTATCAACGAGTTTCTTCTTTTCTTTAAAGCACCTCGAATGCAGATATCTCATGGGATTTGAGAAAACCTTCCGGCCAACCGACTAGGACTAACTGCAGGAGAAGGCACGTGCCACTGCCCCCCCCCCTTCCTCCCTCCCCGAATCCCCCTGGTATGGCCAAAAAAAGAGGTTTGTTTCAGGTCACCCGACCGACCCTATCAAAACAGGGCCGACTGTACCTTTTTTTATACAATTCTGAAGAAATTTTAATATTTCTACACTTTTTTGGGGGGTTAAATTTTAGGTTTTCAAAGATTTTGATTTTTTTCCCCATTTGGTATTATAGCGGGGCTGTAAAAAAAGAAATCAAACCTACAGACCCAAGATTTTCATCCCATGTTACCTGAAACAAACCTTTTTTGTTCATTTGGCCTAATCTCCCCCGGAGAAGTCATCCTCAGCCATCAACTTGTTGTATACACAGAGAAAAGAAACAGCGTCAAAAGGGAGTCCAGGCTGCCTCCAGAATGACTCCCCTCTTTAGGGGAGCCCAGGTCCTTATGTGACACCCTTGGGTGAGTCAGGGAACTATGTGACTCCCCCAGGTGACTCCTGTAGGTAGGCCGGGGAGGGGAGTCACAGGCAGCCTGGGCTCCCCTAAAGAGGGGAGTCATTCTGGAGGCAACCTGGACTCCCTTTTTGACGCTGTTTCTTCTTTCTGTGTATCACCCTCAGAAAAGTGAGAGTCATCGTCGCTAAAACTACCCTCACCTGAGAGTCAGGCAGTGCCTGACCCACAGGTGAGGGTAGTTTTAGCGACATGACTCTCACTTTTCTGTGTATAGTGTGGGGTTGGTAGGGGGGAGGTTTGGGGCGGGCTGCCCCCTGGGGTGGATTATGGGAGAGTATACTCTCAAACGCAATTACTACCTGGGTTGTTGAGCCCCCCCCCCCCTCTGCCCCGTTGTACAGGTACAAATCCCATCTCAGACTCCCAGAGGAGGGGTCACAGACAGCCCCCTGTGCTGGTATACACATCCACCCTCGTGCCACTTTTTACTCGCCACCTGCCCTGGCTATTATCGGCCTATCTGGATCTAGACTGATTTTTAAATTGTTATGCTACACACCAATAGACTGAGGTAATTAGACCTAGAGCTGACAGATTAAAAAACTCGCATATTAATTATTAATTATGAGTACAATACACAGCAGGACCCTGCCACCAAGTCAGGATGGGGCCAAAAAAAAGAAGGTGTGTTTCAGGTTACATGGTCTGAAAATCTAGGGTAGGTAGGTCGGATTTTTTTTTTTTCCTTTTTTTTTTTTTTTACTTTAGCCTGAAAAGTACCCAGAAATCGACTCACGAACTACAATGCCGACTCGCCGACGACCGCTTCGACTCATGAACTATCAGATTGACCCTTAGATAGCCCCAAAATGACCCAAAATATAAATATTTTTTCAAAATTGCATAAAAATTTCTAGGGTCGGCCCTGTTTTGCTAGGTAGGGTCGGGTAACCTGAAACACACCTTTTTTTTTTATTTGGCCTGGGCCGACCGCACGTCCGAATTTGCTAATGGAACAGGTGTACTGCAGGTCATAAAACTCACTTTCTGACAAGAAGTTGTGTTAGAATATATTCAGATGCATTGCCGAGTTATTTACAATTTTTATTTACTAATTACCTCATTTCAGATTGTGTTCAATGAATTAACTGTACTCGCAGTAGCGAGTTTATCGAATATAAATAAGATGAATAAAGCGCATTCAAACTAAAATAAGAATTAACACATCTTTTTTCCACGGTTCAGTCCATAAACTTGCTTTATAAATGTGCTATGTGCTTGCCAAGTATGCATGTCCAAAGGCAGTACCCCACATGTACGGTTTAGTGCTTGGATCCAAAGGTGGCCCAGGTGGGTCTACATGTTGGGGGTGTTTAAATTCTGTTTAAAAAAAAGACCTGTTTTATTATAAAACACGCACACGTCCAACACACCTCCTTAAAGGCCCGGTGCCCCTATATATAGCGCTGAGTACCGCCTCCACTCCGACTGCCGCTTGAGGGGTACCGAGACCTGCGGGTTTAATCCAAAATCATGCTGCAGTAGGTATCAAGGCCATACCTCAGTGCCCCCCCCCCGGGAGGGGGGAGGTGGGCTCCCCATGGTGACAACCCACTCTGTACAGCAATCAGTGCTGATCCTATTGCTAATCCTCCCTCCCCCAAAATATATAACAATTACTAATCCCATCCCAGACTCCCAAGTGTATACTTGGAGACATCTCCTGTGGCGATATATACACACCCAACGCCTATTAACTACATGGGGCACGCGCACATGGATCACGTTCACCCTATACCCCAGGTTAGAGTTGAACTTGTAGATTGCAGCCAACAATGTGCCTCTGATGGGTACCCACAATTCTGGCCGTGTCGCTGTGTCGATTTTAAGCAGAAGGACTGTGTCATTGTGTCGAATTTTAGCTATATAAGAACTTAGAGTAAAATCCCTGTGGGTCGATTTTTATCCTCGATTTTCCTGTGTCCGTCGATTTTTAAAACGGCCTAAAACGGCCGTGTCGCCGTGTCACCCGTGTCGATCTTTACCCATGTAGAGGCACAATAATAGAACAGTGGGGGGCAAACCAAAGCCACGAGGTTGATACTTTTTACGGTATATGGACCATATCTCACCCAGTTAAATTAATACACACATAGGAATTATCATATATATCTAAATAAGATCGAGACTGTCATGCAACACATACTATGAATCATTATAGTGAAGACTGGAAATTATTAAGACCCAATTAGAATATATCAAGTTACATGTATTAGCATGGTACAGCTACCCAACCATGTGGCGGCCTGTGTTTTCCCCCCAGTCTAGACCCTGTGACGTAGCAGCAGATACAGGGGGGGGGGGGGGGTAGTTAGATGATTGGTAGGGTTAAAATGGAAGCATGACTCGTGTGACCACTGCAAACAGCCTTTTTTAGAAAAACAAAACATCACCTAAACCAGCAAAATATGCAAACGTCGCAACCTGATCAAGCGTCCATCACTCTTAATATTTCTCTTTTTTAAATGTTAAATACATTGAGCGATTTATTTTTTAATAGCTGCCCCCCCCCCCCCCCCGTGGCCCCTAACTTCTTTCTTTTTTTCAAAAATCCTAGTTGTGCCTATATGGTGTTGGTGTGAGGGGCGGGACCGGCCCTCCATGGAGACTCCCTTTACAGCAATCCGTGTTGATCCGATTCCTAATCCGCCCCCCCCCCAAAAAAAAAAGAAAATTGTTATGTATGGTAATTACTAATCCCACCTCAGACACCCATGGGTATACCTGGAGACAACCTCCTGTGGTGATATTACACACTTGACTTCTAGGCGAGGCACGAGCCACGCTTATGCTTCTTTCACCCCCCCCCCCCACCCCCCCACCCCACTAGCACATAGATATACAATACCTGGAGACCCCTACTGTGCTGTGTATACACACTCCCACAGTAGGCACGCGCCACCCCCCCCCCCCCAAAAAAAAAAAAATATAATAATAATAAGCACAAAAAAAAGAGCAGCTAGATCTATACCCTTGGCCGTTTTAATTTGATAACTTGGATTACGGATCCGCCGCCGAGATCTTTGGCATTTTGCAAAAAAAAAAGTCTAATTTGTGTTTTTTTTACCTTTTCCCTCCGAGAATTGTTGAGATTTTTTGCTTATACTTCTTTCACCCCCCCCCTCCCCCCCCCCCCACTAGCACATAGATACAATATCCCGGGGGCGGGGGGGGGGGCACTCCCTATCCTTTCTATAGTCACTATGTGTGAACATCACCTTAAAATTGGCACTTATCTCACGGGAGGAAACTCAACAAAATAGCTCCCTTTTCACAGGAAATTGAACAAAAAACCTAATCAAGGACGACCTAGAAAAATGTATACCTCTAACATGGGTGGCCATGGAAGAATTACATTAAATTGGTTGTAATTCCTAAATACTTTGGCAAGAAAGGCAAACCTTTCCCTTGTAAACTCTCAAATGGTCTTAAAATGTAACCCTTTCCCGCCTAAATAGCCTAAGAAACCCCGCGAGAAAAAAAACCACGGCTATACCCTAGGCCGTTTTATTTCAATAATATTAATTACGGATCCGCCCCCGAAATCTTTGGCATTTTGCAAAAAGAAAAAAAAACGTGTTTTTTTTCTTTTTTTTCTTTTTTACCTTTCCCCTCCGAGAATTTTTAAAAATTTCTACCCGAAAAAAAGTACCTGTTGACCAGCAAAAGGTGAAATGAGACCTTTCAGATTGGGGATATTTTTCAATATACCTTCATTAGATTACCCAAAAATGAAGTTTTCCATGCTTTTTTTATTATTATTTGTTTTGCTTCTGGCCTTTGGGAATTTTCGGTTTGACATTTTTTTTACAAATGTTAGACCTATAAAGGGATTCATTTTCCGGTATCACCCCCTCCCCACTATTTCTATTTTCAAAAATGTTGATGTGTGCTGGTCCCCCGTGGAGACAGTCCACTCTCCATAGCAATCGGTGCTCTATATAATCTACCAATCCCCTCCTCCCAAATATACAATAATTCTTAATCCCATCTCAGACACCCAGGGGTATACCTGGAGACCCCTCCTGTGGTGTGTACACACACTCCCACAGTAGGCACGTGCCACCCCCCCCCCCCTCCCCCCGACATAAAAAAAATCAAAAAAACTTTTTTTTTAAATAGTCATGTTGCTATGTGCCCAGGTATCAGGGGCTCGCTTTATCAACTAAAAAGGGTGCCATGAAAAATACGGTCTTGTATAAGCGCCGGGGGTATGAAGGTCTTGAAATTACTCTTAAGCACTAAAAATGGATCTTGAATAAGCGCCTGTCTTGTATAAGCGCCGGGGGTAAATACCCCTCCAAGGTTATAAGCGCCGGGGCGCTTATATACAACGGTACGGTACATAGGGTAGATCGACCTAGAGCTACTTTAATTATGTATGCATGCATAGTTTTATCTCTATCTGACCTTTGCTGGAAAGAGTGACACTTAAAGTGTACTGTGATACCAGAGACATAAACTACTCTCCATAGCAATCGGTGCTGTATCCATCCCTACAATCGGATTATCCCCTCCTCCTAAGTATATGATAATTCCTAATCCCATCTCAGACAGCCATATACAAACATGGAGACACCTCCTGGGGCGAAATACACACCTAGCCATTGAACTAGGCACGCGACCCCCCCCCCCCCCCCCCACACACACACACACCCCTACCAGCCCAAGCTACATCACACATACTTAAAATGAAGTACATAACGTGTGAAAGTTGTGAAAGTTGTGAATGTTAACGCCTGTTGGTATGTATTGGAGGGGAGAGGGGTGGATGTGGTCAGAGTGCAGTCGGGACAGGTACTTAGCTCTTTATGTAGAGCGCTGGGCCTTTAAGTTTAAGTAACCTAACAGAAGAGAAAGGGCTGAGTACCTTTCCCGACTGCACTCTGACTGTTACTGGACGTGCAGTGAGAAGACTTTTAAAGAGGCAAACGATGTTGATCCCTTCAATAATCACCCGCTCACATAAATAGGGCGGGTTAGAGTTGTAGATTGCACCTAATGTTAGAACTGTTAGAATGTGTCGGTACTCTCTGATATATCATGTGTGTGTCACTATAGTAAAAATGGCAGATTATACCACGACCCAGGTAAGTAAATGTAATAAAGTTTAGTCTAATGATCCTATCATCACTGATCATGGCACAACTACCTAACCACGTGGAGGGCGTTGTTTGCCCTCAAATCACCACCTTTGGACGTAGTAGCAGAAGAAACTCTAACCTCACGTCGAAAAACAGATTTTCTACACTAAAAACACTTTTCACCACGTGTAAATTTGTCAACACCTGTTACCAGTGGGCACAAAACGCAGGCCGATGTTGAATCAACATTGAATCAACATTGACAACCGTTCATCAATGTTGATTCAATGTTCTGTGCCCACTTGGTCGGAGTGTGTGGGATGGGATGCCTATACTGAGACATCAATTCTCCCCCCCCCCCCCCGGGGGGGGGGGGCACTCAACCTCAGTTTGGGTACCCACTGCAAAATGGGCCCCGGGGGCTGTGGCAGTGAACCGCCGTAAGATGAGAAAAAAGGGGGACTGTCACTAACCAAAAGGCTCTAAAACAGGGGGCTGTTGGAAGATGTATGGTAACAAGGCTGTTGTCACAGTCAAATGTACTCATATTCCATGCCTAGAAAACTGTAATTAGCTTTCTTAGGTTTATATGACAATATCCTGGCCTAGCAAGAAGCTGTTAGATGACATCTAAGAAAAGTGGGGGGCTGTTAATTGATCAAGGGAGAATAAGATGGAATGTGTGGGCTGTAGTTTATGTTTCGGTACCTACCAGCAAAGAGCCAGTACCCACCCCGGGTTCTTTCAATCGGTGCACCCCCCTCCCCCCCCCCCCACACACACATACACATTCATAAATACTCATATATTTACCCACAATGTGCCTCTACACGGCTAAAAATCGACACAATGCCACTGTCCTACTGCTAAAATTCGACCCGGCGACACGGTCAAAATTGCGGGTACCCATGTAGAGGCACCATAATCCCATCTCAGACATACCTTGGAGACTTGGAAACAACCCCTGTGATGGAGTACACACCTATTCCTGGAGGCACGTGCACCCCCCCCCCCCCACCTACAACACCCCCTCCCCCCCCCCCCCACCCACCCACCCCCAACCCCAACCCCACCCCCACCCCCATGAAATGTACATGCCACTTAAGTATATCTAGACTAATTGACACTCACGTACTGGCGCTGTACTAGTATTTGGTGAGCACGGCTAGATCGCGTTGCTCTATAATGGACGGTACCTGACCTCTCTAGAGCTATAACGCACGGCCAACCGTTTTATTAACACCTATATATCATTCATAGAGCACACAGAGAAAAGAAACAGCGTCAAAGGGCAGTCCAGGCTGCCTCTAGAATGACTTCCCTTTTTCTGGTTTTTATGTGAATCTCGTATATGGGACAGAGAGCTATGTGACTCCCTCAGGTGAGTATATGTCAAGGTGAAATATTTTTTGCTGACATCCGAATTAGGATATGTAGCTATGATGACTTAGCATTGTTGCATCAACTGTTGGCTGTAGTCGAAAGACAATACTGGATATTGGATTCTGCCAAATAAAAATTTTCAAACTCAAACTCAACCTAGGCTTCCTTTGGCGACCTGGACTCCCCTAAACAGGGGAGTCAATCTAAAGGCAAGTTGGACTCCCTTTCGACGCTGTTTCCTTTCTCTGTGTACTCTATACCATACCAGCCCACTTATCATCACGCCAACGTATCACGAGTATTACTCATTGAAATTAAAGCTCAATTTTAGACACTTTTGGTGTGTTCGGTATGTGACTTCTAATGTCGGCCCACCCTCTACCCTAGACTCTAGGTTGTGCCAATAACCAGCTTCAGCTCACTGAAGCTGGTTCTTTGCGATGATTGGGTTCAGGTAGTACTAGGCCTATAGTAGGCAGGCTGGCACAAACCAAGCAATTCGGCACACCCCTATCAATCTGTGCTGGTCCCATCCTTGCCAAGCCCCCCCCCCCCCCACCTCCGCCCTCCAAAAAAATGAATTAATTTTTAATCCCACCCCAGACGCCCATGGGTATACATGGAGACACCCCCTGTGGTGATAAATCTACACACCCATAACCACAAGAGCACAGGCACGCGCCGAGCCCCCTACCCCCACCCCACCCCCACCCCCTTTTCTAACACTGGCTGATTGCAAATCAATGTATCAACGAAATTCATCTTTTGTTTGAAGCGTCTTGTATGCAGGCAGGCTATGCCTTATAAAGCCATCTAAAATTCGTTATTTTTAGCCCAATTATTTTACCAGAAAATTTTAATTGGTAATTCTCGTTAGACTATTGAAAATAGAGCTAATTCAACTGAAAATGATGTTTTTTGTAATGGAAGTAGCCTAGTGGTCATCGTGTCAAGATGCCGCAGGTGCACCGTGCACACCGTGAGATCCCCATGGGGGGGGGGGGGGGCACTCCTTATCTTTTCTATAGTCACTATGTGTAAAAATCATGGGAGGAAAATAGAAAAAATAGTATACCATTTTCACATGAAACAGAACGAAAAGAGGCAAATCCTAACTATTAAAATACCCCTTTCACCTTTCACCATAAAGAAATGTACACTAAATCATAGCCATCACGAAATGTCTTAGCGAGAAACGGCAAAATCTGCCCTTGTAAAGTCTCAAATGATCTCAAAATATATCCCTTTCACCCAAAATGGCATACAGAGCACCCCTTATCAAGGTCCTGTGTGAGCTTGCCTAGGGCCCAAAAGTGGACCATTACCCTTGCAATCGTGTTTACACATTGTATCCAAATCAGAGGGAGTGCCCCCCCCCCTCTTCCCCCCGGATTGAAATTCAAATTGCTTCATTAATTATGGCTGTCCGGTGTACAATTCACGGCATGGGGTTATGTGTGTGTGTTTGGGAGGACGATTTGCACGTTTGAGACAATCCAGTCTCTAGTCTATAGCAATCGTCTTGTTTAATCCGTTAATCCCATCTCAGACACCCTAGTCACACCCCAGGGTTACATGCAGACGACCCCCCGGGGTGGTAAGACGTTACTTAGGGTGAACGCGTGCAGGAGACACGCGCCACCCCCCCCCCCCCTCCCCCAATGACACCCTGCCCCCCCCCCTACATGCCCCCAATCCCCACCCCAGGCTGCCCACAACGATGTACACGTACTCTACTGGTCTGAGCCCCCTCCCCCCTCCCCCCTCCCCCCATGTAACACCTATATAAAGGTGTGATGGACACCTCCTGGACCATCAGTCTACCACTGTTACTTGGACGGAACTGACCTTACCCCAGGGAGGATCTCTTTATTCCCACGTCCTCACCACTTTAGAGTTTGAAGTCCATCAGTGTACCTTTGGGACAGTGCTGGGTACCAGTATTACATTGTGTACTGTTGGAGTCCTACAACCCCCAGTCAGACACCATGCCGTCCTACCTCTCCCCTCCCCAGCACGGCACACAGCGTCCCTCCCGGCATACACCGCACTGCGACCTGCCACCGGAAGTGGTCGCCAAGCGCAACCAGCGGGAGCGGCGCCGGGTAACCAGCGTCAACGACGAGTTCTCGCGGCTGCAGCGTCTGCTCCCGTCTGTACGAGATCGCGTGAGACGCGTGCCCAAAGAGAGGCTGCTACGTCTGGCGGCACGTCACATCCGGGACCTCAGCCTCCTTCTGACAGCAGACTCACAGACCGGAAGTGGGGGATACACCACGCCGCCCGGAACTAGTCCTGAGTACTACCCACAATACGTCAGTCAGCATGCGCAGTACGCAGACGTCACCATGCCTGCAGCATGGGATGCGCAATCTGCACCCCCAACCCCCTCTCTACTGTCGTCACTTCCGGCTTTCCTGCACGGCGGCGATATACTGCGCATGCCCGCCCTGGAGGACGCCATTCAGGGTGTGGACTGTACCGGAAGTGCCCCCTCCCCCCGCCTGCAGCACCCCCTGGCGGCAGGCGGCGCGTCACCAGGAGGCGGCCGTGTACACGGGGAGGGGACGGACACCTCTGGGTCATGTCAGCAGCACTTCCGGTTCCTGCAACACGCGGGGTATGATGGGAGGTGCAGTGGCGTCTGGGATACGTCGTGTGGCGCCCCACCTAGCGGCGTGTGTGTGAACTTGACGTACTACACCGCCCCCTACAGCACCAGGTAAGTACTACATCACCTATGACAGCATGATGCCTTAATGCATCACACCCTTGGTCGTCATGATGCATGAATGCAGCCCTGGCGAGTAACTCGCCAGTACTGCATTCAAGCATCATGCCGACCTTATGAGCATGAGACACCCCCGAAGGGATGTCATGATGCACCAGTGCAGCACAGGAGAGTTACTCGTCAGGTCTGCATTGGTGCATCATGATGACAAATGTCATCTTTTAATGACAATGCGTCCTTTTATTGACCCAGCCAGGAGACCTAGACATCTGTATCGGGAGTCCACCAGCCATAATGTATTTATAAATGTGCACAGGCGAGTTACTCGCCATTGCTGAATTAAAGCAAAAGGTGACTTTCAGAAAAGGTGTTGATAAAGCTCTGGAACTTTTCTGAAGCGTGACTGACAAATACATATATACAAAACATAAAGAAGTATGTTTTAGGTAAAATGGGAAGAAAATGTAGGGTCGGTAGGTCGGACTTTTAATTATTTTATTTTCTACATGAAAGTCTCCGAAGACCCTAAAATTGACCCAAAATGGGCAAACTTGAAATTTCTTCAAAATGGCATAAAGACGTAGGGTCCGCCCTGTTTTGATAGGATCAGTCGGGTGACCTAAAACAGACTTTCCCCCCTTAATTTGCCTAAGTAGTTTTACTCGTGTTTAATAGTTGACAAATTGACATATAACTGATGTTGTGTTTTATCTTTCAGTTCTCCCCCTGTACACTGTGAGGCTACACCCTACGGCAGCACATGGTCGGCTGGGGGTGAAGCAGGGTTTGGGGTGAAGCAAGAAGACACCACCCGACACTGGTTATAGGGCACCTGGCCGTCCATAGCAGCGCCGCTTGTGGTAAATTGAGAACCTACAGTACAGGCCCTTGGCCAGTAGGTGGAGCAGCTAACCGGGGGTTATGGCATCACAGGGCAGTACTGAGTCTATAGGTATCCACCTAGTGTTACCTGCTTGAACTTCTAGCCCCCGAACATGGATGCCCCCATGGCCTAGCCCCTAGGAGCCCTATAGCACAGACTCGCTCAACCAGTACCCTTTTCCGCCACAAGGGCTCCAAATGGGACTGGTGGGACTGCTATACTTGAATTGTTACTTCCTGCCAGGCTGTGCACAGGCATTAGTGTACAGGATTTGATTGGTCAACTCCTGAGGAAAAGTTAGTGAAATAAGTTTTTTATATTAGTTTTCCCAGACTCTACTATTATAGAGTCGGGGCCTGACACTTGTTGTAGCATGGAGAGATGAACTATGGCATCACCCCTCACTCTGTCAGGCTAGTGGGCACAGAAAACGAGGAGAGTGTTTGCGCCTTGACCACAACTACAAACAGTGGCGGATACAGGATTTGGAAAAGGAGGGGGTGCGCCCCCTTCTCTTGGTAGAAGGAGGAGGCGCACGCCATATTATTGGCCTAAATTGGGGTCTAAAATGACAAATAAACTACAGGCCAAAAAGGAGGGGGCGCGCGGCCCTCCCCCCCTCCCTCCACCACCGACAAAAATGCTCTATGTATACATATATATATATATATATATATATATATATATATATATATATATATATATATATATATATATATATACAAACCTACTGACATTTACCAGCTGGACCCGGACTAATTTATCAACAGTGATGAATGTTTGCAAATGTTGATCCACCACTGGGGAGGATCAATGATTTAAAAAAAAAGGGGGGGGGGGGGGTATGATATAGGTAATGTACTGGAGGTGTTGAAAATTCTTACATTAAAATGTACAGAAAATGAGGGGGGGTCTGCCCCCCTGAATCCGGATTGACAGCCTGTTCAAAGGCTTCACACACAGAAAAGTGTGAGTCATTGTCGCTAAAGCTACCCTCACTGGCACTGTCTGACTCTCAGGTGAGGGTAGTTTTAGCGACAATGACTCTCACTTTTCTGAGGGTGTTGTTATAACCGGACTGCGTGAACATTAAAGTGGCATTCTCACCAAGAGTTTTCGTCAGATTACATTTACAAATATATGACACCAGACCACTAAATTAAACAAGGGGGCATGGGCTTTTCTTTAAATCTTGTGAGAAAAATGGCCTTAGTGGCATTGGAATTATCTTTAAATAAACAGGGAATTTGCCCATTAATTAAAAAGTGAAAATTGTGATTATTAAGTTGTTGGAACATGGAGCAAGGATATTTTTGTTAAATCTACAGGGGAAATGGGTACCCTCTATCTGTGGCCTCACGACCTAGTAATAGCAGAAGTTAGAGTTTCCTCTGCTGCTACGTCACAGGGCTTGATCTGCAGGGAAAACACGGCCTGACACATGGTTAAGTAGCTGTACCATGATAGCACCATTACCCCTACTGTATTTCATTGTATTATGTCGAGGTTGTAGCAGTCTGCAATTTTCAATATAATAATCCATGATACATATTTAAGGCAGTGTCGATCTCATTTAGAAAGATATGACATTATGGTAATTCTTATGTGCATATTAATGGTAACTGGGTGAGATATGGTTTATATACCCTCTAAAGTATCATCCACGTGGCTTTTGTTTGCCTCCACAGCTCTATTATTAGGCACAATTTACAACTCTAACTCGCCCTATAGCATGTGGTCTTATGCACCAGTTAGTATATAAATCGAGTTACATACACTTGAGTGTTTCTATTTATATGGGAGGTGGGATGGGCGATCAATTGCAAACCACTGGACTGTGACATCTAGCAAGGGTGACTCTGAATCAGCCAGTTATCCATGAAGGTTGAAGGTAAATATATTTTAATGTAATGACCCTGGTGTGTGGCTATTATGGTGAGGTTACCTAAGCACATGAACACGACTGCCCCAAGTACATTGACTGCTGGGGTGTTGCTGTGCTCAAGGCAATTAGGCCTGACTTAGTAAACACACACAATATACGAGTCTCCAATAAAACTATTTTCATCAGACTAATTCATGAAGGGTGTAGTGATCCTGGAACTTGTATTGGGGATGAGTATGTTTGTGGATTTATTATTATTTAGAATCCCAAAATCGATTTTAGGTTATTTTGGTTACATTGATGCATAGATATACTTCTTCAAACATATTATCCAAGTGTATTGTCAGCATTCCTATATACACAGTGGCGGATCCAGGAATTTCGGAAAGGGGTGGGGGGGGGCTGCAATACCTACTATTTGGGGTATTCAACGATCTAAATTAAAATGTACAGAAAAATAGGGGGGGCACCCGTTGCGCCCCCCCTCCTAGATCCGCCCCTGCCACAGGGCACTGCGTTTGTTTGATCCCCAATCAGCCATAAATAACACTGACTGAGCAATCCTATACTGCGCGTGACCATAAGGGATCGTTTTTCACACCTGTTTAAGCAGTTAAGCCACTAGTGGTAACAAGTGCTGCACTTTCAATACAAGCAGGTTACCCCGTACATAGGTACAAATGAGGGTTCCTGCATGTTCGCTGGTGTGTGGTGTGTGGAGTAGTGTACCACAGGGAGCAAGGTAAATACTCTTAGTTACAGGAAGCTTCACCTGAGGGCACCACGGACTGGGCACCCAGGTGTAGATTCGGTGATTGGGCCCCTTTAATGTTTAGGGGTTCATGTAAAATTCCTGTAACATTCCTCTTAGTTGATGTACTTTGATGACATAATATCGCCTTGTACACCACCCACGCCTGAGACATACCAGGCCCCCCTCAGAGGTCGTGCTATCAGGTCGGACAGCTGGTAATCACATGCCCTACACCCTTATCATGTGACATGCCACGATGAGCCCACGCCAAGTACAGGTTGCGCCACACTAAATTGACGCTAGGTGGCGGCAGGGGCGCCCCTGCAGTCCCGCACAGTATGGTGTTGTCAAAACTTTATTGGTCTAAATTTGACAGTGGGCATGTGAACAAGGCATCAAATTAATCCTTAGAGTGTATACTACTTAATTCCAGTAGTATTCAGGTTAGGATTTACGTAAGCCTACTAAGGCGATATTGAATTATGGAAATATCCCAAATCTGTGACTGCAGAACTAGGCAAATTGGGTATGGCCCCACTAAAAGGCCTGTACAAAAAGATTAGGTCACGAGGTACCATATCACACTGGCCTAAACATTTGGGGAAAATGTGTATCTATAAGAAAGTAGCAGTCGCTAAGCCCTACAGACAGCATGGGTATCTTATTTTTGCACATATGCTATATAGGCCTATAGTGCAAGAATATTTGGTGTATATAGTGCACACTGCATTCCGGGTATAGATGTTGGTCGGAAGCTGGTCTGCTATGCAGTAGCACTGAAAAAGTAGCCATACCAAAAAAAACACAATACCAATCATGCATTCCAGGTATGGATATAGGTGGGAATTTGTTCTGATATGCAGTACCATAGACATTCACTACTACCGGCATAGTATGGACATGCACCTGCTGACCCCTAACCATTTAAAGATGGTGTCAGCTAAATGTTTGGAGATTTGTTAGTCTTATCATATTCCTATTGTATATCCTATCCCATATGTCTTCCCTAACTTTTAAGATTATTGGCAGTGTCTTAGTCTATAAAATGAGCACATGCAGTGCAATATCTTTTACTGTAGGTCGACACTAAACCTCCTTATGTGTTTATACTGTATGGCTCAGTGCTTTCCTCATTAGCTTAGTTCCCGGTATGCTCACGTGGGGAGGACACTGAGTCGGTGAGCTGAATAAGCAACATTGTTTTCTATCTCAAATCATGCATTTATAGACAAATATTTTTAACATTGAGCACTGCATATCAGCTAAAATAATAACAAAACCCTTGACATTAAAATTATATCCATTTTGAAGAAAAGGTTTGGGAAGTCTATTAGCTGATATACCATCTTTAAGGACTGCATGATGTCACACCCTTTGTCGTCATGATGCATGAAGGCAGCCCTGGCGAGTAACTCGCCAGGGCTGCATTCAAGCATCATGCCGACCTTATGAGGTTGAGACGGTTCCCGACGGGTGGGCATGATGCACCAATGCAGCACCGGAGAGTTACTCGCCGGGTCTGATGATGAGGACTAATGTCCTCAGAAAGTAATATAGACATTCACAACACTACCTATAGAACCAGGTGTCTTGGCCTGGAATGTGTGTAGTGTGCCATTGGGAATACTACATGCCAGCCAATATCATTGCGTTGTACTAAAAATGTGCTGATATATATACACCCCCCCCCCTCCAAAAAAAAAATAATAATAAAGAATAAACATTACCACAGCAGACTAGACCAGTACTAGAATTGTGAGTGGGAAACGCTCGGTGAGAATGCCACTTTAAGTGTCTGGGTAAGAGCCTCGTCAAATTGAAGAGCGCCCCCGCACTCAATCGCGACGGTACGGTATTCATATATGCATAGTACATGAAATGTTTTGTCAATTTGCAATTGCTGTGATTATCTATTTGTTTTTATACTGTCAATGTGACCCTTTGTGTTCTGTTAAATAAAAGAGATGTTCATCAAAAACAATTTTCGTTATGCTTTGTTGCACATACAGGTATACCTCATTCAACGTAATAAGCGCACACCCCCCCCATTTTTGCCCGATTTTTATACAACAAATAACCAAAAATATCTCAATTGTTGACCCCAATTAAACTCTAAACTAATAAAAGGTGTCCATAATGATTTTTTTTGAAGTGCACAGTGCGCTTATTACATCAAATACGGTATATGTTTTAACCTCGGACCGCTAATTATTTAGAGAATAAAAAATGATGTTCTTCACGTCGAGACTGTCTGTTAGCCTATAACGCACAAAGATGGCACCCAGTCAAAGATTGGCTACTAGCTGCTATACAATATATTTGATACATGTCCTCATAACTTTGTGATAAAATCAAGATTTCCTCAAGATGGCGACCAGTGATTAACAAGTGCACCATGTCTCGTCTAGGATAATTACAGCTTTATCTCAAACCGTGTCCGCTTTGAGGACGGATGTTGCTAAAAAGTGACATGTGGCGTCATGATGCATTAATGTAGCCCCGGGGAGTAACTCAGGCAGCGCTCTCTCTCTATCTCTCTCTCTCTATATATACATATATATATATATATATATATATATATATATATATATTTATATATATATAGATATAGATATAGATATAGATATATAGATATACATAGATATACATATATATGTACCAGGAACCAACATGCGTTCATGGGTATAATTAGTATCGATTAGAGTGGCGGGAACCACTGGGTAACCTGTCTAGCACGCATGCGCATACATTCAACTTCAACCCTGCCTGGGGTAGGTTAGCCATATTGCTTTGTTGACTCGAGGAGTGCAGTCGCCAGCGTGGAATATATATACACACATATATATGTATATATATATATAAGCCAACATGGCAAACATTATAAGGGTGGGGTAAGTGGCCTGGGACTGTGGGACTGTTATCTATAGACACACCCTTATCAGTTTGAGGTAAACTTCCCCCCTGGTGCCAAATCACTCTCCCAGCACAGTTTCAAATAAGACACTGCCAAAAGGCTCCCACTTCAGGAAATCTTTTGTAGAAGAAGGGAGGAAATTTGTACTACTTTGTTTAATCTCCTATCCATGTCACACACTGCAATACTTTTGTAATTTTGAGCCTTTGTTGTTCATAGCTTCCTTTAGATATTTGATAGGATTCATGCTGTAAATTATCGCATATAAGCCTAACGCGCACAATTATATAACGAGACAATGCACTGGCAATCTAACACACGTACTACACGGGAATTCAGGAGTTGTAAAAATTTTTATCTTAAAAGGTGGAGGTAAGTTTTCAAGGTGTTCAACAGCCTTTTGGCAGAAAAGGTTGTAGTGCCGGTACAAATGGATGGGAGAATGCACTCAAAAAGTAAACTTCTCTCCAGATTCTTCCAAGTGACTGTCATAAAATAAACAAGTCAAAAACTCATCTAAGTGACAAAGAAGCGGGTCTTCTAGCTGGAGATAGAAGACCCACTTGCCATGTGCCAGCCCAATACCCGACATTTGCCAGCTCTAGATTCCATTTGTGGGATGGTAACCTGATAGGTTAGACAACTTTTGACATGTTTATTTTATGACCATCACTTAGACGAGTCTGGAGACAAGTTTACTTTTCCAGTGTGTGCTGGGAGATTGGTACTCAGTGTGTAAACATGTACACATACACTTCCTGGTATATTATTGTATTCTGGTAGTAAGGGTTTTAGTCAACATAGCTGGGAAAACCCACTGGGAATTTTATATACCATACTGTTATGTTTAAGGTGGGTAGACCCCATAGTCTAGAAGTAATAAGATTTTGTCAGGATTTTCGCCATGAGTGCCCTATTATAAGTAGCCTGAAATAGTGTAAAGAAAATAGGGTGGTCATGAGCTAGTTTCTGAGATATCTGGCTTCAAGTTTGGAGTGATCTGTAATAGGATCATATGGTTATAATGCATATGTGCATGAAATAGCTTCTTAAAGTAATTAACTTTCCCTTTACATCCAGAAACAATATTTTGAACATATGGTCCCTTGCATATTTTAAAGGTTTTTGGTGTTTGAAATAAAAAATAAATAAATGGAGCACTCTTGATGTGGTACAGGTATAGATTTCAGCAAGCCAACTATCAGAGCCCCGGTAGAGTAGGGGTGAAGCGTTAGACTCACATGCAGGAGGCCCTGGGTTCAAGCCTCGGTTAGGTCTCGCGGGCTAATTTTGACAACTCATGAAAATATATATCTAACATACAAAAATATGACCACAGGCACCCCCTGGTGTGTTCTGAGACAACTCCATGGTCATGTGTGCAATCACCTGCGCAGTTGACGTGTTTGCAATAGGGTCAAGCCACCTTAAGCAGTACGGTAAGTGAAGTTAGTCTTGTTTCAGTCGGCCTCTACCCAGGAAGTACCATTAGCAGGGAGCATCCCACAGCATGGCACGGGTCGGGCAGTTGGGGATCAATTCTTGTAATATGCTGTAATCAGCGCAAATACTTCACAAGGGCTGCATCCAAGCATCATGCCAACCATAGTTGATACACTCCCTAAGGGTCGTCATGATGCATTGATCCGGGGGGGGCACTTGGCATATTTTGTATACACAGGTGTGCGGCTGGGGAGGGTACTTTTTGACCAAAATCCCCCTCACCAAGGGTCTGCTTTTCACCAAAATCCCCCTCACCAAGGGTCAATTTTCACCAAAATCCCCCTCACTAAGAGTAGTATATAGGAGCATATTCAGCGCGTAAGAAACGGTAGCAAGTAGGTCAGTTGACACTTGCAGAACGGAAGTGACCTTTAAGAGCCAATCAGAAGCCTCTATATGACAGGAAGTGACGTCACTGACCTAGATTAGAGGTCATGACATACTTTACAAGCTTCTGATTGGTTAATATATGTCAATATGACCTACTAACTTTGTAAATACAAGGTACACGTGCTATACACCACGTGGCTTTCAAATGTCAACAATGACATTTCAGTAATACCGTCACATGCAGATGGAATACTAACTTTAGTATTCAATAAATACCGTTGGTATATACACAGATACACGACACAATTAGTTTTTTTCATTCTTTTTTATTTCACACAAAGCAAAAAGCAAAGCAGTTACAAAGTGAATGAGTTATTGGCACAGTTCAACCCACACCCTCCTCCAGTTTTAGTTTTCTCCACTTCTGCCTTGTCTTGAACTTCTTCTAGTTGCCTCACTCTGTACATGAGCTGACTGATCATATCAATTATTTTATCCATGACATCAGCGTTACTCTTCAACCTGTCGATCACGTCTAATTCTCTCTGAGTGCTGTCTGCAAGTAAGTTGTGTTTAGTACTTGCAGCTTCTTGCTCTAGAGACTTTAGTATAGACTCATGTATGGCTCTACCAGGCGATCGGTCAGGTTGGTTGGCAGTTGGAGAAGGTTGTGTAGAGTGTGTTGAGGGTTTTGGGTTCGACATGTTTCTATCAAGAAGTTGATGCAATGAGCTCCACAAGTCTTAGTGTATAAACTTTGTAGTTGTTGCTTGTTGAACGTCCCACGCTAGTCTGACGATTTCTTCAAGAACGCTCTGTGATATACACTCATAGGGGGTAAACCATAAGGATCGAAATAGTACACTACTCCATCACTCTGAACATAGAAAGCTATCCAATGTTGTCCAGGTTGTGTGTGGGGGTGTGTGTTACTGACAAAGCAAGTCAGAGGTGTTGCTTCAGCAGGGCACTCATCACTAGGGAAAGTACCTAGGAAGTATCGTCGAGTGTGAGGGTGTTGGCTTAGAACATTGTTCAGTTGTGAAGTCTTCATCTTCTCAGGCCATGTGGTAGTCTGTGACTGGTAGTCTGTCAGCTGTGAGTTGGATGTTGTTGTCGTAGAAAGCACAGATGACAGCTGAGATGGCGTGATTTGTAGGAGCGTTGAACCTCAGAGACACAGTCAACTTCCCTTGCTTCACTAAGTTGATGCGTGGGCATTCAGGAGTCCTGTCTGGAGTCAGGTCGAAAGCGAAGACTGTGTACCCTGATTGGAACTGTTCTAAAGTGAGACCACAATCTTGACCTACAGCTAGTAGACCTGTCTCTCTGAACAAGTTCCTGTAAGCTTTCACACAGTTCCCTGCAGCAAAGTCAGTCTTCACTTCATATTTATGGTCATCATACTTCAGACCTACTTCTCTCACTGAGTAGTTCTGGAAGTTGAACGGGTTCTCGCTTTTAGTGCCTGACGCTGCAGTCTCTTTGACTAAAGCTAGTAGGACACGGGTCGGGATCTGGCTTGTGTCGGGTTGAGTCCAACTGTACTCTTGTGACCCTCCATCTAGAGTGTGTTTAGTGACTCGACACCTCGTCAGAGTGTAGTTGAATGGCCCGAACTGAGGGTTGATCACTGTTTTATTGTGGACTTCAGCTACTTCGTCTCTCACAGTCACTTGGCGCACGCTCATCTCAGCTTTAGTGATCTTCACTTTGAAGTCCAAGTCTGCAGCTTGCATCATGTAGAAAGCTGGAGAGCTACGTTCATATATGAACTTGAACTCACAATGTGAAGGGAAGAGCTTGCACTGCTTGAGGAGGTCGATGTGGGGTCTGATGATGACTCCGTGAGTCCGTCTTGCACTGAACTCTTTCCGGCGAGCAACGAAACCCGTGTTAGCAGCAACTCGTCCTTCCATGTGGCCAGCTGTGTCCATCATCCACTTCTGTAGACCCTTCAACCGAGTAGTCTTGTCGTTCACTTCAGTTCCTACTAAGTCTAACAATGTCGATTTCAGTGCATAGTCTTCATTGTTCCCTGTCACTTTCTCTCCGTTGATCAACAGTTGAACAGAAGAGAAGAGGGAGTGGCCTATGTTGTTCACAGGTGCAGCTTCGTCACCTACTGCTAGACGTGTCCCAGCAGCATCTACAACTTCTATTTCCAAGTACAACTCTGCTTCACTCAAATCTGTGTACAGAGTAGTTGGCTCAAAAGTAAAGTCGAAAGAGTCAGTGTGGTCAGTCAAAGCATTGTTAGTTGTCTTAGTGACTGTCTGACTTTTCAGAATGTCTTTTTGAGTCACTCCTACTGCATGGAGATCTAACTCTCCTACAGCACATGTCTGGCCATGAGGATGTAACAGACTCATGATTAGAACAGTAGTGCTTTATTGCTAGCACGACTCTGCTTCTTCTTCTTGCGCCCTTTGCCTGTCTGCTGCTTAGTACGTCCTGCACGTCGGACTGTCGCACGGCGTTTGGCTGGAGTCGGTTGAGACACTCTGTTTATGTAGTTCTGAGCTGAAGAATGAGCTCTCTTCAATAGAGCTTGGCTTTGACCTCTGACATGTTTGTTTACACTCTTCTTGAGTGGTTTTCCAGCCATGACATCTGAAAGTACTCCTGCACCTGTAGAGAGTAGTGCTGTGCCAGCTGTCTTAGCAACTTTACGACCAATAGTGCTCAAAAGGGGGACAGCTCCTCGCAGTAATCCTGATATGATAGATCCAATACCATGATCACGTTGCCTAGCTACTCCACCGAAAGCTGGTAGAACACCGTGACCAAACTGAGATTTAGCATAGTAAGCACCATACTCCCCTCTAGGGGCTAAGTATGGAGGTGGGCCAAAGCGCTGAAGCATACTGTTACTATATGTGGTTGCTTATAGGCTTAAAAGCTAGTACTACAGTCACTGCTCCACGTTCAAATGGTATAGGACGACCTGTGCTGTCTCTTAAGTAGATCGCGATCTGTCTGAAGCTGCTCTTACTCACAGGTTGGTACATCAAAGGTTGGAAAGTGACAGTCTGTGTGTCACCTAGCAGTGGATTAATGTTTACAACTCTCAACAGAGGTGCTCTCTTGTCTCCAACGATGTTATGTTTCACTATATCAGAGTATACATAGACAGTCTGAGCTCTGAACTTCAAGTCTACTACAGCTTGACCTTCAGTCTTATTCATCAAGAAGACACCACCTCCGAACCCTAACTGCACACCCAAGTTTACTGGTAGTTGTATCACAACATCAGGAGGTAGAGCTACAATACACTTCATTGTATACCTGTTGTATGTGAACACGTTAGATTTATTGTTCTTGTGGTGTGTCCTCAGTTTCTTGACTATACTAGGGTGTTTCCTGTTTATACACTTGTTCAGATAATTTATGAAGTCAGAGTTGTCTTGTAGATATACACCTTGCAGAGAGAAAGCTGTATACGTCCGGACTGCTGGGAATTGAAAAGTGTTGACTAGTTTATCTAAATACTTCAACTTTAATTCTATTTTCACTACTCTGAGTTCTTCCTCAGTCAAAACTTCTGACTCTCTAGTAGTAAGCCCGTTTATGAATGCTGCTTTTTCTGTGTAATTTAAGTTGAGTGAATCTCTCACAGCTGAGACTGCTGCACTCGCACGGTTCTCGGGGTTCAAACCGCGTACTATTCTGTAAGTGATACTGTCTGCACCAGATGGCGGCACTTCTGCTAAAGGGTCTGGTTCAGTTTCGGTTTCGCTGTCCGATTCGACACTAGGTGGCGGCGCAGGTCGCGCTACTTCTCCAGAGCTTGGGTCTGATTCTACACTAAGTCTCGCTGTAGGTTGTCGTACTGGTACTTGTTTAGAGCGTTTGATCTCTACACCTCGCTGTAGACACTTCTTAGCTACGCTGTCATGTATACTTGAACTTTTCCTATTCAACACAGGATCGTTCGCTGTGTAAGGAAAAAAGTCTGAGCTTCGCTTATGTAGTGCTTCTTGTAGTCTTTTAGCACTCATGACGCTCTTGGGTATAGTTGAGTCTGTTTCACCTTCTATGAACAACAATGTCTCACATTCTACGTTGTACCAACTAGTAGGACACGTTATTTCTTGCAGAGCACACTCCATTGGAGTACTAGAAGATACATACTCAGGTAACAATGTGTTGTAAGTTGTCAGAGTGTTGTCTGGGAAAACTTTCATAGACGAGTTGCTAGGTAGTGTCATTGTGAACGCCATTTTTTCACGTTCTTAGCAGGTTCCCACGTGTTGAACTTATCCCCGTAACCTTTCCACTTGACGTATGCTTGACGCTTACGACCTGAGCCTCTGTACTTCACTACTTCCTCTATGTCGTACCTCTTCCCTTGACGGACATGGACCTTTTGAACTTCAGGCTGGTAGAAAGTTCCTTTTATCTCTTCTCCTAGTTCATCTTTCAGTTGGTATCCTTTAGGTTTGACAGAATCTATAGTGTATACTTCCTCAGTCCAGTTAGGTTCGTAACCTCTGTTGAAAGCGCGCTTCTTAGCAAGCATGCGCACTTTAGAACCTTTCTTCAAAAGTAACTTGGGCACAGTCCTCTTGTCTGGTGGTTGTTCATATAGCCTGTAGAACAGAGCATCAGAGTTCTTGTCTGTGATGTCGACTGGAGCTGCACCTAGTGTCTTATGCACAGTACTATTGTAAGAGTGGACTAGATCTTGAAGTATGCCTGTCCACTTGTAGTTGTTGAAGTAAGCAAAGCAACGCCACAGCTTACCTTGCAGTGTGGCGTTAAATCGTTCAGCTATAGCACATTTCACGTCATCGTTCTCTCCAGTGAACAATTCCACACCCGTTTCTTCTAGATGACTTCTGAAAGTTTGGTTCAAAAATTCTTTTCCTTTGTCAGTCTGGATTTTAACAGGTTGTCTACTCTCAGTCATTTTCTTGTAAGCTTCTAATACATCTACAGCTTTCTTACTCTTGACAGGTTGAGCAAAGCCATATCTTGAGAAGACATCTATACCAGCTAAAATATACTTGTACCCCTTGTTCTCACGTGAAGACTCTCTCATGTCAATAAGATCTAACTGCCATTGTCTATCTATACCCCAAGTCTGAGTCTTGTGTCTTGTGAACCGTCTCTTGTAAGGTTTGTGTCTAGTGTGAGCATCCACATCTTCTAAAGCTTCAGCAACGTTTTTTAAGTCAGTCTTCTTAAAGTGATGGTGTCGCAATTTACTCACGCTAGTGAAACTTCCAGGTTCTCTGACTGAAGTATAGCGATCTACTACAGCTTTCTTCAAAGCTTTGTCCGCCATAACTTTGCTAGTTGACGAGGTGTTATACCAGTACCACTCTGTGCAGTATTAGCTTTACGTTTACGCTTTGGTGTTACACTATATGAACGTCTTCTGAAGGGAGAGCTAGTCTTCTGAAGGGAGAGCTAGTCATAGAACTAACTCTTGAAAGATTCTTTGTTTCTGACGAACTTCAAGTCTGGGTTCAGCCTTTTAACAGCTGCGATGAAGGGCTTTTGTCCTATGAGAGGTTGCTTCTTAGTTAGACTATTTTTCCGAGCTGCATCACCTAGTAGATCAATGATGTTACTCCCTTCTATACGCCGCCCGTGCACTACTAGTTCACCACTAGGAGTCCAGTTGATAGTACCTCGACCTTTGTCAGAGTCTGCCAAGTGTCTATACAGATTCATAGCAGTCTTCTGATAAGTATTAGGTACACGCCTTTGAATTAAAGCATCCATCACCATGACACCTTGTCTACCTATAGGTCCTGTGTCTTCTTCTTCTCCTTCTTCTTCTTGAGACTCATATTCATCGTCTCCACTACCACCAGGTAAACTTGGAGTTGGAGTTTGATGACTAGTAGTAGAAAACATATCGTCATCCTCGCCTGAACTAGCTTCATCGTCTGCTTCTTCTCCTCTTCTACCTTTTCTGCGACGGTGTGGAGTAATATTTCTAGGGTTCATAGAAGAAGCAGCTCGACTCACAATTTTAGCTTTTTTGTATAGTATAGAAGATTTAGTCATGAGCTGGTTGTATCTACTGAGTCTCTCACTACTGTTCAACTGAGAGTCATTCAATACTCTAGTTGCTTCTTTCTGTAAGTGACTCAATATCTCCACTAGACTACTGTGTGGGGATAGTTTTTCTCTGACTAGTTGACTCTCATAAAACTGAGTTTGAGGGTCTGGTAGCACAGCTGGAGCAGAAGACGCGAGTGTTGCAGTAGGTAGTGGGTCAGTGTTAGTAGTAGAAGAAATGGGGGTGTCGCTTCTACCCACTAAATCAGGTCTCACTAAAGCCATACGTGTGTAAGACATGACTACCGTTTGACAGCTGATCCTATGAGACTAGTAATAAGAGGTAGTGCTACACCTAGTAGTGCACCTATGAAGCCACCTTTCTGCTGTAGTATTCGTCTCTTAGCTATGACAGTAATCTTAGGTTTTGTTATAGCCTTCAGTTGTTTCTTGTACGGCGATAACTTCTTGACTGCGTGAACTGAGTTCGGTGTCAAGGTTTTGTTCATTACATTGACACATATGACACTCATTAGTCTGATCACTTCTTCACTGAGACCTCTCACTAAATGTTGACAGTCTGTAGTACTACATTTAGCTATATGTTTCAACAGAGAGTAATGACGACGTAAAGAAACTAACTTTTGGTAGTAAGCACTTCTCTGACGGCGCTTAAGACTCTCAGCACGCTTACTCTTAGTACTACCCTTCATTTCTTCTGCTTTTTCCCAGTAGGAATGAATACTACGCTGTTCCAAGGTGTTGTTATACTGTTCCTCACTCGCAAGTTGTCAGGTGTGCTCTGCTTACAGTCCAACACTATGTATGAGTGCTTAGCTGTAGTCTCTTTGTTATATACCTGAGTCAAGAAAGATGGTTGTGCTGGGAAAGCTTGTCTAGATATATAACTTATCTGACTCATATCTCGAGGGTTCTTGAAAATAACTAGATAATGGCTGTTTAAACTGAGAGTCCTGAAGTCTTTGTTAGCAAAGAATAAGTTCTGAGTAATGAATATTACATTCATGTTCAGATGATGAGAACCTTTGATGAAGAGGTCTTTAGCTATAGGTGCATATTCCGGGTCTAACAAGTCGTCTATGATGAGCATCGAGTGTTTAGTAGTATCTCGACTAGAGTTGAAAAGTTCATCTCTCGTAAGAAGACCTTCGTTGAATTTCACACCTGCACTTTTCAACTTTTCAAACTCTGGTTGCCACTGGCTGTAGCAGTAAGTTATATCGTGTACTTCAGGTGTGACGAGAGTCTTCACGTTATTTATCACTTCGAATACTAGACGACTCTTACCACACGATGTAGGTCCAGCTATTAGCATAGTGAAAGGTGACTGTAGTCTAGGATCGAATTCAACAGATTCCACAGTGCTAGAGACGTCCATCTTAGTGCAGTGATCAGACGAGAGTGGTCAACACTGGAGTGACACAGCTCACTTTTATGTCTTTGGGTACAGCTGCATACAACCCTTGAACATACATTGCGACGTCGCTGCGACCCATGTCGTCTTGCAACACTTTCATCAGAGCCATAGGCTCAGACGTCTCGTTGTACTTCCAAGCTCTCAGCACTTCATAGACAGGGTTCTTGACAGTTCTGTCAGAAGGCACAGGTTGAGAGATGAAAGCTAGTTCATGAGAAGTCAACCCTAAGTAGATCCCTATGGTCTTCCAGTCTCTAGGGCAGAGCTCAGCTAAAAGAGAGAAATATTTCTGCACTTTCCACTCCATGTCTCCACTCTCTAAGCCATCCCACATGTCATGCTTGTCCATGTACTCACGTGAGAATTGGATGAGGTCCATATGGTAAGATTCTTCCAAGGCGTCTGCTAGTTCCTTCCACCTAGTAGTACAACTTTTCTGGTACCAAGTAGTGAACATTTCTCTAGCTTGAGTTATGACACTTCTCTCACAACTGAGATATCCCATGTCCTTCAAGTTCACTTTGAGGTATGAACCTAACCGTATGTAATCTGATGTCGGCAACTTACTACTTATTTTCAGTAGCATAGCGTCTGGTAAGTATCCTAACGGCTCTCCTTTGAAGAATGATGATACAGGTACTACTAAATTGAAATCTGCCATGATGAGTGAGTGTGTGAAGGAGTAGACAGGCAGGTAGGTAGGTAGAGCGTTGTATGGGGTGTTGTAGGTTAGGGGGAGCTTTTATATAGCTCTTTAGACTAGAGTACGTAGGGAAATCGTGTAAAGAGTATGCAAAACGTTCTGAGTTCGAACTCCTCGCCCCCCTATCTATTTCACACTAGAGGGGTGCCCCCACCCCATACACCCTATGCTAATACTATACACACCCCCCACCCCACCCAACTCTATACGATGCACTAACGTTTCACTTTTTTATCAGAGTGTTTACAATAACATTCTGAGCGCTAAACCACTACGATGAGGGGACGTTGTAATATCACGCTCCCACTGACTTAAATAAGTTTTAACTCTGTGTCTGTCTGCTTCAGTGTAACGTTCTAGATACGTATCTGGGATTTTGAAAATGTCTTCTACTTTCAAATCTGAACGACCTGCTAAGTTCCTTTGAAGCCGACAACCTAGCATGTCTATGATACTCTCTAACAAGTAATGTGTCGGCATGTCTTGATTAGAGTGGTACTGAGGATGATGAGGGTTGTTTGCGTAGTGATGTTTCAGCGCTGATTCCCACATTGCAAGGTGGTCAGAGTTCTTGAGAGGTTTTGAACTCTTAAGGCGGCCAAACTTCCACCCGTATCCAACAGCTTCTACAGCTGAAAACTTAGACAAGTCGTGCTTCATTATCAACTTGTCTATACATTTAGCTTCACTCTCATTGAAGCTATCACTTAGCAGAACCCAAGTGTAATACAACCATTTCCTATGCTCTAAAGTCTGTTTGAAATGATTGAAAATGTACTGTAAAGTTTTTACAGTGCATGTGACAGACTCTTTTCTTTCACACACATACTGTAATACTAACTCGTCTTCAGGGTATCTAGCTTTAACTAGCGTGTAGAGGTCGTGAGCTGTCTTCATGATGACGTTGAAAGGTCGTTTGAATGAGTGAGTGCACTTACACGACCCTATATACTCTGAGTGATTTATGACTTGACAACTAACCGTTTAAAACACAGTGTGCATGTAAAATTTTTAAGAAGTAGAGTGACAGTTTGAAGGGGGGTCTCTCAATATATGAGAGACCAGAGTTAGTTTGTTAGTACACCTATACCTTTTTTTCACTTTTTTATTTTTTTTGTGAAGCATCTAATAGACTATTGGTCAAGGTTTTTTTTTCATCAGTTAGGGGAGAAGGATTGAGTTGGAAAGGCTGTCACCAGTTCATACAAGACTCCTTGGCACAGTAGAGTAGGGTTTTGACAACGTTGTACAACTACTCTTACAACGTGACAACACCCGTTTGCATTGTGTCCAATCTCAGTCTTGTATGCTCTTTCATACAAAAACCGATCTGAAGAGTATTTAGCACGTGTTATCTTGTCAGGAGCTGATACTGTGTGCTTGATTAAGCCATGTACCATACTCGTAGAGATGAACACGGAATTTCCCAGCTGGTGTGATTCGAGCTGATTAATTTTGAAGTAGGGTTTCGTCCTACATTTTTGAAAGTTGATAGCTGAAGCTACTACACTATGAGAAGTTACACTGTGTTGTAACTTAGAAACTAGCAGTAACACGTTACTCACTACTTCAGATTGAGTAGCTTTCCCAGTAGAACTAGTTATGAACTTCTTGAGAGAAGGACTACTAGCATTTATGGGAGTCGTGTTGTTATGCAGAAAACAATTTGAAAAATCTAAATTTGGAGGTATGTAACTATCTCTGATGTACTCTTCAGGACAATATCTGAACAACTGCTTTTCCTCACCAGTCTCTACTCCACTCTTGACGTCTGAAATGAACTCCCAAACTGACCGCCTGTGTTTAGTGCTGAGTGAAATCGGTAGAGGTGTACAAGCTGCACTGGACATGTTGTCTCAGAGCTGCTCAGTTTGAATCTGATCACAGCCGGTTGTTTTCAACGTACACTAATCGTTTCCCCCACCCTCTCTAGAAAAGTAGTGTTCACAAATTAACTCACTTGAACGAAAATCTTTCAAATAAACGTCAAGAAGAAAATGTAAACTTCACCTTCAAACTTGTCAATCATATAATAAGTTTAAAAAAAAATTTAGACTGTATTTATATTTTTTCATCTTGAAAAGTGTAGTATAAGATACATCATTCATGAACGTTCCTTTTATGTTGCAACGTCCCATCCAGCTGACAGCCACTGTGCTATCTGAATAGAGTTCACATTTCTAACTGTTGTTTTTCAACTTTTTGTTTTGCTCTCCGCAGAAGCACCAGTCTGTTATGGGTTATCCCGTGCTTATTTATGTAGTGTGGTTGATAAAGATACATTGTATCTAAACTCAGCCTAGTGCTTTACTATAGTGACATGTGCGTATAATTGTCGTACAATAACAATTAGAGATGAAATATGAAAAAAATGTCAGACGTCAAATGTTCGTCTATTGTCGTTCAACAAACGTGTGACAACGTTTGACAATCGTTCTCAGTAAAATTAGTATATATACCCCTTGATTTGCTCAGTTGAAATCAAACCGCTCCTGAGCTGCTCAACTGTGACGACTACTCTACTCTACACCTGCCACTCTACACGCTGCCTCTACTTTTCAACTTCTACAAAACTAACTGTTTTAGTTTAGGATGCGGTCTGCTGGCAACAAGAGCTCTAAGAAGAGTTCTAAAGTAGCTAAGAGCAAGAACTTAGTTCTGGACGTTTCTGTGGAGATACCTCCTACAGTGAGCAATGAAGTACAGTGGATTCATCGTCCAAGTACACCTGAAGAGCAGAGTGCAGCTATCTTGGGGTTACATCACGATCTGGACTGCATGCTGGCTCCTTCCACTGGCGTACTGGACCGTGATGTATCTACGTCAGCACCAGCTTTGAGCTCTACAAGCTTCAGCAACCCTGAACCACCCCAAGATGTCCTCACTTACCAGACCCTGTCACACGTCATGCCCGTGGGCCGAGGCAATGGAGCTCTTCCCACTGCCGCTACTCCTCCAGTCATCATCGACTTGACTGGTGATGAGATACTTCGACCCAGTACGCCAATCGTCATCGACTTGACAGAGGACGAAGTAGAAGAAGGTGAAATCATTGGGCACGACTTGAATGAAGTACTAGATGAGTGGTTCCAGAAAGCTGAAGCTGAAGGACGCTGTGCGCCACCTTCCTCACCTGTCACTACAGCTGTACCAGTCGACATTGTAGTGAGGGATAGTGCCGGGGCCGTCATCACTCCTGGCTTGACCGACACTGTCGTCGTAATCAAAGGGGAAGCTACAGTAGTCACGGATGAGTACTACTCAAGAGTAGTAGGTGACACAAGTGGTGAAGTGAATCCTCCCAAGGGCGTGACGACTGCTACTAAAAGAAGTCCATCTCCACAGATTCAGCCAGAAGCAGTTGTTGAAAAAAAAAAGAAGCGAAAGTACACCAAGAGTGTGGCTACTGTAGCTGCAGCTGCTGCACGTGCTGCAAAGGCTGGTGTGGGAAGTGTTACTTCCCAATCTACGGTTGCTACTGCTGTTGTGACACCGCTTCCGCCGAGGAATGGATCCAAGAAAGTTGGGTCTAAGCTGGCTAACTTCCGCATAGTCCCTTTGACTGGTGAGAAGTGGCCTAGTCGATTTGGTTTCCCATCTCAACAAGCCGAAGGTAGCATTGTTCCTGACCAACTCTTCTACCCACCTGGGGATACATGCACGCTGGTTGAAGTATACAAGCTCCCCTTCATCAGTGGCGTCTCAATAAGGCAATATTTGAACAAGCCTTACGAGAGGCGCGTCAACTTACGGGCAAACGACTTCAGAGGGCTCTTCTACCAGAGCAAATCTATCATAGAGAACTATGACAGGATTAAAGAAGAAGCCAAGAAAGGAGCGCCAGCAGTCCAGAACTATCTGAACTACTTAGACAACCCTGTCAAACACACAGGTGTCTTAGTCAACCTCTACAGGGGACAACCTAAGATCCACATCGGAACGTCGTCGTACGTGGAAGAAATGGATAAAGCGCTGCCGGCAGGTCGAGCAACAACAAGCCCAATACACTGTGGGTACACGGTGACTGTCAACACGATCAAAGACATACTGGAACGTGTTGGGCCGATGCTGGAGAGTGACAAGAACTTTTGACTCATTCTCACCAACGTGATGCAACTGTTAATTTGAGGTTTTTCCAGGATATTTTCACCCCAATCATGTTCACAGGTATATAACTGTCACTATAAGTTAGAGTGGGTTTAGTTCTACCAGAAAATGTATACCTTACATGTTATCTAACCCTTATTTCAGTTTTTTTGGGCCAAAAACCACCATAAAGTTGACGTTTTTTATATCTATTTTTAGGAAAAAAATAAAAGAAATAAGAAATTTAGCTAAAATGCACTCTTTGTTCTGTCTTATTATTGTATATTGTTCTATTGCATCACCCTGGGTGAAAACTTAATGTATTTTTCTCATACAGCTGGTGGGGGAGAGCATTACCTGAAAAAAATCAATTTCCACATACATACCCCTTTAAGGTATTTACGTCTTGTGGGATAGTTTTGCCCTGCCCACATGGAAAGTATAGTATTTCTGCCTGCTTCCTGGGTTACATGGCATATTTCAATACATAACATGTGCTATCAAAAAGATATTTTACTCCCATCTGCTTCCTTTCTCCTCACACCATCGTCCTGAATATTTGAAGTGTAAAATTCACATACATACTGGTTTAAGGTGATCTGCTTGTACCATCCAGGCAAATTATATTTAACTGTTCACTTTTTTTCCTGTCAAAAAGGCCATTTAGTTGCATACAATCCAACAGAAGTGCAAGCTTTCCGCCCTTTATTTACCTGTGACAATGATCGTCACTTCATGTTCCAGTATGATTTACACATACATACCCCTTTAAGCACATACATACCACTTTAAGGAAATACTGTCTAGTTCCCATGGTGATATAATTAGTGCATGGAGTGATATTGTAAGTTACTGTAACTTGTTTGTATGATGCAAAAGCATGACATGAATGGCCCAAAACCTGATCACTATGGCCTTTTTGCATACTGTAGCACTTGTGGCCACATACATACCAACTTAAGGCACATACATACCGCTTTAAGGAAATGCTGTCTAGCTACCATGGTGATGTATTTAGTGCATGGAATGATGTTGTAAGTTAATGTAACTTGTTTGTATGATGCAAAATCATGACATGATTGGCCCAAAACTTGATCACTATGGCCTTTTTGCATACTGTAGCACTTGTGGCCACATACATACCGACTTAAGGCACATACATACCGCTTTAAGGAAATGCTGTCTAGTTACCATGGTGATGTATTTAGTGCATGGAATGATGTTGTAAGTTAATGTAACTTGTTTGTATGATGCAAAATCATGACATGATTGGCCCAAAACTTGATCACTATGGCCTTTTTTCATACTGTAGCACTTGCGGCCACATACATACCGACTTAAGGCACATACATACCCCTTTAAGGTATTTACGTCTTGTGGGATAGTTTTGGCCTGCCTACATAGAAAGTATAGTATTTCTGCCTGCTTCCTGGGTTACATGACATATTTCAATACATAACATGTGCTATCAAAAAGATATTTTACTCCCATCTGCTTCCTTTCTCCTCACACCATTGTCCTGAATATTTGAAGTGTAAAATTCACATACATACTGGTTTAAGGTGATCTGCTTGTACCATCCAGGCAAATTATATTTAACTGTTCACTTGTTTTCCTGTCAAAAAGACCATTTAGTTGCATACAATCCAACAGAAGTGCAAGCTTTCCGCCCTTTATTTACCTGTGACAATGATCGTCACTTCCTGTTCCAGTATGATTTACACATACATACCCCTTTAAGCACATACATACCGCTTTAAGGAAATACTGTCTAGTTCCCATGGTGATGTATTTAGTGCATGGAGTGATATTGTAAGTTACTGTAACTTGTTTGTATGATGCAAAAGCATGACATGAATGGCCCAAAAATTGATCACTATGGCCTTTTTGCATACTGTAGCACTTGTAGCCACATACATACCGACCTAAGGCACATACATACCCCTTTAAGGAGTTTTTCTTGAATTTCTCTGCTTGTGCTAGTATATAAGGTTGCTACAACAGGGTACTCCTAGATAAGATATAAGTGTATTATTTGAACCTGCAATTGACTGTTATCTAGGTTAAAGTTGACAATGGAGGTTGGAAAGGTGGAGGGAAATATAAAGATTCCATTTTTCCAGTAACACTACTTGGATTTGTTGTACCCCATACATGCTTAAATGCATTAGGACATTGCACGGTGAGCACAGCTAACTGAAAAACAACAAACAATAAAGTTTCATTCAGTATATTATATCCGTATATTATCTTTATTTAAATATATTAGTGCACCTAGGGTATTAGATATTGGCAACATACATACCCCTTTAACACCGTTTGGCAAAATGGAAACAGAGAGATATAATGCAGAGATATGGCTTATTGTTCTATACAGCTCAATAGATGATGTAATAAGCTAAAAGAATTAAGCAAAAAGTGTGAATACATGTATCACAGGTTTGGCAGTAGGGAACTGCAAAGTTGATGATTATTTAGACCTGCAAAAAAGTGAGAAAATGGAGAAAATGCCCAATTTAGAGGGACGGGGTATCCTGAAAGGAAATACATAATGGGTGACGCAGGTATTCTTGTTGATACTGCATTCATATGCGCTTAAAATACAATTAAGACAAAATTCCTATGTACATGCATTACTACATTTTTCAGTTCTATAGCCCTGGATTTCTTAAAGGGGTATGTATGTGTCCGGGATTTCAACATGTCCTATTGCAACGGTTGCCATGGCTACCGCAAACATATTTAACTGCAACCACCCATCCAGTTTTGTCAAACAACACATCTAGTACACAAATACAAAAGGATTTGACCATATACCGGAATTTGCTCTGGGGCCCCCCTCCACCTGAGTTGCATCACGTTCATGAGAATGAGTCTTTTACAGAAGTGTTACCACTTGCGATGAGACTGATTAGGTGAGTGCTCAACAATTAAATTACATCAGTTGTAAGGTTCCTCAACACTGTATTGATAAGGCTGTAAATTCTTTGCATTATGTGTGTGTCTGTCTGTCTGTCTGTCTGTCTGTCTGCTTGTTTGTTAGTGAGTATGTTTTAGTGGAAAAAAGGAAAGAAAAAAAAGAAGGAGAGAGTGTATATCTGAAGAGTTTTTAAAATGCATAGACACGTGAATACTATCAGTTGTATTCGGTGTAATGCACCTAGAATTCCTAGACAAGTTACTATACATAACAGTAGTAAGAACTTGTGTACTTCAGAGACTTGCTTGAGAGAAGTCTTCTCTAGTGAAACAGTTTTACCTGAAGAGATTGAGAAAAACTCTCTTTTCTTAGAATATTACAAATCAAATTTCAGATCGATAGGTCAAGGTTTAGTTGTGTTAGGTTGTGTACAAGCTATATATAACGTCAGATTAACTACTTTTGAATCTGATCAAGGAGTGAGTGAGATAGTGACAGCTCTCAGAGCTATACATGAGAACCAGTTATACAGTTATAGAGTAGCTGTGTCTTTTGGTCGAATTTTGACTTGCACTGAAGACGCTGAGCAAAGAGTCATGTATTTTCATGCTTCAGCTAACAACTCTTCAGTTTTTTATGACAGTGAAGACCATCAAGACCCTTACTTCTTAGTTAAGAACTCTGAGAGCTTTGAAAGTTGCATAGATCTATTGAAAAGTAAAGTGAAAGTTGACACAAGTAGACCTGACACAAAGTGGACAGTAGTAGGTAATGTGAATGTGAATCTGACTTATATTAGACCTACAAATGTGTTCTTAGGTAAGTTAGAGAGTGTCCCTCCTAGTTTCAGGAAAAGAGGTATGTTACACTTCCACCGAGACTCTTACAGTAAGAGAGTGTACAGAGACAACTTGTGTTTCTTTAGATGCTTGTCACACCACTTGTATAAAACATTAGATAGAACTGTAGAGCTTTTCAAAGAAGCTTATCCAGACACTTGTCAGAAAAAGTTCAAAGGTATTCTCTTAAGTGATTTAGATAGATTAGAGAAAGTATTCAAAATAGACATACGAGTGTTCAAGCTGTCTAGTACTAATAAAGTGACTGTAGTGCGTAGCAAGCTTTGTAGTAGCAAGAAAGTCTTGAATCTCAACATGTACCGCAACCACTTGAGTCTGATAGTAGACATGTGTAAATATGGGCGCGTGTACAGTTGTGAAAAATGTTACAAAGCATTCTCTTCTAATTACAACTTGAAGAGACACACTGCTGTAACAAAAGACTGTACTAAAGTACGATTTATATACAAAGGGGGTGTGTACAAACCTAGTAGAACTATATTTCAGAAGTTGAGTGAGCTAAGTGTACATACACCTGCTCACTTAAAGATATACCCATATAAGATTGCTTTCGACTTTGAAAGTTATTTTGTAAAGAACGGTGAGAAAAGTTGTAACACAACTTTTGAGTTAGATCATGTACCACTGTCTGCTAGTGTAGCTAGTGACTTTCCAGGGTATACAGAACCAGTGTGTTTTGTCAGAGAGAGTAACAGGGAAAATGATGACTTAGTCAGTCGTGTATTAGGGTACATAGATATGTTAGCTTGTGAAATAGGTGAATGTGTCAGAGAGCGTTTTAAAGTAGTGACAGATCAGCTAGATGCTCTGCAAGCTGAAGAGGAAAGGTTAGAGAGTGCAGCTTTGAAAGCTGCTAAGTTAGAGAAAAGTAAGTATAATTTATCACCTGTCGTCAGAGCTAAACAAGCTCTGACAGCTTATATGAACAGAGTACCTGTAGTAGGTTTTAACTCAGGTCAATATGACTTAAATCTAATAAAGAGAAGCTTCCACACTTTCTTCTCAGAAAGAGAAAAGAAACCTATGACGACTATAAAAAGGTGCAACCAGTACATTGCTGTATACACTGAGCACTTAGTCTTCTTAGACATGGTGAACTATCTAGCTCCAGGTTATAATTACGCTAGTTATTTGAAAGCTTTTTTGAAAGACACAGAGAAAGGTTTTTTTCATTATGAGTGGATGGACAATGTCCGAAAATTAGATAACACAACTCTCCCACCTAGGAGAAGTTTCTATAGCTCTCTGACTGGGAAAGGTATAACTCAAGCTGAGTATAGAAGCTGTAAAGAAGTGTGGGTGAAAGAAAAAATGAAAACAATGAAAGACTACTTAGTGTACTATAACAATTTAGATGTAGCTCCATTTGTCAGAGCTATAAATGAACATAGCAAGTTCTTCATAGAAAGGAGTGTCGACATGTTCAAAGATGGTTTGACACTTCCAGGTTTGACTTTGAAGTTCCTCTTTCAGAACACTGAGTTGAATGTGACACCTTATGTTCTCTTTTCACATCATGAAAAAGAAGTCCACAACTTACTGAGAAAGAATTTAGTTGGTGGACCTGCTATAATATTCCACAGACACCATCGTAGTGGTATAACTAGAATAAGAGAGCGTAAGTATGGAGTTGAGAGTAAAAAGTGTGATCACATTTTAGGAGTAGATGCAAATAGTTTGTACTTGAAATGTATGGGTGAAGCTCATTGTACAGGTTTCTATGTAGTGAGACGTCACGAAGATGATTTCAAGCCTGTTCTCAGTCAGCAAATCAGTTACTCAGCTGTAGAATGGCTCCGTTACAGAGCTATAGTAGACAAAGTACCTATTTTACATCAATACAACTATGGTGAAGTCAGTGTAGGTAGTCAGCGTATAAGAGTAGATGGGATAGTCCCTGATCGTAAATTGATATATCAGTTCCACGGTTGCTATTGGCATGGTCATACATGTCAGATCAACAAGACATTGATGACTAGTACGAAGGGTCGGGAATGGATAGAAGAGCGTTCTACTAAAACAGCTGCTGTAACTCTGTATCTGAAAAGTTTAGGTTACACAGTAGTAGAACAATATGAATGTCAGTGGATCAAATTACGAAAAAACACTCAGTGTTTGAAACTGAAACCTGAATGGAGTGTTAATAGACCGTCTTCAGCTGGTAAGATGAGTCAAGCTGAGATAATAGAAGGTGTGAAAAGTGGTTCAGTGTTTGGGTTGATTCAAGTAGATATTCACACACCTGAACATCTCAAACCATATTTTGCTGAAATGACACCAGTTTTCAAGAACATTCTTGTCAGCAAAGAAGATGTAGGTGACCATATGAAAACTTATCTAGAAAGTGTAGGGAAACTGCGTCAACCTCAGAGACAGTTGATAGGTAGTTTCCATGGATCAGGTCTTCTACTAGGTACTCCGTTACTTAAGTGGTATCTAGAGAAAGGTTTAGTAGTTAGCAAAGTGCACTTGTTAGTTCAATACACACCTGAAGAAACTTTCAGACCTTTTGTGCAAGAAGTGACAGCAGCTAGACGGAAAGGAGATGAGAATGTTGACTGCAAGATCTTGTCTGACTTGTATAAACTGTTAGGTAACAGTTCATATGGTAAGCCTATATGTAACAAGCAGAATTTCTTGAATACTAAATATGTAAGTCCAGATTTTGCTAGTCGACATTGTCTGCACTGGTCAGTACAACAAGTGCATGACATCAGTGAGAACACTGTAGAAATGTCATCTCTCCCGACTAGTATCACATACAACTTACCTGTTCAGATTGGGTTCATGGTATACCAGTATGCTAAACTGAAAATGTTAGCGTTCTACTACGACTTCTTGTTGAAGTTCATTGACTCAAAAGACTTTGAAATGTGTGAAATGGACACTGACAGTTTTTATTTTGCATTGTCTAAAAAGAATTTAGACGAAGCTGTCAAACCTGATATGCGTGAGCAATACTTCAGAGAGCGTCACAAGTGGTTACCTTCTGAATCTTGTGATAATCCTGAACATAGAGAGACGTACATTCAATGCAGAACACACAACTACCCATGGGTACAACCACCGTGTTGCTATCGCCGCCTGGTGTTTGACAAGCGAACTCCAGGTCTGTTCAAGATAGAGTGGGAAGGAGACGCTATGACATCTTTGAACCCTAAATGTTACATGTGTGTCAGTGAGACAGGGAATAAGACTAGTTGCAAAGGAGTTATCCAGAGGCAGAATAATCTTACTGAGACAAATTATCAGAACGTTTTGAAAACAGAAAAGACTCATGTAGTGACAAACAGAGGTTTCAGAGTTATAGACCATCACGTCACTACATACTCTCAGAACAAGCAAGGTCTAAATTACCAGTATATTAAGAGAATAGTATGTGAAGATGGTGTCAGCACTGAACCTTTAGATATATGACTCTCTCTTTCTGTGTGTGTGTGTGTGTGTGTGTGTGTGTGTGTGTGTGTGTGTGTGTGTTTGTGTTTGTGTTTGTGTGTGATAAAGACAAGTGAGTTGTATCACTCAAAAAAAAGTAAAAAAACCAACAGTATTTTCCTACAGTAAAAAAGAAAAGAGAAAATAGTTAAAGAGAAAAAGGAAAATTTTCTGTGAAGAAAAGAAAATTTCCACAAATAGAAATTAAGTAGTACTAACTATATAGTAAAAAAAAAAAGAAAAGAGAAAAATTTTCATGAAAAATTTTCATAAAAATGTAAATAATACAGCTTCTATAAAGAGAAAGAGAGAGAAATTATAGTTGAACATTCCAGGAAATTATCCAATTTCTCTCCGAATGTTTCACCTCAATTTCTCTCCTAGTGAACTATATCGCTAAAAAAAAGCTCGTAAAATAACAAAAAAAAGTGAACTGTATCACACCAAAAAATAAAAGCAGGCGTGAAAAGAGAGTTGTTACAAAGACGCCACTGACTGATTTCAGACTACTTTACTAAACTCTCTTTGTCCGTCAAATTCATCAGAGAAATTTTTTTTTTTTCTGATTAGTGTCAAGAAATATATACAATGGCTGACAGCAAGTTGACGTCAAAAATAGACGATATCCTTGACTCTGTCAGTATGTACAGTTCTATATATGGTAGTTGTAGTTCTAGACTTGATGCTTCAGCACCAACTCTCTCAGCAAGTGAAAGTGAGAAAAATGTTCATACACCCCCACGCATTACAACTCATGTAAAACCAGTGTCACCTCGTAACTTCGACACAGCTTTGACTTGTGGTTGTAGAGGTCATTTCTTCTGGGAGTTCATACCTGTAAATAATATTAGCTATTTTAGAGGAACCTTACCTGATGTTGTTGAGCGCTGTTTTTCCAGTATACATGTGTACAGAGATTTCCATGAAGCTTTCTGGGATGCATACACTCAGTGTATAGAGCAATCCACATTGAATCTGCCTATATTCGTTGCAGATTTCACCATTGCTGTGTATCAAATGCATAACTCTCTGACTTGCCCCAGACACTATGCTAGATACACTCTAGGGAGTTTCAAGAGCTTCATGGAGTTCAACGAAGTCTTACGTGAATCACCTATTATAGGCGCATTCTGTAGGTGTAATGTTCCGATGAACCCTTCAGATATCGCTTACAATGTGTGTTTCACGTGTCTACAAGCTACTCTAGAGTTGAAAGCTTTGTCTCTCACAGCCGTGTTACAGCATTTCTCGTATGAAGTCAGTTTCAAAACTGATTACTTGAATGCCCTGACTCCAGGTGTGAGAAACAATCGTGAATACTTTCTAGCTCAGTCATTGTTTGATGTGAAACTATCTAAAATTGTGAAGATGGGGACTGGTTGGGTGAGTACTTGGAATACTCGAGGTGTTTCTTGGAAAGGCCAGAAAGGTTTCACAACCAATCGTTCTTTCTGCATCATGTGTAACATTGCAGGGAATGGTCATGACTTGTTTGTGTGCAAGAACTGTACAAAGTATAAAATGTGAATAAAGTAACCAAAATAATATTTCTTGCCTTGTGTTTGTCTTTAGCATGTGACGGCATTACTCAATGTCATTGTTGACATTTATTTCAACCACGTAGTCTTAAACACGTGTCATTGTTGTCATTTATTATAAGCACGTGGTCTTCAACACATGTACAAGTGAAGTAGGTCATGTTGACATTGTACTAGCCAATCAGAAGCTTGTAAAGTATGTCATGACCTCTGATGACGTCACTTCCTGTCATTTAGAAGCTTCTGATTGGTTGACAGAGGTCACTTCCGTTCTGCAAGTGTCAACTGACCTAGATGCACCCGTTTACTACGCGCTGAATATGCTCCTATATACTACTACTAAGGGTCACTTTTCGGAGATTTCAACAAAATCCCCCGAAAAAGGGTCACATTTTGCCAAAAGTCTTTGCAAGAAGGGTCACTTTTGACCAAAATTCATACACCAAGGCCGACTCCTCGGAGAAAATTGCTAAAACCTAGGCACTTTTGTCCAAAATCCCCCTCACAAAGGGTCACTTCTGACCAAAATCCCCCTCACCAAGGGTAAGGGTTGTCAAAGGGCCAGCCGCAAACCTGTGTCAAAAAAAATTGAGTAACCCCCCCATGGATGCTGCTCTAGTGAGTACTCTGACTCAGGGCCACATTTATGCCTCATGACGACAAAGGCCCTAGCACATTATATTAAGCCTTTACAGACTTTCAATTGCATGATGCATTAAGGCATCATGCAATCTTTAAAGGGTTAAAGCAATATGCAGCCTTTAAGGATGTCGCTAAAAATATATGATATTATTTACTGATATTCATCAGCATGATGCACTAATGAAGGGCTGATGTGTAACTAGCTGTTACTGCATTGGTGCATCATGCCAACCCTTCACGAGTGTCTGAACCCCATCTAGGGTTGGCATGATGCTTACATGCAGCACTGGTGAGTTACTCGAGGAGTTGTCCATCCTTATAAGGGGACGTTCACGAATCCTTATAAGGGGACGTTCACGAAACACGTGACCGAATTTGTTATATCTGGTCAATTACTGAAACATGCCAACAATGCCAATCTGTTAAAATTGGTAGTGAACATTTGCTATAATAATACTGTCTAAATGTACCTTCATAGCAATGATGCTATACATCCTGTAGCTTAATGTTGTATTACATTCTAAACGGCTAATGAACTGGAACACTGAAATACTAGGTACTATTAAAAGTTTAGTGCTACAAATCTTTTGCCGTGAAGTGTCAAAGAAAGGAGAAAGAAGCAAGAAGTTGACCACACTAACATCTGAATTGAATATATATTCAGCTCCGGCAATAGTATAAACATTGTCAGGACTTCAGTGCTAACAGTAAAGTAACATTTAATGATATGAGAATATGAATCATTCATCCGGCAAACATCAATGCAACATTGCACTTTTACAAGCATTTGTTTGGGTAGAAAGTGTCACAGCGTTGAAAGGTGATCTATTAAGGCTATACACTGGAAGTAGGTGGAGTAGATTCTCTTGTCCTTAAGTAAACCTTTCAACTCACCCACACTGATACCTTCTAGGGCTACTGATCTGTCAGAGCAGGAGCTAAACAATGGTGTGCACTTAAAGCCTTTAGGGAAAAGCCACAAATGGCTTTACCTATTTTAGGACCTTTTCCAAGACCCACCCACTCTGATATCCCTAGGCTCCCTATACGACCAATCTCTCAGTCACCAGTACCTAACCTAGTTAGTCAATTTTTTGGCTCCCCATACAACCAACCTAAATTAGTTTTTATTGTCAGGTTGGTCACTACTGACCAACCGACTTAGTCTTTTTAGTTCCAGGGGGAGCCACTGAGTGGTCATCACAGGTGGCCCCAACTAGTGGTATACAAATACAACACACCAATGATGGACCTAGGTTAGCCACTACTGACTGACCCCTTGGTCATTGTTGAATATAACTTTGCCATTGTGACTAACACTCATATGACCAACCAAGGTTAGTGTGTACTGACTAACACTTTCAACCCATGGATTTTCAGTGCACACCCTGTCGCTATCTTGACCAGATTTGTGTCTATAGAAATGAATGGCCTGGGTCCTGTTCCATCACCCACCTGACACATAAACCATCCTAGGGATTTTATTTTTCCTATCTGTGTTTTTTTACCATTTTTAGGTTCCTGTTTTCAAGGTCACCATAACAGGACCCTCAGCAAAAAGCCCCCAGCAACCCTGAACAGGCCAACTAATGACCAACAGTCAGCCACAGGTCAAGATTATTTTCTGTGAAAAAAAGCTAAGGCACACATCTACACTATTCATAGCATAATCTGAAAATAAATAAATAATTATTAAATAAAAAAGTGTAGAGTCCCCGAGGTTACACCCGACGATTCCCTGAAAGGGAGGAAACATTGCTTGAGAATACCAAACTAAACCATGACTCAGATCTCAGCACCATGAGACCATACCATATATGGCATTTAGGCTTTTTGAAGAATGAATGAATTTCAATTCACCCTAAATTATATATTCCCTGAAAGGGAATAGGTGCATTAAAATAAAATCTCACCTCAGCCAATGACAACAAAGCATTTGGTATCACATGACCTGTCACGAGCCTGGGCGGCAAAAATCGCACCTACCTGTGTCAGAAGGAATGTTACGGAAGCCGACGAGGGCCATACATATACACTATGTATCTTAGTGATCTCATATATAGGCTGTAATACAATAGTGTAACAGGTCAGTGAAAACGTCGAGCCCCACGGGGAGTCGAACCCCGGTCCCTCCGCTCCGGAGTTGAGAATGCTACCGCTGCACCACAGGGCCAGCTGCTTCTCACTGCTCTGCTACGGTACTTGAGCTACCACAGGCGGGCAATGCGCTCTCCACGCACGCTCGGGCTGCCCCGAGCGATACGTGCCCGCTACATTACTCCCCTTCAGACTTTTGCTAGGTCCGCGGACAGACATGTTACTCAGCAATCTGTGATCAAAGCTAATCCCTTACTTAGAATTAGCCGGCGAAGCCAGTCACCTGCCCTGAACATGTGTCTTTGGACGCACACATAGCACAAGCTGAAACCGCTCAGACTTCTGCCAGGTCAATGGAGGTCACCCGGACCTCCTAGCAGAAGCTGAACATGCTCAAGCACCACAACCCAGGTTTTGAATCCTGGTCACGGCACCAGTGTAACAGGTCAGTGAAAACGTCGAGCCCCACGGGGAGTCGAACCCCGGTCCCTCCGCTCCGGAGTTGAGAATGCTACCGCTGCACCACAGGGCCAGCTGCTTCTTACTGCTCTGCTACGGTACTTGAGCTACCACAGGCGGGCAATGCGCTCTCCACGCACGCTCGGGCTGCCCCGAGCGATACGTGCCCGCTACATTACTCCCCTTCAGACTTCTGCTGACGTGACCGGAGGCCACGAAGACCACTCAGCAGAAGCTGAACAAGCTCAAGTACCCAACCCAGGTTTTGAATCCTGGTCACGGCACCAGTGTAGAAGGCAGTGAAAACGTCGAGCCCCACGGGGAATCGAACCCCGGTCCCTCCGCTCCGAAGCCGAGAATGCTACCGCTGCACCACAGGGCCAGCTGCTTCTCACTGCTCTGCTACGGTACTTGAGCTACCAACAGGCGGGCAATGCGCTCTCCACGCACGCTCGGGCTTCCCCGAGCGATACGTGCCCGCTACAATAGTATACAGGTAACTGGTTTGCTTTGCTGTCAACAGCTAAAATGTGCTGTCAGTCTGTCAACTTCTGTATTGAACTTGCTGTCAATGCTAGTTATCCCCTGTCTGTCTGTCAATTACCTTTGCTAAAGCCAGGGATAGACAGGGCATGGGTAGGGACTGACAGGGCAGGGCAGGGGTAGGGGCAGGGCAGGGGCAAGGCAGGGGTGGGGCAGAGCAGGGGACGGGCAAGGACTAGCACTAGTGGGCAGGGTGACAGGTAGGGGATGGGCATGGTTGGGCAGGAACTAGCACTAGTGGGCAGGGTGACAGGTAGGGGATGGGCAGGGTTGGGCAGGAACTAGCACTAGTGGGCAGGGTGACAGGTAGGGGATGGGCAGGGTTGGGCAGGAACTAGCACTAGTGGGCAGGGTGACAGGTAGGGGATGGGCATGGTTGGGCAGGAACTAGCACTAGTGGGCAGGGTGACAGGTAGGGGATGGGCAGGGTTGGGCAGGAACTAGCACTAGTGGGCAGGGTGACAGGTAGGGGATGGGCAGGGTTGGGCAGGAACTAGCACTAGTGGGCAGGGTGACAGGTAGGGGATGGGCAGGGTTGGGCAGGGACTAGCACTAGTGGGCAGGGTGATGGGTAGGGGAGGGAAGGAGCGATGGAGGGAGGGAGGGAAGGAGGGAGGGAGGGAGAGAGGGAGCATGTGCGTGAGTGAGTGAGTGAGTGAGTGAGTGAGTGAGTGAGTAAGAGGGTAGAGTCGTGAGGGAGGGTGAGGGGGAGGGAGTGGGGGAGCATGTGAGGGAGTGATTTAGGAAGCTAGTTAGGGAAAGAGTTAGAGATTGAGAGAGAGAGTTAGGGAGCGAGTAAGGCATTTAAGGAGTGAGGTTAGGATTTGAGGAACCCATTAAAGGATTGAGTATCTCCTCTGTCTCTGTACCCCCCCCCCTGTACACACTCCCTGCACAATCAGTTACCTCACTCCGTATTGCTAATGGTAAAAGATACCTGTCACAAACTGGTTTGCATGAGTTGACAGTTTGACAGGTGAAAAATCCAACTTGACAGTTTGACAGGTGAAAAAGTCAATGTTGACAGCAACTTTTTTTTTCAACTTGACAGTTTGACAGCTGAAAAATCAAGGTTGACAGCAACTTATTTTTCAACTTGACAGTTTGACAGCTGAAAAAACAATGTTGACAGCAACTTTTTTTTCAATTGGACAGTTTGAAGTGATACATATTTTTGTATATGTGTGGCCCTTGTCGGCTTCCGTAGAATGTAGTGTTGGGACACACCAGTGCCTCGTCCACCACCCTTACATAGACCATCCTACCCCTACACCCGGTGACATCATTCGTGAACACCCCCTTAAGTATGACACCCCCTCAAGTAACTCACCAGTGCTGCACATAGGCATCATGCCCACCCTAGATGGACTTGAGACACTCCTGAAGGGTCGGCATGATCAAGCAATGACCAAAATAATTTGGACCCCTCTTGAGGGGGGGGGACCAAAAAAACTTTTAACCAAAAAGCCAGCGCATTACTTTAGCTCAAAGGGGTCAGCCGCGTTCAATTTCAACTTGCCTGAGGGGGGGGACCAAAAAGATTTCGAACCATCCTCCAGGGGGACCAAAAAAGTTTTGACACACTCGCACGAAAATCCACCTACCCTCCCACCCTATTGTTAAATAAATGACCACTCCCTTAGTTGGACATAACCTGACATCCAACTTATTGTATTTATGTATAAATACAACACCCTATATGGTAAAAAGAAAGTTTAGAAACACGTTTATAGTTAGGTATATACAAATGTTTAGGTAAAAAGTATTTAAATTCTAAACACTTCATGGAAAAAAAGTTTTTAGATGAGTGTTTAGATTCTAAACATGTTTCTATCAATGTGTTAAAAATGTAAACGCCTAAACACTTATTCAATGTGTTTAGCTATAATGTATTTAAACTCTTAACACGTTTGTTTTAACACTTTTAATATAAACAATTTTGCAGTGTTTAGGAATAAAGTGTTTAAATGCTAAGCACTTTGCGAAATAGTGTTTAGATAAGTGTTTGGAGCCTAAACACAATGCAATTATCTGTTTAAAATCTAAACACAAGTGTTTAGTTCAAATGTGTCTAGAATCTAAACAATTTTGTTTACGATAAAGGATACGAGAAGTGTTTAAATTCTAAACACTATTGTAAAAGTGCACATAACAGGGCCGACCGTACTGATCTTATCATGCATGATCAATTATATCATTTGATACTTTTAGCGCGTACCAGGTGAGGGTATATAAACCTCCGTGTTAGCTGGGCTCTGCAGTCAGTGCAGGCTCGGCTGACTCTACTTGGACATTGAAGGCAAATCCGGCAGAAGTAATCTCAGGGAACATATTTTTACTCATACATTGTTTTCTATATATGAAGCTTTTATAAATGTCTTATCCTAAAAACTAGTGGCCCTTTTAAGGAAGGAGCTCGATTAGGCCACCTAATTTTGAAAAAAATGGATTACGGGCTTCCACAGCAAAAAATAAATCTTGCCATGGGAAGTTGGGTACCAAAATTTCCCAGGAGACTGTGGCAAAGGAAAAGATTGAAAGACCATGTTAAGTTTTTTCTAGTCAGCATAAACTTTTTTTTTTTGTGAAATTCTCAAATAATCCCGGGGGGCAGGGGCAAGAAATACCTTTTTTTTTCAAATTGCCAAAATTCCCTGCGGTGGATCCGTAATCCAAGCATCAGAATAAAACTGAATTAGTAACAAATCTAATTAGAATGTATTGAGTTATTCAGAGAGATATAGAGAAATGAACCTACCGTAAAACCTCGCGTAGAAGCCGCAGCCTGTACGCAAATCAGAGCCAGCTTTCTTTTGATACCGAACATGCCTATATGGGGTGCAAGAGTTTTCAAAAGTATAATACAGTACTAAATTTACAATTTTCATATATCCTATTAGGCTTATAGGATTTCCCAAAGTTAGGGGTGCGGCTAATACGCGAGTTAGGCTTATACGCGAGGTTTTACGGTGAACATTCTTGACACAATGACAGGGTGACAGATTAGCTCTACACTCGAAAATGAAATATCCAGTATTTTCAAGAAGTTCTACCTACACTTGTTTAAGAGCACTTCATGACAACTACCAAACCTCTAGTGTGGGTTATGCAATATTCTAGGGGCAGGTAATACCAGGGTTTTCAAAAGTACAGTTTTAAATTCGCGATTTTCAGACCCCAAATGCGGGTTATAGGATTCTCCCAAAATCGACAGGCAGGTTATACGTGAGGTGCAGGTTATATGTGGGAATTTACAGTTTATAGTTTTTGTACTTGTAAGGATGTGATTATCAACCAAAGGTTTACTGTTTTTATCAATTGATTCTTTTAAAGAATAGTGATTATACATTAACACAAATACATGCCCTCCAACTAATGACGTCATCAGTGTCATCATCATGTTCAGATATTGAGCAAATACAAACATTTAACCTGTCCATATAATTGCGCAATCACACATCTACATTGATTTGAATACTGGAAATAAGGCCAAAAAAAAAGAAGGTTTGTTTCAGGTCACCCGACCGACCCTACTTCATTTTATTCAAATTTTGAAGAAATGTTTACATTTTTACAGTTTTCAGGGGTCAATTTTTAGTTTTATAAAAATTTTGGAAAAAACTCCCCATTTTTACACTTTTTTATTCAATTTAAAGGGGAATGGTAGAGGGGCTGTAAAAAAATTAAAAAAAGAGACTTTCTTCTCATGTTACCTGAAACAAACCTTTTATTTCAATTGGCCTAACCAAATCAGCCCAATTATAAGTATACTAAGTGACAGGTGAGACTGCTTACAGGTGGGTACTCTCGTTCCCAAATCCTTCCGAAGGAATGCTCTGGGAACAGCCAGTATGACCTTGAACTTGGATTTTGCTGGGTTAAGGCAGTCCCTGTAGTTAGCTTGGAACCAGTGAACAGGAACCAGATATGGAACCAGAAAGTATGATGGGAAATACAGGTAAAACTACCATCATACATTCTGGTTCCTGTCCACTGGTTCCAAGCTACCAGCAGGGATTGCCCAAATCCAGCAAAATTCCAAGTTCAAGGTCATACTGGCTGTCACCAGAGCCTTCCTTTGGAAGGATTTGGGGACACGGGCCACCACTGAGCTAAACCTCGGGGGGGAGGTCAGGTGTTTCTGTTCACAGAAACAGGGTAGTCAACTCTATGTTCCCCCTCTGCTTTGAGCATAGCATTCTGGTGAAAATGCATGCATTTGGATGCATTAAAAGGCCATAATCTAATGGATTTGCATAGTAAATAATATAACTGGGATGCAGAACACACAATTTTGCATTAAACTGGAGATATACCCACATTCAGCAAAGTCCCCCCTCTGCTTTGTGTCAACATTGCTGCGGTCCTCAAAGCACATGGCCTGCATACCTACAACACTGTGGGTTGTCAGTTGGTGCGCGTGTTTCGGGACGAGAGTAGCAGGTGGGACACTAATGAGGCTTACCTGTCAGACAGGTGTTACCTGTGTTGTGTACCTGCATGGGGTCAGGTGGGCCTCCTGTTACGGTGAAGAAGCTCCATTCTTCGCAAACTTATATCTTGCACTCAAGCAGATGGAAGGTCCATAGCTCATGTCGGTGACCCTCTTTGTATCTTTCCCCACTTCTCAGAATGTCTAAGAGCTGTTGAGGTTATCAAACGGGCAGCAGAAGAACTGTACAAGGCTCTTGCCATGTTCTGTAGAGACAACCAGCGGCTTCTCTGGTAAGAAGAAGCTGGCGGCCTATATATTTTCCGTCATACATTCAGTCAGACAACAATGACCTCATTCTGACTCCCATGACTACATGATGATAAAAATGGACAACTAATTACTACTTTGAAGAGTTATAACATCCATTAACTTTTTCAGCCAAATTCTATCTACATCTGCCCTAAATAACCCGATTTTATTCAGGCCGGTCAGAGCTGGCACCCGGTCAGAGCTGGCACCCAGTCAGAGCTGGCACCTGGTCAGAGATGAAAACATTGGCCCAAGTTCGTGAGACACAGCCTACAACATTTACCCTGTACCCCACTATTGTCACCCTCATCCCCTTACCCTGCTCCCAGCAACCCATACTGCCGCCTACACGGGCACCCCTGCCCTCTCCCACTTCTTCTTCGACCACCGTCGACACCACTACTCCCCTCACAACTTCAATTTCCCACCCACCCACACCTCATTTACGTACTTCAATTTCATGTGTATAAAACCCTGTTTTACTACATATGGTCAGGTTACTTGAAACACTTATTTTCTGCCGAATGTAACGTTTGAGTGAGATGCAGATTACTCTAACTGTATTTCATTTCACCGGGTATATGAAATGAATAATCCGAGAAATTATTATATGCTTAAGTATGAAATAAATACCTGCAAATTGGCCGGAAGAGTGAAAATGTGTATACACCCATGAAAATAAGTACTTTGACAGTAATCCATGTACATGTGGCTGTTATTTGTAAACAGGCCCCGACCTGATAGCTTACTGCATGGTTACCATGGCAACGCATTTAACATAAAGGAAATAGTGGTTGTTATTCTCAAAGTGAGATGCAATCTCGATACACATTGTCAATTCCAATCAACTTCTCAATTAGTGTTATTGAGATAGATAGATCATACAGGGGAACAGGGTACATACTCAGGGGAAAAAAAGATAATATTAAGTCATATTATGGCCTGTTGTATTATTTGGTCTATTTTTAGAAGTCTGTTATAGGAAAACTATGACGGCTGGAAAATTACAGCTATAGCAATTAACTAATCTTTATATAGCAAATTTGGAAGTGTCTCATTTAATCAATATGTATGATTTCCTGTTGGTCCTGCAGGAATCCTTTATACAAATCATTGAGACTGTGACTATCTTTTTCCTGATCTGGATAACCAAGGTTAACTTCACAATTTTCATTCAAAAATGAGGGAAACACTAATTGTCCCAAAATCAATACCACACACTGTAAATAGTTACTGTTAGTTTACAGAACAATATACTGTAAATTTACAGAACATTTTGCTGTAGTCGGAAATACAGAACTATTTGCTGTATATTTACCGACTTCTGTGCTGTAAATCATATTTACAGTAATGTTGCTGTAAATTTACAGCACATGATCTGTAGATTTCTACCACATGGTGGCAGCACTATATCTTTTTGTGTAACAATTCTTGTACACACCGTATTTTGGGGGGTAAATAAAGCCCCCTGTCTGTCAAAACATAGTAAAATAAGAATGTGTGAGAGAAACTTCAGCAAGATATTGTATAACGTATTTCAACTTGCAGAAATGTGTAAAATAGTGCAAATATTAGCGAAAATATACAATAGATACCACATCTGTGGAAAAATTAAATCCTTAACTGTCTGAACTGTGTAGTGCCGGTATCACATATAGTTTAGCTGGATAAGTATTAAAGCCATTACATTGTGTAATGTTTGTTATCCATAATTTTTTGAATCATTTATCTTTATGCAACTGAAGTAATGCAGGAAGGTTCTTTACATGCATATCAATTGAGATCAATTGATAATAACAATAATTAATGATAAAAAAAACTCAACTTATGGCATTTACAGTACTTTCTGCTGTTAAATTACAGCATACAATATACTGTAAATTTACAGCAAAATGTGCTGGCAGTTTTGGTTCCAGTAGATTTTGCTGTAATTGAACAAAAGAATATACTGTAAAATTACAGCACATTTTTCTGTTTATATTACAGCAACTGAGTTGCTGTAAATTTACAGCAAAATGTGCTGGAACCAAAACTGCCAGCACATTTTGCTGTAAATTTACAGTGGTTACTTCTAACAGTGCATAACTGTTATTTAATGTGTCAAGTTGAATACTTCTAAAGGTATAGATCAGTATGGTATGCATCATTTCCAAGAAATTTTTACCCATTTAACGCATTACATAATACTGAGTGATCTGATAAAAATCACAGCATCAGTATAGGGGTATTTAGCACCAAGATACAGCTGTCCTGATACATAAGGGCGATGCGGATACATTAGAGCTTTCAATATACTTTAGATAGGTCATACACCAGATAGTTTCGAGAGGAGACGATTTCTAACAGTAGGTGTTTTGGTGAGTATACACTCAAGGACACGGCCAGTGGCGGCCTACTGGGATACCTAATTAATAGTAGGCTCTCATACTGCATCCTTCTCCAGCGTCATCCACTTCCGATGCCTGCCTCAGTACCTTGGGCTATTGACATATATGTCAATAGCCCAAGGTACTTATTTTATTGGCCAATAGCCTTCCTCTCATAAACTGTTCAGCTCTTTGTCTTGTCCTTGAGTGTAGGTACAGCGCATTTCGGCCATATCACACTTTAGCACCAGGTCAAAAACACGGATCCTGAAGCAATGAAACAAAGCCATTTTGAGTCCATTTTTTCCTATAAAAAGAAGCTAGCCCTGCAGGGGTTAATTATTATAATTTTTCCTTAATGACTTCCCATTTATTCCCTTATATATCATAACACTTTGACCCTGGCTGGCTTCATAAAATAGTCATTTTGAGGCCCTTTTTTCCTATAAAAAGAAGCTAGCCCCGCAGGGGTTAATTATTGCAACTTTTACCTGAATAAATTTCCATTCATTCCCTTATTATTCCATTATTCTGTTTATTGGGTTTATTTCTGCACTGAATAAGGGGCATATCCTACTGTTTATACGCTTAATATGCCCCTTATTCAGTGAAATATGAAGCCAATGAATGTGGAAATGCAAACGAAAAAAGACCTTCCGTTTATAAGCTAAACTTTCCACTTTTACAGTAAAAGGGTAAAAGGGATCGTAAGCACAGGTATTCTGGTGGTAAAGTGCGACATAGTCTGCGCTTCCATGGCAATCCTTGTGTCACTAAGGTCACTTAGACAAAGAAATATTCCTTCTTGTTATTAAATAATGCCAATGCCAATGCAGCCACTATATGTACATGTATAAGGACAGGTAATTGATTAACTATTTAAGGGCGGCATCCCAGTAAACACCCTACGTAGTTCCAACGTAGCTCAGAGGTTTCTCTAGGTAGATGTCCAACCAAAAGGTTTGAGATTGGTAATTTTGGAAGGTTTGTAGACGTCAAAACGTTAAGGTTTATTTACGTTCAACAGATGTAGACGTCTGATTTACGTTGATCTACCTCATTCAGACGTAAAAATTCTACGTAGATCTACGTTAAACTTAACGTAACTTTTCAACTTCAATTGGGTAGATGACTTTTCCAGTGTCACACTAGGTGGCAGCACTATCAATTATGGAGAGTATATTACAGCTCCTTAACAAATCTACCACATTCAAGCAGTAAATTCTCATTAATTGTGAATTCAATATCATGCAAATAAACCGCATTCAATAGAATATTTATATATAAAGGACAGGTGATTAAAGTATTATGCAAGAATAGGTGCTTTGAGGCACTTTACTGTGAGGACACCACATTGGTGGTAATGGAAGAAATACAAAGCCTCTCTGCAGCCAAAACTATTCAACAGATCTATACTGTCAGGCTGTTCAATGTAGAATGAGATGAGGTTGAAAATTAAAGTAGTTACTTTGTATGAATATTGTTTGTAAATGTAAATTTGTCTGCAATATATTACAAGTCTTTGTCTGAGTCCCACTATGTAGAATTATATGTAGTGTGTTAAAGATAGATTTACGTCTTCAGGAGCTACGTAAATCAGACCTGCAGGTTTGAGATTGGTAAATAAACCTCAACGTTTTGACGTTGATAAACCTACTAAAATTACGTAGTTCAGACCAAAATTCAACGTATATTTACATCTGACCAACGTCGTTGTGTTTACTGGGATGAGGACAAACATAATCCGTTGTCTGCATGACGCACAAGTCTATAGAAAATGTGGGTCCCTGGTTACATAGTCTAGGTAGGGTAGGCTGTAGTTTATTTTTGTGTTTTTTTTTTACTTTGTCAGAGAGGCCGCAAATGGTCAAAATCCAAAATAGCGGCAGATTAAATCAAGTTTCACTTCTCAATGCTCGAAAACCCAGCATGCCAGAGTCGAGTGACCAATGGACCCTATGACAGATCGTTGTCATACGGAGACCCTAACCCTAATCCTAACCCCAACCCAAACCCCAACCCCAACCCCAACCCCAACCCTAACCCTAACCCTAACCCGCCTAACCCTAACCCTACAAAAAAAAAGTAACTGTCACAGTTAATGATCGTGCGGAAACTATGCAGATAATGTGATTCCCCTATGACAGAAGCTTGGTCATAGGGCCTTTTGGTCACTCTACACTGGCGTGCTGGGCTAAATTGCCTTCTCAATGTTTATGTAATAAGTCTAGAAAGATTCTGATGACACCAACCCCCAGTGGATCCACCCCAAGGAAGACAATGGGGCATGTAGTTTGATAGTAGAACCAGTGGTTGCCTAGCAACAGTGTATTTGCATAGCAACCGACCAGAAAAGTAGGCTTGTAGACAGTTATCACAATAGTATTTCATGAAAATCCATGAACAGCTGAATGGAAGTATAAACCCACTTTATATCTTATAGGATTTTGCTGGTGAGATTTTGCATATCATAAAAATTAAAAAAAGAAAAAGTTGTAAATTTACAAAGAAGTCCGCCATTTGAAAATACCATCATGACCCTATTGACAATATCGGTTAGTGAATACAGTTTTTGCCCATGTGGAAATACAATCATCTGATGTATTAGTCAAGTATCAAGGGAACACTGTTTTTACTAAGTTATTGACTCAGTTCTGGAGCTTAGATATTATCTGTGTGGGGACTAAATGAACTGAGTGAACTGGAAATAATTTGCTTCATTTGTAAGTTATCATATGAGGAGGAACACAGGCATGTAACCGACACTATCCTGCAGCACGTACAGAAGTTGGACAAACAAAAATAAGGTCTAATGGGGGTAATATTCTAACAACAATTTGTATATATAATAAGGAACAACAAAGATATTTCTGATAGGCAGGTGTTCAGGCATGATTTTTGTTCAATAAAACTAATGCACAGACAAACAACCAGTTTTATTGGGGATGGGGGGGGGGAGTAAAACACTAAAAACGAGTACATTCTAGATTTTTTTAATTAAATTTATTTTCATTCTATTTATGATGAATGTGCTGATGATATTTTTTTTCCATTAGCTGATTCGGACGTGCGGTTGGCTGCTAATCAGCAGGTAGACCCACAACAATACACTCTAGGTGAGTTCGGTAGCAGGTTTTTATTGACCGGATCTACCAGCCTGCCTACTCCCCCAGACCACCCCTCGCAAGGAATAAGCTTCAGTAAAACTTGGATGAGTGTTTGCGAGGGGTGGTCTGGGGGAGTAGGCAGGCTGGTAGATCCGGTCAATAAAATCTGCTACCGAACTCACCTTCTTTGTAAGGGCCATTTTCCATTAGCTGATTTGGAGGTGATTGGCAGGCAATCGGCAGGTAGAGCCACAACGATTACACTACCCAGTGGTTTGTTATGGCCCTACTAATGTGCGTAAAGTGTAGTTGTTATGACCCCCGACCCCCGAGAAGGGGGCTATCAAGTTAGGCCCCCCTCGACCTCTGTTCCCGAGCGTCATCGCTGGCACCAAAGGTTGCTGGTGAAAATAGTTCTGGTGTGCTTGGTGCTGTAGTATCAAAAGTACAGATGGGTACCACGTAGGAATCCCCTCCAATATATGGGGGAAGTGACGTGGTCATGGCCCCTCAAATACCAGCTATGTCGCTCGGACGCGTTCAAGGACGATTTGGGGCCAGCTTGGGGGGGCTATTTCAAATCAGGCATACATCCGGCCCCACATAGCCACACTATAGTCCAGCCCAGGGCTGAACAGCATGATAAGGACATCTTGGCAATGTACTTACAGTCATTATTGTGTTCCTCACATTGCCCAAAATGATTAAAATACATATGGTATTGTTTGTGCAGTTTTGATATAAATATCCTCCATACTGCTTCACAAATAGACATTTCCTTCCTGAGCTGGGAGTAAATACTTTGCACTGTCAGAACATGGCTGATTTGTGACCTTCATGATGACTTCTTGTACCTGGTTACCTTAGGGAGTGGTCATTTTTTAACAACAGGGGAGAGTTGGTGGATTTGGGGGGGGACCAAAAAAATTTGAGCCCCTGAAGGGGGAACCAAAAAAATGTGGACCCCTCTTGAGGGGGGGACCAAAATATGTCTCCCCATTTTTAGCGAAAAAGCTCGCGCATTACTATAGCTCAAAGGGGTCTGCAGCGCTCATTTTCAACCTGCCTAGGGGGTGACCAAAAAAATTTGAACCCCCCTGGGGAGACTAAAAATATTTCGACTTGCTTGCGAAAAATCCACCAACCCCCCTGTTATTAAAAAATGACCACTCCCTTAGGTTATCTTGGGAGTAAACTTTATTTAAAATGCACTTGGAGACTGGCACTATACCCTCTCACCAGAGGGCAGTCTACTGAATGCAATTCATTGGATTACCTAGAGTGTGTACATATATATAGAGGACCACATCATGATTGGACACCAACACTCAATGCTCCCTGAGGGCACTTGACCCTAAATACCTACAATGCACTGGGCCTGGGTAACTTCCACTTCCAGCTAGTTCAGCCATGTTGTTAACGCTCCCAGAATTGCCTGCATTAAAGTGAAATATACACTGTTTGTGCCTGATTTGGAGTGTGGCACCATGGAAATGTTTGGCTCAAGTAGGAGGAATACCTTTTTCAAACAGACACATGAAGACAGTTAGTGAGTACATACTTTTATTCAGAAGTGCAAGTCTTTCTAAAGATCACCAGCAATTAGACATACTTTTCTTTTTTTCCCACATAAACTTAGTGTTTCCTCATTTTCTGAAAAGTTTTCACTCTTTCATTTCCATAAAAAAGAAGGAAATGGAATAAAAAAACTTTTCCGACCCTTCTGGGCTTCTGTAGGGCGGGAGAGTGGACAACAGGTGCTTCTGGGCATGTCGTCAACCAGCAGGTGAAGTGGGCAGGTAACACTTATATTATACTAACAGTGACGTGCGCGGGAGTGTTGGTCATATTAGTCGGGGTAACAGGATACACCCCCCCCCCCGCCTCACGTGGTCACGTGACTCTGGTGGTTGCCAACCAACTACCGCCACTCCACACACAAACACTGACTCTGGTGGACGCCATTGTCCACCCCTCTACTCTTCACCACCATTGAAAATTGAGAAAAAAAATACAGGTGTACTATTAGGCTCTAACACGATGGCCCACTGGAGCCTCTGGATGGAGACAGCCATCTTGAAAGACACCAAACTCACTCCTTTGGCAAGATTTCTCGCTTCTTTGGCGAGATTTCACAGCTTTCTTGGCATGGGGGAGGGTAGAGCACTCACATCTACCAGCAGCTGACCACTGTACACACCTCTGAGCCCAAGTGTAAATAGGGTGGCCGTTGTTTTAGGGTGGCTTCTGAGTGACTTCACCCGATAAATGCACACCCTGCCTGTATACGAAAAGGTGCAAGACAGTTTGCTTTGTCTTAATATGTTTTAAACAGGTTCCGGTCGCTATAAGCAGTCAATAGAATGTATTAAGGGTATCCCAAGGGTCCATGCATTACACAAGGGACTTTTTCTATAGGTTGCACTTACGGCTTGTGGATGGACAAGTCATGCACCACGTGACCCCCCTCTCTTCCTTGTCAGGCTTAGTCACTAATCTAACTGACCTCAAACCTTAAAGATACGTCACCACCCCAACTGACCAAAAAATCAAGTAATAAAAGTCAAAAAGAATTTTTTGTTTTAAAATTGGCTGGCTTGTCATATATAGTCATACTTGTTAAGTTAATTTCTAGAATATAATGCTGTAATATTATGATTGGAGGTTGTTACTGCATTAGCAAATCATTGCCAAGAAGTATTTTTATTTGAATCCTAAGTGATAAAAGCTGCAACTTATTATTATTATGTAAAATATCTCAGAACGACAAACTTAAGAATAGATTTGAATTTAAACTAAAAGCCAAATTAAAACAATTAATAGACTATTACTATTAATAAAGTGTGAGTAAATAACCTTGTACTGATGCCACAGATATATGTTATGGTCTTTATGAATTCCTGATTTGAAGTTGATGTTATCTCTTTTTTCCGAATGTACTAAAACAGGATTTGGTTTTCAGTAAAGCAGGATCACATATAATGCTGTGATGTACTCAGCTAACTCTAGGTCGATATTTGTAACAATTGTACGTAGAACTGAATTGAAATGATATGTGTCACTATAGTGCTGCTCATCTCAGAATTTTTATGAAATGAATATTGTGAATGTATATTTTCATGAAAATGATCGAGTTGTATCTAGTGTTGTGTATCTAGTGTTGTGAATGGTTGTTGACTGTCATGACTCCTTGACATTCTAACCCTGTGTGGTGATTCATATACTTGTTGTATCTAAGTGTGTGTTTGTAAAGTTGAAATAGAGATTAAAATTGAAATTAAATTGAAATTACAATTATAATACTAACTGCCGAGGTTCATCAAATCAAATTGTTTGATTATACTTTGAGCACGATAGGTCATTTGGATGGTCTTTCCCCTCGAGACTAGGTGTGATGTATATAATGTTGATATTAATTGTATCTGAGGTGAGATTTGTGGTCTTGCCGTACCGTATATAAAAGTCTGCTCGAATAAAATTTTTCGGCCAAAAAAGTTAATTCATGTTACAACACTTAAAGTTAGTAATTAGTAGCCCATTTATATCTCCGTCTGCCCTAAATAAACCATTTTCTATCAAGCCAGTCAAAGCTGGCACCCGGTCAAAGCTGGCACCCGACTCACGCAGCCATATGTTACATGTTACCCTGCACTTGTGAAAACCATTATAAGTGAGTCTCTGTACTCTACGTGTACTAGTAAATCCAGCCTTTGACATCATTGTATATATTCAATTTGTGTTGTGAACATGACTATATTTTGAAGAGCATCAACAATTTGTAATGAACTATGGTCAATAAACTTCCCAAACCTCAACTTCTGTGTTAAGACATGTTTTCATGAGAATTGACCAGAATATCTGTTCGTGGAGCCCCAGCAATTAACGATGGGTTAGGAGTTAATTTGGGGTCGATTTTTATATTTTGAACGCACTTTTGTCCATAATGTCCATATTAATATGTGTAGCAGTTTAAAATCATTTTGATACTTGTAAATGCATAAAATATAGAGAAAACCAGGTCAGGGGACCCCTCTCTCTTATAGAGTCGGGTCCCCTGACCTATTCTGGCCATATATTGCTCTATATTTATGGATTTATGTGTATCAGAATGATTTAGAAGTTTCATGCATATTTATATGGACATTGTGAACACAACTACGTTGAAAAACTGAACATATTTTAACTCAAATTAGTGCCCAACCCATCTTTAAAGTGGCTATATCCGATTTTTTCATCAAATTCTAAATCTCACTGAAATGTATTCCAAACACTGCAAAAGTATACTATTTAAAGAATAGAGGTCAATTAAATGTCATCAATGGGTGTTAATAGGTCACAAAGGCATCCAATGTACCCATGCGCTTTTCCAGTGTATTTTCAATGGAGGAAATAAAAGCGTGCACGCTTTTATTCCAAAATGACCATATATTGGCCCATAAAATCCATTCAGAGCAAAATTGGAGGGAATTAGGGGGAATGGAACAGAAAGGAAGTCAAATATATTATAAATTTGTGAACATTCTCACTCATTTTTAGAGAATTCCTTTTTTTTTGTCCAATACATCGGATATACGTTGAGGCACCACATTTCTATTTGTGGGATGGTAACCTGATAGGTAACACAACTGTTGCCTGTTTATTTTATGACAGTCACTTCGACAAGTCTGGAGACAAGTTTACTTTTTCAGTGCATGACGTTATTAGGGTTAATTAGCTTAGTGCATGTTGGAGGTGGGAGAGTGGCCGGGTGTCAATGGTCACAGTATCGGGTCGTTAACATGCACTAATACAGGCCAGCTCATGCCTGACCCTCTAAGGGCAGTAAAGTGCCCTGCATATAACTTGAGAGCTGCAATAATGCATCATGAGGATCAAATAGGGTTGATGCATGATGCATTCATGCACTATGACGAGAATGGACATATCTCATTAAAAGGATTAAAATCATCTTATATAACATCATAACATGGCTTCATCTGTGTGCTTTATGAATATGTAGATAACGACATACCGTAAAACCTTGTGTATTAGCCTAACTCGCATATTAGCCACACCTAGAGTTGCGGCCAATTCTATAAGCCACACTGACGATCTGATTATAGTGACTTTAGTACTGCATCATAGTAGCAAACCTCTGGTATAAGCTGCACCCTGGGCCGATCCTATAAGCCGCACCCGACCCTGGGCCGATCCTATAAGCCGCACCCCGACCCTGGATCGATCCTATAAGCCATACTGCCGATCTGATTCACCTACTAGCCGTGGCTTATACGCGAGGTTTTACTGTATATCTTTGGTCAGCTTTCGTTGATTAAAGAGAAAATTTTACCCATTTTTGTTTGCGTAACGTTGTGTTACATAGGAAATCACAATGGACTTTTGCACAGCCAATAACGATATTGTTATCCTTTAGAAATGCTATAATGACGATTTCATTCTATGGCGATCGTTACTAGTGTATTTTTCACTAAATGGCATATATATCCCTAGGGAACACCTTAATAATGATTGCTTTTGTAGAGTGCATTAATATCTTTAATTTTCCAAAGATTCTTGACAATATCGTTAACGTTTTGCTGTGCGACAGCCCACAGGTGTTGTAGGTCGTGGTGGTCTTTCAGAACAGACTTGTCAGTCATCATAATTAGGTTTTCGTCAAAACGCGTATAAACATGCTCAGCCAAAAATAATTATCTCATTTAAGAATTCATTTTTTCTTCTTAAAACAAGTGGTTTGTGCGCCAGTCGAGTTAATTAATCTTATTTTCTTGAAATGAGACAATTATTTTTGTCTGTGTGGGAGTTGACGAGAAGAAAAAATGTATGGATCCCCAGTGGTCGTCAAATGAGTATTGGGGCCATTTCAGAAGGTATACATGCACATATTAACCCTTTAAGGACGCCATGATACCTTATACATCATGCCGTTCCCCTGGGGCTGAGACACACCGAGAGCTGATGCTCACCCTGATGCTCAAGTACTATCCTGCTGCCGACAGCAATCAGGCAGAACCAGCACCCACGGCTGGAGCCAACACTCGGTCTGTATACACTCAAAAAGTAAACTTGTCTCCAGACTCTCCCAAGTGACTGTCATAAAATAAACCAGTCAAAAACTCGTCTAAGTGACAAGGAAGTGGGTCTTTTAGCTGGAGATAGAAGACCCACTTGGCATGTGCCAGCCCAAAACCCGGCATTTGCCAGCTCCAGATTCTATTTGTGGGATGGTAAGCTGATAGGTTAGACAACTTTTGACTCGTTTATTTTATGACAGTCACTTAGACGAGTGTGGAGACAAGTTTTCTTTTTCAGTGTACAAGAAATTGTTTGAAATGAAAAGGCCAATCACAGAGGGATATAGGAAATCCCCGGTTTACCAGAGTGCCGAACTCAATAGTTAGTTAAGTTGGAGAATGTGTGTAAGCCTTGAAATGCATGTATAATATTAAGCATATATATTTAATTGACTGACCGTTTGTATGTATGTAACGCATCCTTGTATCTGGCTACATAGAACATGACTTGTACTTATTCTGAAAGGATTAAGAGCGAGAAAATGTGTTTTACTATATCACATTGTATTGTATGTATTTTCTACTTCATCTTTCCTGATTCTGTATGACCATCTCATAACTCTATTGATCTGATCAATCCATCCTACCAAATGTTTTGTTACCTGAAGTGTGTTGAAATTGAAAAATTGTACGAGCAACCTAGCACATGTCTACAAACTTCTTTTAATAATGTTGATTTTGTCTCATATGTTGACATAAAATGTACCGTGATCCGAACGTGATTTATGTTAATAAAAGAGTTCGTTTAGAGCTCATTGAAACAAAAATAAATGCAGCCCTTGCGAGTAACTTGCCAGACTTACATTGGTCATCATGCCGACAAATGTCATATTTTAGCGACATGCGCCCTTAAAGTGACATAATCCCTGGGTGTATCCCACTCACAATTCTAGTACTGTTCTAGTCTACTATGTGGTTAAGTGTGATTGGTGAGAATGCCCCTTTAAAGGGTTTTATACAGCATTTAAAGGATGAACTAGTCGATATACAGGTTATATCTAGGTCTTCCTGACCTGTGGTATAGTAGCGGCCGGATGGACAACTATTAATATATCCTCCCCCGAGGCAGCGACTGATCATCCAGCCATATACCAACCACATCATGCAAACCTACACATACTCTACATGATCCCAGGGAGTGGGCATTATTTAACAAAGGGTTGGGGGGAGGGGGGGGGGGTGATAGGTTTGCTAGGTGGAGGGGGTGATCGATTTGCTAGGTGGAGGGGGTGATCGATTTGCTAGGTGGAGGGGGTGATAGATTTGCTAGGTGGAGGGGATTGATAGATATTGCTGGGCGGAGGGGGTGATAGATTTGCTGGGCGGAGGGGGGTGATATATTTTTCTGGGCGGAGGGGGAGATAGATTTGCTGGGTGGGGGGGGGGGGTGATAGTTTTGCTAGGCGGAGGGGGTGATAGATTTGCTAGGTGAGGGGGGTGATAGATTTGCTAGGTGGAGGGGGTGATAGATTGGCTAGGCGGAGGGGGTGATAGATTTGCTAGGTGGAGGGGGTGATAGATTGGCTAGGCGGAGGGGGTGATAGATTTGCTAGGTGAGGGGGGTGATAGATTTGCTAGGTGGAGGGGGTGATAGATTTGCTAGGTGGAGGGGGGTGATAGATTTGCTGGGTGGAGGGGGTGATAGCTTTGCTTGGTGGGTAGGGGGGGGGGGGTTGTGACAGGGGTACAAAATAGTATTGACCACCAATATAGACCATAGGGCAAGAACCAAAATATGTTCATTTTTTTTAAAAGAAAAAGTGGAGCTACAGTTCAAAATAATTGGGTGGTTGTCGGAACATTGTCTACCTCTCAGATTATTAAGAGCCAATAAAATGTGTACAAAACTCACGACTCAGTTGGAGGAAAGTCAGGAAAAAGGTCACCATTCTCTTCATGATTCCCCCCTCCTTGTTAAATTTATAATGACCACCCCCAATTAGCCCTTTACAGGCCGTATGATACTTTAATGCATCATGCTCTTTTTCAGCATGATGCATCAATGGAGCCCTGGTGAGTAACCCCCCAGTGCTGCATTCATGCATCATGCCGATGCTAGGGGGTTGATCTAGAGGATCGGTATGAATGCAGTTATTCGCCATACAGGGCTGCATTCAAGCATCATGACGACCAAGGCTATTGCACATTAAACAAGTATGCAGTCCTTAAAGGGTTAATTAAATGTTGCAGACACGCATGCGTGCCGGTAGTGGGACCATACAACAGGTTGTCACAGGTGAGCCCGGTGTCGACGTATCAAGCACAGGTGAGTTCACTGCTCTCTAATCATTTAAGTTTGAATTTATTCAATCTTAGCCAATAACTCTGGTATAACAATAACTCTCTCCTTATGGCCAAACTCCACAGTACGATTTAGGTAGGAAAACCCTGCGTTTATGGGAATAAGAGATATTTTGGTAATATGCAAGGTCCTGTTGCTCTATTACAAGGCATTATCTTCTAAGGGCCCTTGCCTAAGTGTTGCAGTTCACATCAAGTCAAGTATCAAAATATTTAGATATTTTTCCCTTCAATGCCCTAAAATCTCTGCGGTTTACACATTCACAATCTTTAGTTAGATAATGCATGACTTTTGAAGCCTGCTATCTGCATATTGCAGTTCAGTGCAAAATGCAGAGATTTCAAGCCTGGTTTTAGCAAATTGCAACAGTTCAGTCCAAAACGCAGAGGTTTCCTGGCAACAAATCGTAACAGTGTAACTTGAAAAAGGCAAAGGTGAGTTGGGAACCCTTGCTGTTCGATATATTGCTAACAGTCTGGTAACAAAATGCAAGGCTTTCAGTCCCATAAATCGTACTGTATAGTTTGGCTAGAATGCCAGTATAACAAACAGCAAGGATTCCCAATATTCCCTTGCATTTTTTCAAGCTCCACTGTTATGATTTATTTGGCAGGAAACCTCTGTGTTTTGGACTGGACTGTAAAGAAAATGTCGTCAAAATGACATTGAATCACCAGCAACTTTTGGGACATAACTTTCACTGTTTTTTTAACGGTGACGGTCACCATTAATTTTACGCAGAATCACTGTTCATTTTACGTAGAATCACCGTTAATTTTACGTTGAATCACCATTAATTTTACGTTGAATCACCATTAATTTTACGTTGAATCACCATTAATTTTATTTAGAATCACCATTAATAGATTCAGAGTATTCAAATGTACAGAGAATATTCAATAAGCCTCACAGGGAGTCTGATTATGGATAAGCCATACTTTGACTTTGTCCTTATCCTATATGCCACACTGGCAATCTGACTTGCATACTAGCCCTGGCCTATACAAGAGGTTTTACTCTATAGGATTGATACAAGGCAGAGTTTCCAGAGGTGATGATATATGCATAGTATGTTACCACAAAATAGGTGTATAGATCCAGACAGCTACTTTCTTCTGGATATTATCAAGTGATCATGGTGTTTTGTCAAACCTATCACAAGATTGAATTGTTAAAATGTCAAACATATAGATAGATTGAAAATTACCATTATTTCAATATATATACTCCACTTCGAGGGCTCACACTCTCCAGAAAAATCTTCTAACAAACCAGGCCACCTATCTATGGCAAGATCTACTATATGTGGCTCCCTCTGGGATTTTACATTAGAAGATGAATTTACGTTGAATCATTGTAATCCAAACCAGGTTAGCATTTAAAAAGGATCCACTGTGAAATGGCTGATATTTACGATGCTTCATTGTATTCCAAATAAAGGTGAATCAGCGTTAAATTTTACAGAGTGAATCTGTAAAAAGTACATCAATTTTTGACAGTGTGGACTGTTGCATGTTAAATCACTTTCATACTAAATTTACTTCAAATGTTTTGCAATTTAAGAAAAACTATGCCACAAATATAAACCGCAGGGATTTCAAGGCATTGCAGGGAAAAATATCTAATTATTTTGATATTGAACACTAACCAAATTGCAACACTTGCAAATGCCCTTAGCCGATAATGCCTTGTAATACAGTGTTATCCTGCCAATAATAGCCAAACTCCACAGTGCGATTTATGGACTTAGAACCTCTGCGGTTTGATACCATAGCCATGCCAGGCTGTTCCTAAAATTCTATACAGCAAGGGTTTCCACTAGACCCTTGCCTATTTCAAGCTACACTGTAACGATTTACGGACTGGAAACCTCCACATATTGTCCATATTTGTTGCTATTTGTACAGTGTGGCCTTTGGATATACAGACTTGAAATATATCGCAATGGGAGAAAAAAACATTGCAAATGTGTAAAACGCAGCGATTTCAGGGCCTTGCAGGGGAAAATATCTAAATGTTTTGATTTTTGACTCTATCTAAATTATCTATATCTAGGAAAAATCAGGAAAAAAAGGTGGGGGCCCTTAATAGGGGGGTGCTTATTAGCTCAAATACATTAAATGAGAAAAAAAAGTTAGTGTGTAGGGGCTTAACAGTTCCCGCATCTGAGAGGTAGGCCGGCAGCGGTGGCCCACTCATCACTGCGCCCCTCCCATACCGATCCGGTAACGTGAGACACAGTCTATCTGATAGGACATGGGGATGTAGCTCAGTGGTAGAGCTATCGCATGGCAGGGGGAAGGCCCCAGGTTCGAGTCCCCGTGTCTCCAAAAACGTCATTTTTGGAGAAAACGTGTCCTTCACAAGTGTAAGGCCACTCCAAATAATATCCTTCTTTCTCGTCACTAAGCCCTGACAAAAATGATGAGGGCGCTTTTCTTTGGCTTTTCTTTTTGCTGGTGATCAAATATGGATCTTTCCCAGTGGGCACAGAACATTGAATCAACATTGATAAATGGTTGCCAATGTTGATTCAACATTGATTCAATGTTGATTCAACATTGGACTGAATTTTGTGCCCACTGGGTTGGCAAGGTAAATTCAACAATCTATATATTATGGATTAGCAAAGGTTGTAAATATGCATATTTTCTCTAACTCATTGGATCCTCAACACTGTAAGCTTTCATTTGATACCAAAGATGCCCATATTTTCCCATTTGTAATCGTATTTTCCACTGGAAATTGCAAAAAAAAAGAAATAATAAAAAATCCCCAAAGGACGGTTTTGGAGACGTGCGCAGTGATGAGAAACAAGGATATTATTTAATACTGCAGTGCTATTGATTTAACCAAAGAGCGCAGTATTTCACCCCCCCCCCCGGTGAAATAACCCATGCTCGTATTTCACGACCCTATGACATCATCAAAATGGCAGTTTGTTTACATTTGAACAGTGTAGGAAAACGCTGTTTTTAATCTCCACACCCCCTATATACCCTGATAATTAAATTTGAATCGAGAAATATAAAAAATAAACACAAAGGCACAAATGGTCTTTTGGAGGGTTATTTCACGAGTTGGCCCTTGGGCCGTATTTCACGAGGCCAAAAACTCGTGCACCTTTGTCTATTTACTTGGAGTAGTTTAATGTTGCATATTTTTGATTTGCAGAAGGCGTCCCTTGTCCAACATGATGGGGGTTGACGGCAGACGGCTGACCCTGCTCTACGTACTGCTGTGTACAACACACCACGTGACTACAAGTAAGCCACCATCTTTTGACTCTGTCTCATGAACATGGGCCAATGTTTTCGTCTATGACCGGGTGTCATAGACAACAACAATGGCCCGGTCTTATGAGTAGGGACATGTGAATAATAAAAAATACTAACATATACAACATCTTTTGGCTGTGTCTCATGAATATTGGCCAATGTTTTTGTCTATGGCCGGGTGCAATCTATGACCGGGTGCAATCTATGACCGGGTACAACCTATGACTGGGTGCAATCTATGACCGGGTGCAACCTATGACTGGGTGCAATCTATGACTGGGTGCAATCTATAGCTGTCTTGAAAGAAAATGGTTTATTTAGGGCAGATGTAGATATAAATCGAAATAAAATGAGTGATATAAAGTCTTGAAATACCAATTAACATTTTCCACCATTTATATCTTTATCTGCCCTAAATAAAGGATTTTCTCTTCCCAGCCGGTCAAAGATTGCACCAGCATTGCACGAACAAACTCCCTATGGAGTTCAGAGTGGGTCAGTAGGCTTCTAGCCGATAATATGTGTGGGTAGTATCCAGAAGGAATCAACGAGTTCCATCGGACGCTGGCTATATATAGGCGACCAGCCTGTGTGCGCACACGCAGACCGGAAGCCTATAGCAACCTCTATCCGTACCCCAAGCCGGGAAAAGGTGCTGCCACCTGCCGTCGGGCTGAAGGGTTTGGACCGAGCTTGTAACACAGTGTCCACCAGAACCCGTCATACAATAACCCAATACCTAGCCCCTACACACTGATAAGGTCACTCAAATGACTAAAATGGTCTCTCATCACTGCCCGCATTATAGCAATTGAGGAAAACTTTTTTCCTTTGCTAATTTTAGATTAAAAAACATGATGAAAATGAACAAATATTGGCATATTTGGTATCAAATTAAAGCTTATACTGTCAGTAATCCAGTGGGATAAAATGATTTACATCTTCCCACTTTTAAATTCGTAACTACTTAAATGTGAATTTGGGTCATAAAAAACATATATTATTCTATACACTTTAACCCGCGAGTAAAAATAAAAATGAGTGGCCTAATCTTCAGGCTCCAGAACTTAGCAAGTACACAGAAAATCGTAATGCCCGGGCCCTTATTCCCAGGTTAGTCCTAGGGACATGAGTCAGGCATGATCAGTGTACTGGCTAACAAATAGCACCTAACCTAGTTAGCCATTTTCTGGCCCCCTAAACGACCAACTTAGGCTAGTTGATACTGCCAGGTTGGTCATCTGACCAACTCATCTCCATGTCTTCTCCATTTGAATGACTATCAGGCTACATCCTTTCGAGTAAGGCATTAGTCATATGTTGTTTTGCTTCAGCCATTTTTGAATAGCACTTAGTCATGCATGACCAATGTCCCTTTGAATAACCTGGGATAGGTATTGCAGACTAAGGGCCAGGGCATTTAAACTGTCAGTGTAGCTATTGTAATCCTTTATATAGGGATGGCGTGTTGCTTAACCCGTCAAGTTCACATACGCCAAAAAAAAGGTGTGTTTCAGGTTACATAGTCTGAAAATCTAGGTAGGGTAGGTTGGATTTTTCTTTTTTTACTTTGGACTGAAAAGCACCCAAATGTTGACTCGTAAACTTCAGCACCGACTCGCCGACAACAGTGTCGACTCGTAGACTATCAAATTGACCCTAAAATAGCCCTAAAATCACTTAAAACATTTTTTTCATAATTGGATAAAAATGTCTAGGGTCGGCCCTGTTTTGCTAGGTAGGGTCCGGTAAACTGAAACACACCTTATTTTTCATTTGGCCATACCGTAACACCTCTATCAGAAGCCGCGGCTAGTGCCCATGTCCCATTGATAGTGCAGCTTATAGAACCTGCCCAAAGTCAGAGGTTGAAACATGTGTAAATTGGCATTTTCTATTTGACAGCGCAAATAACAGCGTTCGATAAGCAGACGGACACCGCGTTTGAGGGTGACGAGGTGGACATCGACATCACACTAAGCCAACTCGGCTTTGATGACCTTGATATCACGTAAGTCATTTTACACCTCCTGTGAGTGCGACAGTACATGGTATCAAATGCCTTTTTAACTTCAATGAATGCAGAATGCGGAGGGGAACTCTTTTTGTAGTAGTGTAAGCAATGAGATGAATGCAGGGGCCATTGAATATGGCCACATTGTATTCAATGGAAGTCATTGAATACGGCCCTTCCAGGACTCTAGTATTGTAAATCTTGTATTTCAAAAATATGATACCCAGCTAAGAAAACTTGTAGAAAATTGCATCTTTTATGCATAATTCTGTGATGGGTGATTACATCATTTAATGATGTCGGTTTTGGTCACCAACTGTCTTATATGCAAACGGATTTTACATGGATTCTGGCATGGATTTTCAAGTCTGTATTTTACATCAAAATATTCACATGAAAAGACATGTTCAGCGGTGATACCTTTTAACGTAACAATATCGACCAGCTGTAAAAGATGTCTAGAATTTGAACATATCTGTAATATGAAGGTATCTACGTACAGGACATTAGGGAAACATATTGTAGAGGTGACATGTATTTCATTTTGACTATACCCACCCACAGTAGTAATTGTAAATCAGCTAGCATGATATGATCAGGATACCTCTAAGAGACATTTAGGACATCATAGAATGATGTCTATTTCATGTCAATATGTGACATCTCCATAGGCACTCTGTACTGGCAGATGGTAATACCTGGTCTGTCAAAGACATTTTGCAGGCATTTTACAGTTCCATGAATACACATTTATCTTAACCAAAAGGCCCAGATGTGATATCAGCCCAAAGCCAGTATTTTGACTTATACAATTTCAAAGGACACAGAAAAGGTGTCCCAGCATCTACCTTGGTTGTCCAACCATAATCTATCAATTCATTGTAACACTAGTAACACCACATATATTCCACACAAAATTTAGTCCAACTTTGGTCCCAGCTGTGGTATACATTAACATAGCAACTATCGTTCACATCAAGAAATAATTATGATTTCCTTGATTATACAGATTCACGCGTGGTTCTGACGGCTTGTCTACCATCACATATAGCCCGACCACCCTGTCGGTCCCCCAGCCCCAGGGGGGTGTCTCTCACTCTGTCACCCTGACCATCCCCAGTGGTGCCCTGGGAGCTGCGACTGAGGGCACCGTTACACTCACCATAGATGACGGTGTCGGCAATGTCAACACTCACCCTAGTAATGACACTATTACCATCACCATCCTACCTAAAGGTGTGTATGTATTTAATTTTATTTATTGGTGTGTTTTTTATGTTAAAAATGCATACCATAATTTTTTCTAAATTATATAAACTGAGATTGCTCCCATTCTTCTATGCATATCTTTTTTTTTTATATTGTTTTATGTGTGGAGTCATATATTACTATCTTGGGCGGGGATTGGTGGATTTCTCCCCCAAAATAAAAAGAATTTCCGACGCCATCCCCCACCAATTAGTCGAAAGTCAACTCTAAATATCCCCCCCCCGACTTGTTCCGATTTTGAGAAATCCCCCCCCCCCCCTCACAAAAAAAACAAAAACCAAGCTCCTGTGAAAGCATGCGTGGTCGTAAGTATTTAAATGAACGGTATCTAGTTTTGCCCCCTCCCCAGCTTTTTTTTTTGTTTCAACTCATTTTCATGAATTTACATGGAGGCATTTCAAGTTTTGTTCCCCCTCCCCTGAGGGCTTTTTTCCATTAAAAAAATATGACCCCTGCTTGTCCATTGAGTCCCCCCCCCCCCCCCCTCAGCACTAAATGACGCTGCCCTAACACTCTGTCTTCTATTAAAGGGCAGCATAGCGCTTTGGTCATGGTCCATGGATGAATAATAGCTGATTTTGCTTTCTCATTTGCTTTACCACTTTAGTACTAGAAATCAATGCAATAGTTTGTTTGCTTTTAAGCCTTCATTCAACTTTTATTGCAACAATGCTTACTTAAATTTGTAGCTGCTTTAAACTATTAACTATGGCAACAATTTACACACCTGCTAAGATTGTATTATGCTGACTTGCTTTTAAACCTGCCAACAATGGATTTTGCTTATACATCTGCTGCTCAAATGGGATAATTTGCTTTTTCCAGCTTCTATAAACAATAAATCAAACCATCGCTTACTTTAATGTTATGATGTTTAATCTATCATTATATTACTTACTTGCTTTAGATATCAGGGGACATGCTTAAACATGCTTAGATATTTATGAATTGGATAAAGTAAATGCTTATGGGGTTTTGCTACTTATCCCTTTAAACTTTTAAGGACATATAGTGCTTCAATGCACCATGTCATTGTGTCTGCTTGATGCATGAATGCAGCACCAGTGCTGCATTTCTGCATCATAATTGCCCTACAGGGTTGATACACTCCGGAACGGTTAAACATGATGCACCCACTCAGTTGCTGCTGCTTTGGTGCATCATGACGAATGATGCAACAATGACTCTTGAGGCATCATGCCATCCATTTAAGGAAGCATGTCGCTAAAAGACGACAGTAGTCTTCATGATGCACAAATGCAGCCCCGTCAAGTAACTTGCCAAGGCTGCATCGAATGCATCATAATGACCCTTCAGGAGTGTATTAATCCCATAGGGTCAGCATGATGCATGGATACAGCTCTGGCGAGTAACTCGCCAGGCTGCATTCATGCATCATGACGACCGTGGCATGATGCATTAAGGCATTACACCGTCCTTAAAGGTTTAAAGGGTTAAGTGCCTTCTATATTGCCTATACACAGTCAAAAGTAATTTTCTCATTCAAGGAAATAAGATTAATTAAACTCAACTGGCGGACAAATCAAACCATTTGGTTCAAAAGAAAGTATTTTCTTAAAACAAGTGGCTTGTCCGCCAGTTGAGTAATAATCTTATTTTCTTGAAATGAGATGATTATTTTTGGCTGTATATCTGCTTCTGCTATACAGCCAAAAATCATTTTCTCATTTCAAGAAACTAAGATAAATAAACTCGGCTGGCGGACAAATGACTAGTCACCAGACGAGTTTATTTCCTTTATTTTCTTGAAATGAGAAAATTATTTTTGGCTGTGTATTGCTTACTGCTTTAACGCTGCTTTATTCGCCCATCCCGCTGCAGTTGAGATCATCATCATAGAGCCTAAAGGTGAGTGGACACAGAGACATTTAGGGCTAAGGTATACCGTATTCGACGTAATAAGCGCCCTGGGTACTTAAAATATTATTTCAAGTGAAAGTATCAGCTTCAAATATTTATTCTTATAAGTGCCCCCTATGGCTGTCATATACAGACCTCAGTGGCATCCAGAAGGGTTCTTACACTCTTCTTGCTTGATACTTAGCTTGACCTTAACACCTGCACAGGTGTGAAGTGCTCCATGTTACACACAGTTGAGAAAATCAGTAACAAAATCGCAGAAACACATTGAAAAATCTGGAAAAAAAACTTATTAGGGGGACGGCGCTTATTACGTCAAATACGGTGTGTTTAACTTTACATAGTCTGAAGATTTAGGGTATGCAGGTCATTTCTTTTTACCTTTTTTTTTCCTATTCTTTACTCAGGCCTCAATAATTGGGAATTGACTTGCAAATTATGACTTGTGGATGATCAAATCTTTAAAAAAATCTAAAATGCATACCTTCCTAGGTAAAATAGGTCTAAATGGGTCTAGAATAAAGTTGGATAAAAACGTATTTGTATTGTACTTTCTAAAGTATATTAAGTGAATTTATATTGTGTGTTTAATGGCAAAAATACTGAATATTGTTATTTATCAGTAAATGTCATGAATTGCCAACAAATGATGGTTGTTATGCAAGTTAAAAAATTAGAATGTGCCTCAGTATCTGCAATGTTCAAATCATCTTTCATAACCCCCCCCCCCCCCCGACCACCCAAAGTATTATCATCCAAGGACTATTGAATTCTTTTGTTTAAAAAGAATTCTTTTGTTATAAATATAGATTGTTTCTTCAGGTTAATAAACTGTTTAGATTGAATTGAAATTGAATTGAAATTGATTTAGGAGTCATATCCTACACGTCATTGTCCTCAGTTATCGTTCCTTGAGTTCCAGGAACCTTCCCCAGAATCACGATGTGCGGGGGACAGATGTAGTTTATGTGTTGACCCTTTGAGGACTGCATAGTGCATTAATGCATCATGCCCTTAGTCGCCAGGATGCATGAATTCAAGTCTAGCGAGTAACTCGCCAGTGCTGCATTCATGCATCATGTCGACCCTACAGTGCTGAGACACTCCCAAGGGGTTGACATGGTGCACCAATGCAGCATCGGGTGCATTGGTGCATCATGACGACAATTGTCATCTTTTAGCGACATGCCACACTTGGGTTAGGGTTAAGGACCTCATAATGCTTCTGTATCGTCGTGATGTATGAATGTAGCCCTGGCCAATATATCCATCAAGGCTGCATTCATAAATCATGCCAGCCCGATGCAAGTGAATCAAGCACCGTCAGCATGATGCATGAATGCAGTCCTGGCGAGTTACTCACCAGAGTTGCATTCGTTGGCATGATGCATGAATAAAGTCCTTGCGAGTTACTCACCAGAGTTGCATTCGTTGGCGTGATGCATGAATGCAGTCCTGGCGAGTTACTCACCAGAGTTGCATGCATGCATCATGCGGTCTTCAAAGAGCTACATATAGAAGCCTGTTCCCCGCACCCATGGTGTCACTAAGATAATAGAGTGTGGGCGCGCCTATTCTCATTCCCAAATCCTTCCGAGGAATGGCTCTGGGGACAGCCAGTATGACCTAAAACTTGGATTTTGCTGCGTTTGGGCAATCCCTGGTAGCTTGGAACCAGCGAACAGGAACTGGAAATGGAACCAGAAAGTATGATGGTAAAACTACCGTCATGCATTCTGGTTCCTGTCCACTGGTTCTAAGCAAAACCCAGGGAAATCCCAAGTTCAAGGTCATGTTGTAGTTACTAGAGCCTTCCTTGGTATGGGAGGATGCGGGAACGAGAGTAAGGCGGGCCCTGCATTCCTTCTGTTGAACCTCTGACTATGTGGAAACATCTCACCACCGCAACGGGGAACCACCATGATATCGATACACCCCCATCTTTAAGCCAACATTTTCAAAAAAGTATGTTACTGGTAACATGGGAAGAAGATTTATTCAAAATTAAAATTGCATAAATCTCCATGTATCATGCAGGCTAAATATTCCATATTATTTTCTAAGCATCAAAATAATTGCCAGCAACTGTGTTCAACCTAAAATGGCCAGAAAAAGTTCAAAGATATGAATAGGTCTTCAAAGTTGCATAAAAAAATGTAGGGTCAGCCTCGGACAGAGAAAAGAAACAGTGTCAAAAGTGAGTCCAGGTTGCGTCCAGAATGACTCCCCTTTTTAGGAGAGTCCGGGTTGCATGAGGGAGCCTGAGTGACTCCTTGCCTGACCCTAGGAGTTCCCTGGGGGAGTCATATAGCTCTCTGGGTCATATGACTCCCCCAGGTGACTCCCTTAGGTCAGCCAAGGAGTCACCTAGGCTCCCTTAGGCTCCCTAAACAGGGGAGTCATATTGGAGGCAACCTGGACTCCCTTTTGACGCTGTTTCTTTTCTCTGTGTAGGTCCGGCAGTGCGGGAGGTAGGAGGTGGAACTTATGACAAGTCACAATCCCTCCGCCCACAACCCCCCCCCCCCCCACCCCACTCCCCCCCCCTCCACCATTGTGACATATGTGTCGAGATGAATACTATAATTATGTGACTGTATAAAGTGTAATCACTGTATAAGGTAATAACAAATGATCGTCATTACACCTATTTTGTGATTAGAATAGTCAGTTAGGGAAAATAAAAAAAGAAGGACTAGGCTGCAAATCGGTTATAACAGAGCCTAGATTCTGGTTGTATGTTTTAACATACTATACTGGATGTAACCTTAATAAAAAATCTTCAAAAAAAAAAATAATTTCCGGGTGGCTCAGTAATTCACGGTCCTATATGTATCATAATGGAAATACTATGGCTTATTAAACAACTATAGGGAAATCTGGATGCTACCCAAGAATGCAGTTCGTCTGCTCACTCCCCGTCACACTCTCTACCTTCTACTGTAGGAAAGAAGGGGCCTAACATCTGCTTGGAGACTGATATTTTACTACAATCCCAATACTGTTGGCGCTATGCTAAGGCAATCCCACAATCCCGTGTTTTTGCATACATTATTGCTACGTACGGCACCCAACTCCCAAGCAGTGGGCCTCCAATTCAGCAAATCCGACATGTAAACTATGAAATTGCACCATATTAATCGGAAAATGTGCATTTGTATCAATGGATTGGCGATTTATAAAGTCCAAAACAACTTTATTTGGCTAGAATTGTATATAGGCTACGCTGCTTGGGGGAGGGGGTTCTTCCCGCAGAGCCTATCGCAGCAGACCGATTGCTGCGACCACTGTAGTCCTGAGGACTACAGCTCGCCGCCCGCATACTTTAGGCGCCTACGTCAGCATTAGGGGCGGCGCCGCGGGAAAGTGTGATGGCAGACTGCTGGGGGGGGGGGGGGGGAGGGGCAGGGCATGGGGATGCTCAGGGTTTTTTTTGGAGGAGGGGGGGGGGGGGTAACATGGCTTTTATTGAGTTTTTGCCTCCATAAAAATGTAGATACATTTTAGGCATAGGGGCTATCTGCTATTCAGCATTAGGCCTACATATGTAGGCTAGGCCTATAGTTTGAACTATCCCTATTACGATAGGGCTAATGTTTAAACTTACCAGTACAAATATATATTTTGTAGGGTTTTTCATTTTATCACCCTTTTTCTTTTGGGTGTATTCTTTTGGCCTTCGTTTTCTTTGCTGAATGTCACCTGAAATGGGTTCTATTTTGCCTCCCATGATAAAGGGTTACAAATAAGGGTAAGAGCAGTAGCCTATGTCCGTGGGGTGCAGGGTTTGGGGTGCTAAGAAAATAGTGAAACCTACCGGTATAGTGATGTAGGCCTAGGCTAACTATTCTAAAAGTGCATGATTTATGCATGATGCATGAGGCGGAATGGGAAGAAACCTTTTTGTACATAACCTCCCCCACCCCAGAGGCTCTTATTTGTATTATCCTATCCTGCAAGATAAGGTCTATGTTAAAGGCCCAGTGGGTCTGCCCCAGCATTTAAGCAAAAACAGCCAGGGGACAGAGAAGTTGGAAAAAAAAGTTTTAACTACTGCCAATACACCTTACTGGCTCTTTAGATATATAGTAGGGGCATGCTGTCTAAAAATATGGAGAGGTTGGGTGCAGGGGAACTACTATTTCCATTTGATTAACTGCTTTTGAGGCGTCTGTGACGTTAATGAAATGACCTATAAATATATGTAAACTTTGATAAATAAAAACATTTCTTGGTCAGGGCATTAGCTTACATGCCCCTGAAGCATGGTACGAAGTTACATTGTTCAAATCGATCAAATAGTCACTGTACAGTGACAATTTCATTTTCGTCGGAGGCGTCTGTGACGTTAACCCGAAAATGCATAAATTGGCTTGCAGTGGTCAGAAAAGGAGTACCAGCGTAAATATAGCCCATCAACATGATGAGGGGACTTAGTAGGAAGAGAATTAACCATAATATATTAAGTTCAGATAGCTTTCAGCTGAGTGAGAGTACATTTTCTGACTGAAAATCCAAAAAATTTCCAAAATATTTTTTTAAAAGGCATGAAACATAGCCTTAGATACATGGGATTGCTACTAAACTGCATAGAGGCATAGAGGAACATCTATTCTATTGAATCAAGTTGATATGTACCCTCAGGGAAAGATAGAACGATAGCCAGAATGATTTTTCGCCGAGCCCGCATTAACGTCACAGACGCCTCCGCCGAGGGTGCACCGGTTAGAAATTGCGAAAACTAACATGGCGGCGTCCATGACATTAATAAGCGAGCACTCGAACGAAAATAAACGATCAAGTCTACCTAAAATAGACCGTTCTAAACGAAAATAAATGTATCAGCGCGGGCCTTGGTGCAAAATGAATCAAAATATAACATATTTTAGTCCGATCCCTTACCTTTCTCGGTGGAAATAGCTGAAAAAGAACTCTGAATTGTTGGTTTGGGAGTTGCTCCAGCAAGATCAGACGCTTCTTTGCTCGCCAAAACGGTACCCGGATGTGCGCCACTTCCGGTGGGTAACAGGAACGCCGACCTCGTTCCCACGCCAAATTTTGGGTTAACGTCACGGACGCCTCCGCAAAGTATAAATACCCCTCCCGCGGTGCCTGTTTGGTACAAATCGAATCAAATGCTGTTGAGGATCCTCAAATACAACCCAATAGAGTACACAGGGTACAAGAAATATATATAAAAACATAATTAAACGCTGGAAAGGCTATAATGCTTGGAGGCGTCTGTGACGATAACTCGAGTTCCAATACACTATATTGCCCATAAGGGAGAGTAAAAGTGGGCGTGGCTCAAATTTTTTTTGCCATGAGCTCACCCATTGGGAGGCTCTAGATTGCTGGTAGTAAGGATATTTAGTGAATACTATTAATAAAGATATAGGCCCTTTTATTAACGTCACAGACGCCTCCGAAACATGTAGTTGCTACATTTGAAGGTAACTGTTGACAAATTTGCGTGGGATATGAAAGTGTAACGAGCTGATTTGTTCACATAACATATATAGCTACTAGGTAATGCTGTTTAGTGATAGTTTTTGATGTGTCAGTTGACATGAGGGCCTTGTTAAACATGGATAATTAGCTAAAAAACAAGGATTTTAGCCATTTTTCAACTTTGGAGGCTCATAAATCAGCAAAAAAATCATCGTATATGCAAAATTATAATTTTTTCCGAAAGCCTAGAATATGCCCTCTTATGAAAAACCAACAAAGACCATACTGGTGTATGCATTTTTATTCTGTGGCTCTTGCAAAGCAGAAAATCCCCCAAAACCCAGATCAGCATCTTTTTTACGATCCGACCCATATATAGAGCTGAGTACCTGTCCTGACTGCACTCTGACTGTTACTGGATGTGCAGTAAGATCTGCGGTTTTAAAGCACCATCCCGGCGCCGAAGGCGCTGGTCACAGTATTAAAACTCTTTACGGGCGGTATGATGCATGAATGCAATCCTGGCGAGTAACTTACCAGTGCTACATTTAAGCATCATGCCAACCCTACAGAGTTGAGATACCCCGAAAGGTTGGCATGATGCACCAATGCAGCACCAGTGAGTTACTCGTCGGGGCTGCATTGGTGCATCATGATGACAAATGTCATCTTTTAGCGACATCCATCCTTAAAGGGTTATAGGTTAACCACAAGTTGTATCAAGAATCCACCAGTCCATCCTAAATCTGGTCTATACATAGCTTGCCTGTTCAGGAGTGGTCATTAACATTTTATAACATAGGGGGTGGGTGGATTGTCAATTAAACGGGCAAAGAAAACATATTTGTCACCCCGCCCCTACATGAGAATGAAGCGTGGCAGAGCCATTTAAGCTATTGTAACATGTGTTGTAATTTTTTGCTAAAAAGGGGTGTAAAATCTTTTTAGTCTTCTCCCCGCCATCAAGAGGGGGCCAAATTTTTCCTTTCCCCAAAAGTCCTCTTAAGGCCGACACTTTAAAGTCTTTAAAATGCTGGCTATTTTTAGTAACATGCTGGCTATTTTTAGTAAAATGCTTGCTATTTTTAGTAACATGCTGGTTATTTTGTCTCCTCCCTGGCCCTCAAGAGGGTGCCAAATTTTGTTGATTCCCCGCTCAAGATGGATCCAAGATTTTGTTTGTCCGCCCCCCAAAATCCACCACCCCTGTGTTATTAAAAAATGAGCCCTCCGTTATGTAGAACACATACGTGTGTGAGGGACATGGTTTCTCCGGAACTCGAACCAGGGGCCTTCCACTTGCCAAGCGATCGCTCTACCACTGAGCTACATCCCCTTGTCCTATCAGATAGACCGTGTTACTGGATCAGTATGGTACAGAGGGGGAGGATTACCCAGGTGTTTCACCCCTTCAGGCTTTCTACCAGGGTACGGGGAAGCTGGCCCCTACACGTGTATCGCGGTACAGGGAATCTGACTCAGCTACATGTGCTGGTGTTATAACAACTATGAAAAGAAATCCTGGAATATGAAATAGGATGAGGATTACGTAGGTGTTGTAGTCAATTCTTGTTACTTAAGCCTTTAAGGACTGCGTGATGCCTTAATGGATGATGCCCTTGGTCGTCATAATGCATGAATGCAGCACTGGCAAGTAACTCGCCAGTGCTTTATTCAAGCATCATGACGACCCTATGAGGTTGAGACACTCCTGAAAGGTCAGCATGATGCACCAATGCAGTACGAGCGAGCTACTTGCCTGGGCTGCATTGGTGCATCATGATGGCAAATGCTATCTTTTAGCGACATCCGTCCTTAAAGGGTAAATGCACGTAATGAAGGCTGCAGTTGACACTTGTTTAGGGAGTGGTCATCTTTTAACAACAGAGGGGGGTCCGTGTATTTGTGCGCAAATGGATTGAAATGATTTTGGTCCCCCCAAGGGAAGGGTCGAAATTTTTAGGTCCCTCCCCCTAGGCAAGTTGGAATTATGCACGGCCGACCACTGAGCTAGAGTTACACGTGGGCCTTTTCACCAAAAAGGGGTGCAACAATTATTTTGGTCCCCACTCAAAAGAGGTCCAATTTTTTATGATCCCCCTTCAAGTGGTCCACATTTTTTTTGCCCCCCCCCCCAGAATCCATCAACTGCAGCCTTCACTACAGTGTATTAACCCTGGCATGTCGCTAAAAGATGACATTTGCCATAATGATGCGTCAATGCAACCCCAGCGAGTAACTCGCCGGTCCTGCATTGGTGCATCATGCCGACCCTTCAAGAGTGTCTCAACCTCATAGGGTCGTCATGATGCTTGAATGCAGCACTAGCAAGTTACTTGCCAGTGCTGCATTTATGCACCATGACGACCAAGGGCATGATGCATTAAGGCATCATTCCGTCCTTAAAGGCTTAAGTAACAAGCATTGACTACAACACCTACGTAATCCTCATCCTATTTAATTTCCGAGGACTCTTCACGACGTTACAAGAATGCTGTCAGCACACATTGTCCAGTATATAGGTGCACATAACTAGATGTGTCCTACAATGCTGACATAGGAATGGTTAATCCAGTGGCATAGGAAAAGGGGGGCCAGGGGGGCCCGGGCCCAACCAATCACTGAAGAGGGGGGGGGGCCTGAATATGTTTGGACCCCCCAAAATTTGTCAAACCCTGTAAAATGATACACACAATTTCCAATCCTTACCTCTCCTGCAAAGGAAAAAGTTGGGGGAAGAGGAGCCTGGGCCCCCGACCAGAAGTAAATGGGACTCTTTTCTATACAATCCAATATAAGTATGTATATGACACATCATGCAGAAAAGCCGATACTTAAGGTTGGTTGAAGTGGGCCCCCCTGGGCCCAGTCTCGGGCTCCGACTGTACGTTTACAGTCTAGGAGGTTACTTAAAGCCCTATACATACACTGGCCCTTATGCACTATACCATAGTCTATGCTACTGTGTCTCAGCACTCAGGAGGATGTGGGTTCGAATCCCACTGTGGCTCAATCAGTACCTCAATTGATATCTATGTAATTGACCTGAATTTAACCTAATGTACCTGGTCACATATTTAATAGGTGATATATTATGTCATTCTAGGTTATGCTTCAAATGGGTTTAATATGAAATGTGAAAAACGAACCACCTATTGTGCCAAGGTGGTGTTCGAACCCACAAACCTCATTGAAAAATGATCCAGGATTCCGGATCATTTTCTTTAGATATAAATTTGTCCAGGCCCAGTACCGCCTAATGGCGGCACTGGGCCTGGAGAGCTCGAGGCTGCCCTGGGCCTCCCCAATAAAGATTTGCTTCCTACACCTCTGTAATCTGACCAGGTGGAAGCCTGCTCATTTATAGGATACCAAATACCCCCAATACCATCTACAGCCAAAGGTGACTTATGTCTCCAACATTTCCCCGTTTTACACTTTAACGACGGATGTCGCTAAAAGATGAGATTTGCCATCATGATGCACCAATGCAGCCCCAGCGAGTAACTCACCAGTGCTACATTGGCGCATCATGCTGACCGTTTGGCAGTGTCTCAACCTCATAAGGTTGGCATGATGCTTGAATAAAGCACTGGCGAGTTACTTGCCAGGGCTGCATTCATGCATCATGATGACTAAGCGCATGGTGCATTAAGGTATAATGCCGTCCTTAAGGGCTCAAGGGGTGATACAGTGATCTGACCGCATTTAATTATCATGTCGACTAGAAGATAGGTAATTAAAGTATCATAGAGATATGCCACTTTGTATTATCAGCTGTATTTGTCACTTACTGTCATGCATATCACACCTTAGATCATAGTGGCTAAATGCTAGATGGCGATGGCCCGATATGACAATGAAATCCCGGCAGATCATAATCAACCTTGTTTCTCATTTTCCCACAGGCAACAAAGGAGACAAGGGTGCACAAGGAGCAGCCGGGGACAAGGGAACGGCGGGGACAAACGGGGTTAAGGGCGCAACCGGGGATAAGGGAGAGCAAGGGAATCAAGCGGCCAAAGGGGCAACCGGGGACAAGGGGGCAGCAGGAACAGCGGGTAGTAAAGGGGGGAAGGGGGACACAGGGGCAAAGGGGGACATGGGGGATATAGGCTATGGAGGACCTAAGGGATCACCAGGTGAGAAGGGTTCAGCTGGGACTAATGGAGCTGGGACAGGGATGGCAGGGACTAAGGGGCCCACGGGGGACGGCGGGGAGGCTGGGGCGGTCGGGGATAGCCCTAAGGGGGCTGCTGGAACTAAAGGTGACAAGGGGGAGCCTGGGGTCCAGGGGACTAAAGGACCCAAGGGGCCCCAAGTGGATGGGGAGGTAGGGGATATGGGGGACGTGGGGCCTACTGGGGCTAAGGGAGATACCGGACCCGGTGGGGATAAGGGCCCTGCCGGGGACGCGGGTGAGAACGGAGTAAATGGTGCCAATGGGGCGTCCCCTGGGAACGGAGACCAGGGAGATAAAGGGATGAAGGGGGCCGAGGGGGACAAGGGCTCGATGGGAGTGAAGGGTGCCGCGGGAGGCATGGGGGACATGGGGGAGCTAGGGGACCCGTCTACAGCTGGGGGCCCGGGGGAGACGGGAGACACCGGGGTGGAGGGACCCAAGGGGGCGGACGGGGAGCCGGGGACCCCCGGTATGGAGGGTACTAAAGGGGCTAAGGGGGGGATAGGGATGCAGGGGGACGAGGGGGATATAGGGGCTACTGGGGGGACAGGGCCTATGGGGGATAAGGGCATGGAGGGCAATAAGGGCAGTAAGGGCGATAATGGGGAGAGGGGCCCCACAGGGGCTGAGGGCCTTAAAGGGGCTGAGGGCCTTAAGGGCATGGTGGGGGATAAGGGTATGATGGGGCCTAAGGGGGAGGTGGGGGCAGCCGGAAGCGTCGTCATGGGACAAACCGCCATGTACCGAGGAGTGGACATCTATGGTAAGCACAATGTTATATTAATACTAATATTTCATTCTGACTAATATTTTATTTGTTTGCTATTATTTTTATTTAAATGGTTTTATTTCAACCTCATTGAGCAGATTGTAATATTGTAACATTGATTGTCAGGGTGTTTCCGACAATTAATAGTTTAACATTGCAGTTGTTCATTATCATGTCTAGATGGGGGGTCCCCATGTCGAATCTAAGAAATGGACATGTCACCTATCACTTGAAGTTATTCTAGTGTCTCACCTGTATTTAAAGAATCAACCTTGTCAAATTTACTAAATATCCATGTCATGTCACTCATGTTCTTGCCCATGTCGCAACTCAAATTTGAGAAACCACCATGTCGCCATGTTGAGTATAGGGGTCTCCCCATATATATGTTGGACTCTTTTTAATGTGGAATCCCACAGTTGATTGCAATTACAATGGTTTATTAATAGAAGTATGTGGGCTTCTGTTTATAAATGACGACCACTGTAAACCGGTGATGTCTACTAAAACCCTACTTCTCCAATTTGTCACTTCATTTTGTCCCTAATTCCATCACTCTAATTCCAACTGGAGTCCTCCTGAGTCACCTAGACATGGTCTTTAAGTTTTTGGCATAGTCTATATTGACGGTGTTGTACCCCTGCCTTACTCCAGGTTGGGTTTTAAAATGTATCATCACATCTATAATTGAGGATTACAAACTCCCAGTAGTAGGGACCCAAGAATCCTCTAGGTGCGCCCCTGTGCACAGTGCAACACGGTTAAGTCTATCCGTAGTCTGGCTAAATGGATGTGGGGGCAACTATTTACTGCGACAGATTCTATGAAAAAAGTTGGAACCATGATTGTATCCTTCAAGATCTATATAACTACAAAAACAACAACCCTAAGGATACTGTCCCTACGCCGTATTACTATGGAAGGCCAAAAAAAAGTTTTCATAGTAAGTATCACAGTAAATAGTTGCCCCCACATCCATTTAGCCAGATTACGGATAGCGTCTTCGGTGCAACACTGCAGGTGGGTATTTTGGTGCAGCTTTCTATATAAGAAATAGGTGAAACCCTATGAAGTTGTGAATGCTACTGGTTGCTACTTGGTATGTGATATTGTCCAATCTGTTGTTATATGGTGTTAAAGAATGGAAGCAATCAGAGGATGCTCTCACCTGTTCCTAGGCCAAAAAATCAAAATGATTATGATTGGGGCATTAAAGGCGCAATGAACCCACGACGTCATTTGCGTACAAAACTCGGCAGGGTTAGGTCCTGGGTTGAGTGCGCCTTTAAGGCAATTTGTTTACTCTATACTTACACCCACTATTAAAGGTGATTTGAGTATATTGGGTGATCATGTAAAGAGGGTCTGTCAATCATGGCCCCACCTGGCCAGTTCTCAGATGCCCTCCAAACCCCTTTACTTATATAACTACCTCCCACTTACCTGCCTGGGACAAATAGCAGAGGTTAGAGTTTCCACTGCTGCTACGTCACATGGTGGTGATTTGGGGGCAAACAAAGGCCTCCACGTGGTAGGGTAGCTTTACCATGATAGGATTGTTAGACCAAACCTTATTTTATTTACTTACCTGGGTCGTTGTATAGTCTACAGTTTTTACTACAGTCATACATATGATATAATATGAGAGTCCCGAAACATATGTTTATTTTATAACAATTTATAATGTATTAATATAACTGTTACTGTGCGAGATATGGTTCATATACCTTATAAAGTATCACCCACGTGGCTTTTGTTTGCCCCCCACAGTTCTATTATTGGGTGCAATCTACAACTCTAACCTCTGCTATAGGCACCACCACCTTTCAGATTGACTTAATTATATAGAAGATGTACTGGGAGAACTTGGTGGATTTTGTTGGCACATATCTGATGATTGCCCAGGTTCTATGATAGATAGAAAGAAAATTCCAAAAGATTTACATTATGTTTCTTATGTTCTACATAAAAGAAGAACAGAAATTGACTTTTTAATTATTCTCAACTTTTTCTGGAGTCCCTTCTGCCAGTAGGGAATTTCGCCGAATTCTCCGGTCTTGACTCTGGGTCCAAGATCAGGGTCACCAGGGAAACCATTTCTCTAGTGACAGCTGTATCCGAGGTCTGTCAACACACTGCTGACACTTGGTAGACTGCAGTTGTATGTTCTCACAGTTTTCACAGTTGTATGTTTTCCCTAATAAGGGTAACCAGTCGGTTCTATTCATGGGTGATTGGGGATAAAACAAACCCACTGTCCTGTGCTGGGAGCAGGCAACAAGGTCAGTCCAGGTAAACCCAGCCAGTGGGGATCAGCCAGTGCTATATATGTACATATATGGGTGATTGGTGTGAATTGAGGGTCAGTATGGGGATGAAAATGCAGCTGTACTCAGTATGCATACATGTATGCTCTACAGAGCACCTGCCCATGGATGCACCTTCAGTCAGATGACTCATGTCTCTGGTACATGAGCTTAATGGACGTGGTAGAGGTAACTGACCCCGGTCAGTAACCTTATCCTTAACAGGGGTAGACACTAACTTTATTAGCTGTGGGCCATCCAAAAATCTATGGGCCCGGATTTCCAGCTGTGGGCCAGAGGCCACATTTTACTTTTTTTCAAACAGAAAACCATATATATTTTTGATTCATCTATGTTAAAATGAGACCAAATTGCCTCAATTGCTCACATTTTTCTCTTTCCAACAACATATTACATGACTATACTCATCAAGTATATTCCTTCCAAATATTTCCAAAATTTCCTGTGGGCCACCCAGGCCCATGAGAAGGTCATTCTGAAGAAAACTGCGGGCACAGACTCAAAATTACGGGCCATTGGCTCCCGGGCCAGCGTTAGTGTCTACCCCTGCTTAATAACTTCCTCCCTATCTTCTGTCAGCCCATCTGGGTTTATACTCAGTCCTATTGCTGCAGCAGCCTTACACAACTCCATGAGGGGAGCCTTTAGTAGGTTTAGACACAGTCACACCAAGTGCCGTAAACCCGCAGGTCTCGGTACCCCTCCACCGACAGTCAGGGCACAGTCGGGACAGCTACTCAGCCCTATTTATAGGATAGCTGGGGCTTTAAGATGTGCCTGTAACTCTTTCACAGAGTGAGAGCTCCACATTCTGTCCAGTTCTACCATAGTTTATAAGTGATCCCCACTGGCTGATTTTACCTGGACTGACCCTACTGACTGCACCCAGCACAGGGCACTCCGTTTGTTTGATACCCAATCAGCTATAAATAGCACAATTGGACAACTCTATTGCTAATCTCTACACCAAATCACCGGTGCTCAAACCACTGGGCCAAAAACGGTCCCTACACAGTGTTATTGAAATAGATACTGTCCAACTCACCCTGGGCTTTCCATTTTAGGCTTAGTCCTTTTGAGTAAGGCATTAGTAGAGCTCTACTTCTCATTTTATTTGCCTTGAAGTTGAATAGCACTTGGTCATGCCAGCCTAATATCCCTATGGCCACCCAGGGATAGCCACTACAGACTAAAGGCCTTTTACATTAGAGACCACAAGCTTATTTGGAAGAATTTGAAAGAATAGGAATATAATTATTATTCACATATCATCGCAAAGCTAAGAAGGTGGGGATTTCGGAGATGTTATTTTGGATATCACAAGGTAAACTATGAAATTCTAGTTGAATTTTCCCAAGAAAAAATTATAAATCTTTTCTCCAAAGATCAGACCAAATCTGCTAGCTGTTGTTCACTTTTGGCCATTGGGGGAAAACGTGCCTCCAGGGGGGATTTTTAGTACTGGTTTTGGCCACCAGGGGGCAGTATATGGGTAAAACGCTGAAAAATATACTAAAAAATGCCTTAGACCAATTTGTCATGGGGAATCCAGTAATGTGCTTAGACTCCTTCCATCTGCACTGAAAACGTTCCATTTTTGCAATGCAAAAGGAACATTTGTTGTCATGGAAACATGGAAAATTGGCATATATGACAATTTCTGGTTGCCATGGAAACACTCCATTATTCCAAATGGGAATTTTTTGCCATAAATGTCTTTGAAAATTTCACAAGGAACTCAAAATCGAAATAGACCTCAGAAATTCCCTCTAGAACCAATTTTATGATAAAAACATCAGATGTCTTTGCTTATTTTTCAGCAAAACTGTATTTTTTGCATTATTGGTATTTATCATAGGATATAGTTGATTTAGAGCTTATTTGCCATTTTCAGTTGTACACATCAACCCCGGTTTGACAAACAGTTACAGTAAACTACTTGGGATATTTCAGCTCAGGATATTTCATTGTAAAGCCTGTAACAAAAACGTTGAAAAGACGTTTCCCCCTGGAGGCATGTTTTTCCTCATCTGGCCACATATATGCATGGGGGCAGAATTTATGCTACCATTGCATCAGGTACACCTTTCTGTACCATTCACAACATGAATATACAAGACTGCACCTCTCATATATTAAGAATAAGCAATATTTATACTTGATGAATACATGCCATTCTCTTATTGAGCTATGTTTACCCATGGTCAGAACCAAAGGCAATGAGGCCTGACTAATAGCCTGTAGTCTCAGAGTGGTACTCACCAGTAACACAGCCCAACAGCAGGCACTGAGGGGTGAGGTGGGATGGGTGGCTATTCACCTAGTATTTGGGGTAGGGTGAAAGGGAAGTTGATTGTTATGGTATTGGGGGGGGGGGGGGTTAGTCCAAGGTTTTTTTTCTTGTAAAATCAATATTTATTTTGGGCTCATCTAACGGGCTTAAATCAGATTGCAGGTCTGTAGCAGACTTTTCAATCTGTCTTACTGTGGAATTCCCATAACTGCCATCTAATTGTTTCTATATGAAAGCTGGCTTTTTATATGGAAATACCCTGTTTAGAGGGGGAATATTCAGAATATATATTACTTTTTAGGATGGGGGTTAGTTCAGAGTATTCTATGTATTCCTGCTATCTCAGAATTATATTATGTCTTTTACATTCAGTGTAAAAAGAGCCCCCGTACATCCATACAGCAGCAGTTGATTTCTGATGACCTTAATAAATAAATACACTCGACCTGCAACCTGCAGTGTCTTGTGGTCCCTATTTACATTATCTGTGTGGGTCTGTACAGGCTGCACAGATTGCTCACAGTCTGGTGCGTAATACCACACTCCCACGTGACCATTATGCAGTATGTGGTCATTCACAATTCACTCTATGCATCATGGGTATACACCTGAAAGTAGTGTCATGGATTTTGATAGGGTATTGGATTGGAGAGGAAGGAGGGTGTATTGAGCAGCAGCCAATCAAGCCTGACCTAGTAATAACCTTCCAGTCTATACAAAATCCTGCCGGACACTGGCTATAGCCAGCAAAATGTCTGCCGGTCTGGCAGAAATGTGGTTACTGCCGGTCCGAATGGCTGGCTGTAATATGCATGTCTTTGCCTACAATCCAGTTTTTACGGCTTGTAAATCGGACTAGTATTAAGGTTGCTACAGCATAAAATAGAAAACATGAATATTTTCCATAATATTCTTCATTAATTTACATATTATACTTATTCATATAATTTTAAGATACAGGGAGACCCTATGTATAATCTTTTTAATACAAAGACTTGCTTTATAATTGATTGATTTTAAATGATACTGTATTCCTGTTGCCGGACCTGCAAAAACAATTATCTGCAGGACCGAATATCCTGCATGTTCAAAAAGGTTTTGTATAGACTGACCTTCAGTTTCAGAATAGTACTCAGCAGTGATACAGCCCAGAGTAGAGTGGCTATAGGGCTCCTAGGGGTTAGGCCATGGGCGCGGCCATGTCCAACCCCCCGTGCTTCCTTTGGTTGCCTGTAGATGGGGCCTAAGTCAGGATAGTGATTGCTTCAGTCTGTGTTACCCTGAAGACATGTTAATAGCATTGGCCCTCAGTAACTAGGCCTACTCACCGAAGGGCTAAGTCCTAGAAACCACTTCAGACAGAAGCAATAGTGGCCTGCCCTGTGATGTCATAACCCCCTGTTAGCTGCCCTACCTAGTGGCCAAGGGCCTGTATTCAAGGTTCTCAACTTAGCACAGGTGGTGCTGCTATCAACGGCCAGGTGCCCTATAGACAACCTGTACATATGTGCCAGGTATTGGAAATACATGGAGGGTGAGTGGTAATTTGGGGGAGGGGGTTGGCCCAGGGATCTATGCATATCATTAACCGTTAGCGTTTAGCTACCCTCAATGCACAGAGAGGATTGTCAGTGTGAAGAAAGAACACAGTTTCTACACATTGGTAGGGAGTATGGCGTAATACCAGCCACAATTCCTGCTTCCGGTTCCACATCCTGAGTTCATTTCTACAACTGCACTTAGATCTGAGTCCTGCATAGACCGCTGCCAGAAATAGGTGAGGGTCCTGGTGGTATCTAGTCCTGTACAGACTCCTGCCACAACTAGGTCAGGGTCCTGGTGGTACCTAGTCCTGTACAGACTCCTGCCACAACTAGGTGAGGGTCCTGGTGGTACCTAGTCCTGTACAGACTCCTGCCACAACTAGGTGAGGGTCCTGGTGGTACCTAGTCCTGTACAGACTCCTGCCACAACTAGGTGAGGGTCCTGGTGGTACCTAGTCCTGTACAGACTCCTGCCACAACTAGGTGAGGGTCCTGGTGGTACCTAGTCCTGTACAGACTCCTGCCACAACTAGGTGAGGGTCCTGGTGGTACCTAGTCCTGTACAGACCCCTGCCACAACTAGGTGAGGGTCCTGGTGGTACCTAGTCCTGTACAGACCCCTGCCACAACTAGGTGAGGGTCCTGGTGGTACCTAGTCCTGTACAGACCCCTGTCACAACTAGGTGAGGGTCCTGGTGGTACCTAGTCCATTACAGACCCCTGCCACAACTAGGTCAGGGTCCTGGTGGTACCTAGTCCTGTACAGACCCCTGCCACAACTAGGTCAGGGTCCTGGTGGTACCTAATCCCACCCAGACCGCTGCCACAACTAGGTCAGGGTACTACATATTATAGTACTCTGGATGCTAACCCCATATTTGTTTATATTTATCTTTTTTTTTCTCAATAAAAACTAGCAACAAAAATTAAGATTTTTTATACTTTTTAGAAAGTAAGTTTCTTTTTGAGTGGCCTAGTCTAGACCTTATAACCAAACAGCAGAGCCTGGCAAATAAATGCGAACTAATGGAGCTGACGCTAATGTAGTCTTAAACACCAGTGTATCCACATAAAAAAGCCCCACTTGAGACACCCCTATGCTAAGGGCTCAGGGCAAGCAGTAGGTGCGGGGGAGGAGAAGAGGAGGTGGTGACACATTATATATACAGTCCTAGAATCTGGCTCCAGTCTTAACCTTTTAACCCTTTATGGACGGCATAATGCATTACTACATCATCTCCATGGTCGTCATGATGCATGAATGCAGCAATGGCGAGTAACTCCCTAGCGCTGCATTCATGCATCATGCCGACCCTTTGACTGTTTGAGACTGATACACTCTCTCAGGGCCAGCATCATGCATGAATGCAGCCCTGGGAAGTCACTTCCCAATTAAGGCTGCATTATTTATGCATCATGGTAACAAAGAGCATAGCACTATAAAGCATTAAGCCGCCCTTAAGGAGTTGAACCCTAGGAAGTAACATCATTCTCCCAGAATGCACCCAGAAGTACCAAGAAAACTGTCCCATTTACTGCTTCCCCATTTCACCGTTCCAGTTCCAGCTCCAGTTTTAACTGTCTACACACACTGTAAATAGTTAGTGTCGGTACACAGTAGATTCTATACTGTAGAATCGATCTACAGTAGAATCTACCGTAGACCTACAGTAGATTCTACTGTAAATCAATTCTACAGTAGAATCTACTGTAAATCTACAGTAGATTCTACTGTAGATCTACAATAGAATCAACTTTAGAATTGATTTACAGTAGAATCTTCTGTAGATTTAAAGTAGTTTTTACTGTTTGCCTACAATAAACTGTACACCTACAGTAGAATCTACTGTACACCTACAAAAAGCGCTACCAACGTTTTACAGCGCAGGGTTTGCATACGATGTACAGTAGATTATACTGTAGATCTACAGTGTAATTTACTGTAGGTGTACAGTTGAATCTACTCTAGAATTGATTTACAGTAGAATTTACTTCAGATATACAGTAGTTTTCATTGTTTACCTACAATGATCTGTACACATATACAGTAGAATCTACTGTACACCTACAAAAATGTTTTACAGCGCAGGGTCTACATACAATACCCGGGGAGGTATCTCAGCTCCAACCATACCCGGAGGTGTGGTCATGATTTGGAGGGATATGGGTAATTTTTCAGCCCCTTGGGAGGGGAGAGGTGTACACCTATATGGGTACATTCTTTTAGAATCACCTCTGTTCTGGTATTCGGTACGTGCATAGGTGATAATCAATGCAGAGGAATTAACTGAGCCCCTCCCCCCCATCTTTAATTGCTTAGAATAATCTATGCATTTAATGCTATTCATTCTACCGTTGCCTAGATAGAGGTACCTACTGCCTCTACCTAGGCCTACATAGACATAAGATAGTGATATGAGTTGTTATAAAATGTACCAATATGGGTACACTTTTAAGATTTTACACCGACATGGGTCAATTTTTAAGAAATCAGCATACTCCTGTATGGGTCAGATGTCCAGGCCCATGACCACACATCCGGGTAAAAATAATTTAAGATACCTCCCTTAGTCTACGCCAGTTGTTCACCATACTTCCCCCTAAGCTGGGGAGGCAGGGAAAAGTGACAGCTCAGCAAATAAAACATGAGGGTTCCCTCTGTTTCCCCCATAATAACATGTGGACGACGGTGGAGCCAAGATCATTATTTCTGCTCCGCTGTTCACTTTGATATTTTCTCCTTATTCTTTTCAGTTTTTTCAAAGGTTAGGCAAAGAAAATATAAAAGTAAGTTTCAGGTGTTTATGGGTGGAACAGTCAGATTAGATATATCTAGCATGGCATTTTGTGTGTGTGTGTGTGTTTTCTATTGAATGTAGCACATGAGTCTATAGGGTAGCTTTACTATATAGAGTCGACCACTAGGTCAGGAAAAAGGTGTTTCATCCAACCGGACCTTAGATTTATAGGCCCAATAGGGCAGACCCTAGCTTTATTTCCCAATTTTTGAGACATAACTCTTTTTTATATCAATATATTTCTAGATTTTAGCAAATCTTTGGTCAGGAAAAACAAACTCCTTCTGGCTTCAGTAGTCTAAACAATTATCTTTTTATCGCCCACCTGACTTTCAGGAGCAAATATCTCCCGTAACTCGTTATCAAATGAGCTAAAACTTGGATTATTTCAAGGTTACACTCATAACTCCCTACTGATAATATATCAAGGGGTCAGAGAGCCATAAATAATTGGTTTAAGGCCATTATAGATAGGCCGTAATGCTATACCCAGTAATCAAATAACGTTATACACCATTTTATAACATTATATAACGTTATATGTCAACGTTTTTCTAAGGCTCTTTAATATGAAATAACGTTATGTAAAATTTCAAACGTTATTTTGACGTAAAATAACGTTTTTTTTGTTAGCTGGGTAGGAAAGGAGCATCCACTGCAGCAAAGCTTGAACCTCATTTTCAAATTGAGCGCCATGTTTGGCTTGTTCCCGACCTCTCACTATGGCACTACTTGCTGGTAAGGCTATGCCAGCATAGGGCTGTGTCTCACGACCTTGGGACAATGTTTTTGTCTCTGATCGGGTGCCGTCTCTGACTGGGTGCCGTCTCTGACCGGGTGCCGTCTCTGACCTGGTGTCAGAAGGAAGTGTTTTTACCTTTTAACATATACTTATATATATTAGGATTTGTAAAATCGGTATGGCAGTTGATATGTAACTATAATTAGCCTCCTGCTGTTGGTAGAAGATAACTAATCTCCCAAATGGCGCCCGGTTAGAGACGGCACCCGGTCAGAGACGGCACCCGGTCAGAGACGGCACCCGGTCAGAGACGGCACCCGGTCAGAGACGGCACCCGGTCAGAGACAAAAACATTGGCCCAAGGTCGTGAGACACAGCCATAACATCCGGGACGCTGCTAACAATGGTGGTTCCGTGCAAGGAGAGAATTCCTTGATGCATAGATCTGCCAGAAAGCTATTTGCAATTTGGGGAAAGCACCAGGAACTAGACAGGGCCAACAAATGCCTTTGTCTGAGGGAATAAACCTTTATAGGTAGCTTGCTCCTTGTTGGCATGATGCATGAGGCTGTGTCTCACGAACTTGGGCCAATGTGTTTGTCTATGACCGGGTGCCATCTATGACTGGGTGCCGTCTATGACCGGGTGCTATCTATGACCGGCTATCTAAAAAAGTAATTTGGAGGAATTTAAAAAGAAATAACTTTTTTTTTTCACAATTTTTATAAATAAAAAATCTAAAAAACCAATTTTTTTTTTTTATTCCTCCGTACAATTTTTTTAGATAGCCGGTCATAGACGGCACCCGGTCATAGACGGCACCCAGTCATAGATGGCACCCGGTCATAGACGGCACCCAGTCATAGACTGCACCTGGTCATAGACGGCACCCGGTCATAGACAAAAACATTGGCCCAGGTTCGTGAGACACAACCATGAATGCAGCCCTGTGAGTACCTCCCCTTCGCTGCATTCATGCATCATGCCACTCCTTCAGGAGTGTATCAACCCCATATTTTCAGCATGATTATTGAAGGCAGCACTTGGGAGTTACTCACCAGGGCTGCATTCATGCATCATGACTACTAAGGGCGTTCTACATTGAAGCACTATGTGGCCTTTAAAGGAACAAATATGCCTGTGATAAGAACCATTGTCAACTTGTCCGAGTTGCTATAATTGGATGTCAACCGCCAAACTAAACCATGGCAACAGGAATTGTCCAGGGCACCCCTTTAATGCCAAGATAGTGATTTAACGTGCTGTACCCTTTGTCTTTCTGCACTGAAAGGGTTAGTCAGTACTGACTATCCTAGGTTAGTCATAGGTGTGTTAGTCACAATGACAAAAATATATTAAAAAATTACTGAGAGGTCAGTCAGTAATGGCTATAACTTAGGTTCATCATTGGTGTCTTGTATTTGTATATCACTAGTTGGTGCCACCTGTAAGATTCACTGATGACCACTCAGTGGCTCACCCTAGAAATCAAAAGACTAAGGTGGGTTGGTCAGCACTGACCAACCTGACAATATCATCTTACTTAGGTTGGTCGTATAGGGAGCCAAAAATGACTAACTAGGTTAGGTACTATAGCGACTGAGAGGTTGGGCGTATAGGGAGCCTAGGAATATCAGTGTGAGTAACTCACCGGGGCTGCATTCATGCATCATGCCGATCCTACAGGGTTGATAAACAGCTGAATAATCGGCATGATGCATGAATGCAGCGAGTTATTCACTCGGGCATCAAAGGGACAACAAAGTGTATCAATCCTTATAGGGTCAAATAGTGCATGAATGCATCATACCGTTGGTCTATAATTATGATGCATGAATGCAGCCCTGGCGAGTAACTCACATGTGCTGCATTCAAGCATCATACCAACCCTACAGGGTTCAGACACTCCTATATAGGGTTGGCATGATGCTTAGGCGAGTTACTCACCAGGCCTGCATGCTGTAACAATGCCGAGTAGTATATAGGAGCATATTCAGCGCGTAAGAAACGGTAGCAAGTAGGTCAGTTGACACTTGCAGAACGGAAGTGACCTTTAAGAGCCAATCAGAAGCTTCTATATGACAGGAAGTGACGTCACTGACCTAGATTAGAGGTCATGACATACTTTACAAGCTTCTGATTGGTTAATATATGTCAATATGACCTACTAACTTTGTAAACACATACACGTGCTATACACCACGTGCTATACACCACGTGGCTTTCAAATGTCAACAATGACATTTCAGTAATACCGTCACATGCAGATGGAATACTAACTTTAGTATTCGATAAATACCGTTGGTATATACACAGATACACGACACAATTTGTTTTTTTCATTCTTTTTTTATTTCACACAAAGCAAAAAGCAAAGCAGTTACAAAGTGAATGAGTTATTGGCACAGTTCAACCCACACCCTCCTCCAGTTTTAGTTTTCTCCATTTCTGCCTTGTCTTGAACTTCTTCTAGTTGCCTCACTCTGTACATGAGCTGACTGATCATATCAATTATTTTATCCATGACATCAGCGTTACTCTTCAAACCGTCGATCACGTCTAATTCTCTCTGAGTGCTGTCTGCAAGTAAGTTGTGTTTAGTACTTGCAGCTTCTTGCTCTAGAGACTTTAGTATAGACTCATGTATGGCTGGACCATTCGATCGGTCAGGTTGGTTGGCAGTTGGAGAAGGTTGTGTAGAGTGTGTTGAGGGTCTTGGGTTCGACATGTTTCTATCAAGAAGTTGATGCAATGAGCTCCACAAGTCTTAGTGTATAAACTTTGTAGTTGTTGCTTGTTGAACGTCCCACGCTTGTCTGACGATTTCTTCAAGAACGCTCTGTGATATACACTCATAGGGGGTAAACCATAAGGATCGAAATAGTACACTACTCCATCACTCTGAACATAGAAAGCTATCCAATGTTGTCCAGGTTGTGTGTGGGGGTGTGTGTTACTGACAAAGCAAGTCAGAGGTGTTGCTTCAGCAGGGCACTCATCACTAGGGAAAGTACCTAGGAAGTATCGTCGAGTGTGAGGGTGTTGGCTAAGAACAGTGTTCAGTTGTGAAGTCTTCATCTTCTCAGGCCATGTGGTAGTCTGTGACTGGTAGTCTGTCAGCTGTGAGTTGGATGTTGTTGTCGTAGAAAGCACAGATGACAGCTGAGATGGCGTGATTTGTAGGGGCGTTGAACCTCAGAGACACAGTCAACTTCCCTTGCTTCACTAAGTTGATGCGTGGGCATTCAGGAGTCCTGTCTGGAGTCAGGTCGAAAGCGAAGACTGTGTACCCTGATTGGAACTGTTCTAAACTGAGACCACAATCTTGACCTACAGCTAGTAGACCTGTCTCTCTGAACAAGTTCCTGTAAGCTTTCACACAGTTCCCTGCAGCAAAGTCAGTCTTCACTTCATATTTATGGTCATCATACTTCAGACCTACTTCTCTCACTGAGTAGTTCTGGAAGTTGAATGGGTTCTCGCTTTTAGTGCCTGACGCTGCAGTCTCTTTGACTAAAGCTAGTAGGACACGGGTCGGGATCTGGCTTGTGTCGGGTTGAGTCCAACTGTACTCTTGTGACCCTCCGTCTAGAGTGTGTTTAGTGACTCGACACCTCGTCAGAGTGTAGTTGAATGGCCCGAACTGAGGGTTCATCACTGTTTTATTGTGGACTTCAGCTACTTCGTCTCTCACAGTCACTTGGCGCACGCTCATCTCAGCTTTAGTGATCTTCACTTTGAAGTCCAAGTCTGCAGCTTGCATCATGTAGAAAGCTGGAGAGCTACGTTCATATATGAACTTGAACTCACAATGTGAAGGGAAGAGCTTGCACTGCTTGAGGAGGTCGATGTGGGGTCTGATGATGACTCCGTGAGTCCGTCTTGCACTGAACTCTTTCCGGCGAGCAACGAAACCTGTGTTAGCAGCAACTCGTCCTTCCATGTGGCCAGCTGTGTCCATCATCCACTTCTGTAGACCCTTCAACCGAGTAGTCTTGTCGTTCACTTCAGTTCCTACTAAGTCTAACAATGTCGATTTCAGTGCATAGTCTTCATTGTTCCCTGTCACTTTCTCTCCGTTGATCAACAGTTGAACAGAAGAGAAGAGGGAGTGGCCTATGTTGTTCACAGGTGCAGCTTCGTCACCTACTGCTAGACGTGTCCCAGCAGCATCTACAACTTCTATTTCCAAGTACAACTCTGCTTCACTCAAATCTGTGTACAGAGTAGTTGGCTCAAAAGTAAAGTCGAAAGAGTCAGTGTGGTCAGTCAAAGCATTGTTAGTTGTCTTAGTGACTGTCTGACTTTTCAGAATGTCTTTTTGAGTCACTCCTACTGCATGGAGATCTAACTCTCCTACAGCACATGTCTGGCCATGAGGATGTAACAGACTCATGATTAGAACAGTAGTGCTTTATTGCTAGCACGACTCTGCTTCTTCTTCTTGCGCCCTTTGCCTGTCTGCTGCTTAGTACGTCCTGCACGTCGGACTGTCGCACGGCGTTTGGCTGGAGTCGGTTGAGACACTCTGTTTATGTAGTTCTGAGCTGAAGAATGAGCTCTCTTCAATAGAGCTTGGCTTTGACCTCTGACATGTTTGTTTACACTCTTCTTGAGTGGTTTTCCAGCCATGACATCTGAAAGTACTCCTGCACCTGTAGAGAGTAGTGCTGTGCCAGCTGTCTTAGCAACTTTACGACCAATAGTGCTCAAAAGGGGGACAGCTCCTCGCAGTAATCCTGATATGATAGATCCAATACCATGACCACGTTGCCTAGCTACTCCACCGAAAGCTGGTAGAACACCGTGACCAAACTGAGATTTAGCATAGTAAGCACCATACTCCCCTCTAGGGGCTAAGTATGGAGGTGGGCCAAAGCGCTGAAGCATACTGTTACTATATGTGGTTGCTTATAGGCTTAAAAGCTAGTACTACAGTCACTGCTCCACGTTCAAATGGTATAGGACGACCTGTGCTGTCTCTTAAGTAGATCGCGATCTGTCTGAAGCTGCTCTTACTCACAGGTTGGTACATCAAAGGTTGGAAAGTGACAGTCTGTGTGTCACCTAGCAGTGGATTAATGTTTACAACTCTCAAGAGAGGTGCTCTCTTGTCTCCAACAATGTTATGTTTCACTATATCAGAGTATACATACACAGTCTGAGCTCTGAACTTCAAGTCTACTACAGCTTGACCTTCAGTTTTATTCATCAAGAAGACTCCACCTCCGAATCCTAACTGCACACCTAAGTTAACTGGTAGTTGTATCACAACATCAGGGGGTAGAGCTACAATACACTTCATTGTATACCTGTTGTATGTGAACACGTTAGATTTATTGTTCTTGTGGTGTGTCCTCAGTTTCTTGATGATACTAGGGTGTTTCCTGTTTATACACTTGTTCAGATAATTTATGAAGTCACTGTTGTCTTGTAGATATACACCTTGCAGAGAGAAAGCTGTATATGTCCGGACTGCTGGGAATTGAAAAGTGTTGACTAGTTTATCTAAATACTTCAACTTTAATTCTATTTTCACTACTCTGAGTTCTTCCTCAGTCAAAACTTCTGACTCTCTAGTAGTAAGCCCGTTTATGAATGCTGCTTTCTCTGTGTAATTTAAGTTGAGTGAATCTCTCACAGCTGAGACTGCTGCACTCGCACGGTTCTCAGGGTTCAAACCGCGTACTATTCTGTAAGTGATACTGTCTGCACCAGATGGCGGCACTTCTGCTAAAGGGTCTGGTTCAGTTTCGGTTTCGCTGTCCGATTCGACACTAGGTGGCGGCGCAGGTCGCGCTACTTCTCCAGAGCTTGGGTCTGATTCTACACTAAGTCTCGCTGTAGGTTGTCGTACTGGTACTTGTTTAGAGCGTTTGATCTCTACACCTCGCTGTAGACACTTCTTAGCTACGCTGTCGTGTATACTTGAACTTTTCCTATTCAACACAGGATCGTTCGCTGTGTAAGGAAAAAAGTCTGAGCTTCGCTTATGTAGTGCTTCTTGTAGTCTTTTAGCACTCATGACGCTCTTGGGTATAGTTGAGTCTGTTTCACCTTCTATGAACAACAATGTCTCACATTCTACGTTGTACCAACTAGTAGGACACGTTATTTCTTGCAGAGCACACTCCATTGGAGTACTAGAAGATACATACTCAGGTAACAATGTGTTGTAAGTTGTCAGAGTGTTGTCTGGGAAAACTTTCATAGACGAGTTGCTAGGTAGTGTCATTGTGAACGCCATTTTTTCACGTTCTTAGCAGGTTCCCACGTGTTGAACTTATCCCCGTAACCTTTCCACTTGACGTATGCTTGACGCTTACGACCTGAGCCTCTGTACTTCACTACTTCCTCTATGTCGTACCTCTTCCCTTGACGGACATGGACCTTTTGAACTTCAGGCTGGTAGAAAGTTCCTTTTATCTCTTCTCCTAGTTCATCTTTCAGTTGGTATCCTTTAGGTTTGACAGAATCTATAGTGTATACTTCCTCAGTCCAGTTAGGTTCGTAACCTCTGTTGAAAGCGCGCTTCTTAGCAAGCATGCGCACTTTAGAACCTTTCTTCAAAAGTAACTTGGGCACAGTCCTCTTGTCTGGTGCTTGTTCATATAGCCTGTAGAACAGAGCATCAGAGTTCTTGTCTGTGATGTCGACTGGAGCTGCACCTAGTGTCTTATGCACAGTACTATTGTAAGAGTGGACTAGATCTTGAAGTATGCCTGTCCACTTGTAGTTGTTGAAGTAAGCAAAGCAACGCCACAGCTTACCTTGCAGTGTGGCGTTAAATCGTTCAGCTATAGCACATTTCACGTCATCGTTCTCTCCAGTGAACAATTTTACACCCCTTTCTTCTAGATGACTTCTGAAAGTTTGGTTCAAAAATTCTTTTCCTTTGTCAGTCTGGATTTTAACAGGTTGTCTACTCTCAGTCATTTTCTTGTAAGCTTCTAATACATCTACAGCTTTCTTACTCTTGACAGGTTGAGCAAAGCCATATCTTGAGAAGACATCTATACCAGCTAAAATATACTGGTACCCTTTGTTCTCACGTGAAGACTCTCTCATGTCAATAAGATCTAACTGCCATTGTCTATCTATACCCCAAGTCTGAGTCTTGTGTCTTGTGAACCGTCTCTTGTAAGGTTTGTGTCTAGTGTAAGCATCCACATCTTCTAAAGCTTCAGCAATGTTTTTTAAGTCAGTCTTCTTAAAGTGATGGTGTCGCAATTTACTCACGCTAGTGAAACTTCCAGGTTCTCTGACTGAAGTATAGCGATCTACTACAGCTTTCTTCAAAGCTTTGTCCGCCATAACTTTGCTAGTTGACGAGATGTTATACCAGTACCACTCTGTGCAGTATTAGCTTTACGTTTACGCTTTGGTGTTACACTATATGAACGTCTTCTGAAGGGGGAGCCAGTCATAGAACTAACACTCTTGAAAGATTCTTTGTTTCTGACGAACTTGAGGTCTGGGTTCAACCTTTTAACAGCTGCGATGAAGTACTTTTGTCCTATAGGAGGTTGCTTCTTAGTTAGACTATTTTTCCGAGCTGCATCACCTAGTAGATCAATGATGTTACTCCCTTGTATACGCCGCCCGTGCACTACTAGTTCACCACTAGGAGTCCAGTTGATAGTACCTCTACCTTTGTCAGAGTCTGCTAAGTGTCTATACAGATTCATAGCAGTCTTCTGATAAGTAGTAGGTACACGCCTTTGAATTAAAGCATCCATCACCATGACACCTTGTCTACCTATAGGTCCTGTGTCTTCTTCTTCTCTTTCTTCTTCTTCTTGAGACTCATATTCATCGTCTCCACTAGCACCAGGTAAACTTGGAGTTGGAGTTTGATGACTAGTAGTAGAAAACATATCGTCATCATCGCCTGAAGTAGCTTCATCGTCTGCTTCTTCCCCTCTCCTACCTCTTTTGTGACGTTGTTGAGTAATATTTCTAGGGTTCATAGAAGAAGCAGCTCGACTCACAATTTTAGCTTTTTTGTATAGTATAGAAGATTTAGTCATGAGCTGGTTGTATCTACTGAGTCTCTCACTAGTGTTCAACTGAGAGTCATTCAATACTCTAGTTGCTTCTTTCTGTAAGTGACTCAATATCTCCACTAGACTACTGTGTGGGGATAGTTTTTCTCTGACTAGTTGACTCTCATAGAACTGAGTTTGAGGGTCTGGTAGCACAGCTGGAGCAGAAGACGCGAGTGTTGCACTAGGTAGCGGGTCAGTGTTAGTAGTAGAAGAAATGGGGGTGTCGCTTTTACCTACTAAATCAGGTCTCACTAAAGCCATACGTGTGTAAGACATGACTACCGTTTGACAGCTGATCCTATGAGACTAGTAATAAGAGGTAGTGCTACACCCAGTAGTGCACCTATGAAGCCACCGTCCTGCTGTAGTATTCGTCTCTTAGCTATGACAGTAATCTTAGGTTTTGTTATAGCTCTCAGCTGCTTCTTGTACGGCGATAACTTCTTGACTGCGTGAAGGTAGTTCGGTGTCAAGGTTTTGTTCATTACATTGACACATATGACACTCATTAGTCTGATCACTTCTTCACTGAGACCTCTCACTAAATGTTGACAGTCTGTACTACTACATTTAGCTATATGTTTCAACAGAGAGTAATGCCGACGTAAAGAAACTAACTTTTGGTAGTAAGCACTTCTCTGACGGCGCTTAAGACTCTTAGCACGCTTACTCTTAGTACTCCCCTTCATTTCTTCTGCTTTTTCCCAGTAGGAATGAATACTACGCTGTTCCAAGGTGTTGTTATACTGTTCCTCACTCGCAAGTTGTCAGGTGTGCTCTGCTTACAGTCCAACACTATGTATGAGTGTTTAGCTGTAGTCTCTTTGTTATATACCTGAGTCAAGAAAGATGGTTGCGCTGGGAAAGCTTGTCTAGATATATAACTTATCTGACTCATATCTCGAGGGTTTTTAAAAATAACTAGATAATGACTGTTCAAACTGAGAGTCCTGAAGTCTTTGTTAGCAAAGAATAAGTTCTGAGTAATGAATATTACATTCATGTTCATATGATGAGAACCTTTGATGAAGAGGTCTTTAGCTATAGGTGCATATTCTGGGTCTAACAAGTCGTCTATGATGAGCATCGAGTGTTTACTAGTATCTCGACTAGAGTTGAAAAGTTCATCCCTTGTAAGAAGACCTTCGTTGAATTTCACACCTGCACTTTTCAACTTTTCAAACTCTGGTTGCCACTGGCTGTAGCAGTAAGTTATATCGTGTACTTCAGGTGTGACGAGAGTCTTCACGTTATTTATCACTTCGAATACTAGACGACTCTTACCACACGATGTAGGTCCAGCTATTAGCATAGTGAAAGGTGACTGTAGTCTAGGATCGAATTCAACAGATTCCACAGTGCTAGAGACGTCCATCTTAGTGCAGTGATCAGACGAGAGTGGTCAACACTGGAGTGACACAGCTCACTTTTATGTCTTTGGGTACAGCTGCATACAACCCTTGAACATACATTGCGACGTCGCTGCGACCCATGTCGTCTTGCAACACTTTCATCAGAGCCATAGGCTCAGACGTCTCGTTGTACTTCCAAGCTCTCAGCACTTCATAGACAGGGTTCTTGACAGTTCTGTCAGAAGGCACAGGTTGAGAGATGAAAGCTAGTTCATGAGAAGTCAACCCTAAGTAGATCCCTATGGTCTTCCAGTCTCTAGGGCAGAGCTCAGCTAAAAGAGAGAAATATTTCTGCACTTTCCACTCCATGTCTCCACTCTCTAAGCCATCCCACATGTCATGCTTGTCCATGTACTCACGTGAGAATTGGATGAGGTCCATACGGTAAGATTCTTCCAAGGCGTCTGCTAGTTCCTTCCACTTAGTAGTACAACTTTTCTGGTACCAAGTAGTGAACATTTCTCTAGCTTGAGTTATGACACTTCTCTCACAACTGAGATATCCCATGTCCTTCAAGTTCACTTTGAGGTATGAACCTAACCGTATGTAATCTGATGTCGGCAACTTACTACTTATTTTCAGTAGCATAGCGTCTGGTAAGTATCCTAACGGCTCTCCTTTGAAGAATGATGATACAGGTACTACTAAATTGAAATCTGCCATGATGAGTGAGTGTGTGAAGGAGTAGACAGGCAGGTAGGTAGGTAGAGCGTTGTATGGGGTGTTGTAGGTTAGGGAGAGCTTTTATATAGCTCTTTAGACTAGAATACGTAGGGAAATCGTGTAAAGAGTATGCAAAACGTTCTGAGTTCGAACTCCTCGCCCCCCTATCCATTTCACACTAGAGGGGTGCCCCCACCCCATACACCCTATGCTAATACTATACACACCCCCCACCCTACCTAACTCTATACGATGCACTAACGTTTCACTTTTTTATCAGAGTGTTTACAATAACATTCTGAGCGCTAAACCACTACGATGAGGGGACGTTGTAATATCACGCTCCCACTGACTTAAATAAGTTTTAACTCTGTATCTGTCTGCTTCAGTGTAACGTTCTAGATACGTATCTGGGATTTTGAAAATGTCTTCTACTTTCAAATCTGAACGACCTGCTAAGTTCCTTTGAAGCCGACAACCTAGCATGTCTATGATACTCTCTAACAAGTAATGTGTCGGCATGTCTTGATTAGAGTGGTACTGAGGATGATGAGGGTTGTTTGCGTAGTGATGTTTCAGCGCTGATTCCCACATTGCAAGGTGGTCAGAGTTCTTGAGAGGTTTTGAACTCTTAAGGCGGCCAAACTTCCACCCGTATCCAACAGCTTCTACAGCTGAAAACTTAGACAAGTCGTGTTTCATTATCAACTTGTCTATACATTTAGCTTCACTCTCATTGAAGCTATCACTTAGCAGAACCCAAGTGTAATACAACCATTTCCTATGCTCTAAAGTCTGTTTGAAATGATTGAAAATGTACTGTAAAGTTTTTACAGTGCATGTGACAGACTCTTTTCTTTCACACACATACTGTAATACTAACTCGTCTTCAGGGTATCTAGCCTTAACTAGCGTGTAGAGGTCGTGAGCTGTCTTCATGATGACGTTGAAAGGTCGTTTGAATGAGTGAGTGCACTTACACGACCCTATATACTCTGAGTGATTTATGACTTGACAACTAACCGTTTAAAACACAGTGTGCATGTAAAATTTTTAAGAAGTAGAGTGACAGTTTGAAGGGGGGTCTCTCAATATATGAGAGACCAGAGTTAGTTTGTTAGTACACCTATACTTTTTTCACTTTTTTTTATTTTTTGTGAAGCATCTAATAGACTATTGGTCAAAGTTTTTTTTCATCAGTTAGGGGAGAAGGATTGAGTTGGAAAGGCTGTCACCAGTTCATACAAGACTCCTTGGCACAGTAGAGTAGGGTTTTGACAACGTTGTACAACTACTCTTACAACGTGACAACACCCGTTTGCATTGTGTCCAATCTCAGTCTTGTATGCTCTTTCATACAGAAACCGATCTGAAGAGTATTTAGCACGTGTTATCTTGTCAGGAGCTGATACTGTGTGCTTGATTAAGCCATGTACCATACTCGTAGAGATGAACACGGAATTTCCCAGCTGGTGTGATTCAAGCTGATTAATTTTGAAGTAGGGTTTCGTCCTACATTTTTGAAAGTTGATAGCTGAAGCTACTACACTATGAGAAGTTACACTGTGTTGTAACTTAGAAACTAGCAGTAACACGTTACTCACTACTTCAGATTGAGTAGCTTTCCCAGTAGAACTAGTTATGAACTTCTTGAGAGAAGGACTACTAGCATTTATAGGAGTCGTGTTGTTATGCAGAAAACAATTTGAAAAATCTAAATTTGGAGGTATGTAACTATCTCTGATGTACTCTTCAGGACAATATCTGAACAACTGCTTTTCCTCACCAGTCTCTACTCCACTCTTGACGTCTGAAATGAACTCCCAAACTGACCGCCTGTGTTTAGTGCTGAGTGAAATCGGTAGAGGTGTACAAGCTGCACTGGACATGTTGTCTCAGAGCTGCTCAGTTTGAATCTGATCACAGCCGGTTGTTTTCAACGTACACTAATCGTTTCCCCCACCCTCTCTAGAAAAGTAGTGTTCACAAATTAACTCACTTGAACGAAAATCTTTCAAACAAACGTCAAGAAGAAAATGTAAACTTCACCTTCAAACTTGTCAATCATATAATAAGTTAAAAAAAAAATTTAGATTGTATTTATATTTTTTCATCTTGAAAAGTGTAGTATAAGATACAACATTCATGAACGTTCCTTTTATGTTGCAACACCCTATCCAGCTGACAGCCACTGTGCTATCTGAATAGAGTTCACATTTCCAACTGTTTTTTTTCAACTTTTTGTTTTACTCTCCGCAGAAGCACCAGTCTGTTATGGGTTATCCCGTGCTTATTTATGTAGTGTGGTTGATAAAGATACATTGTATCCAAACTCAGCCTAGTGCTTTACTATAGTGACATGTGCGTATAATTGTCGTACAATAACAATTAGAGATGAAATATGAAAAAAATGTCAGACGTCAAATGTTCGTCTATTGTCGTTCAACAAACGTGTGACAACGTTTGACAATCGTTGTCAGTAAAATTAGTATATATACCCCTTGATTTGCTCAGTTGAAATCAAACCGCTCCTGAGCTGCTCAACTGTGACGACTACTCTACTCTACACTTGCCACTCTACACGCTGCCTCTACCTTTCAACTTCTACAAACTAACTGTTTTAGTTTAGGATGCGGTCTGCTGGCAACAAGAGCTCTAAGAAGAGTTCTAAAGTCGCTAAGAGCAAGAACTTAGTTCTGGACGTTTCTGTGGAGATACCTCCTACAGTGAGCAATGAAGTACAGTGGATTCATCGTCCAAGTACACCTGAAGAGCAGAGTGCAGCTATCTTGGGGTTACATCACGATCTGGACTGCATGCTGGCTCCTTCCACTGGCGTACTGGACCGTGATGTATCTACGTCAGCTCCAGCTTTGAGCTCTACAAGCTTCAGCAACCCTGAACCGCCCCAAGATGTCCTCACTTACCAGACCCTGTCACAGGTCATGCCCGTGGGCCGAGGCAATGGAGCTCTTCCCACTGCCGCTACTCCTCCAGTCATCATCGACTTGACTGGTGATGAGATACTTCTTCGACCCAGTACACCAATCGTCATCGACTTGACAGAGGACGAAGTAGAAGAAGGTGAAATCATCGGGCACGACTTGAATGAAGTACTAGATGAGTGGTTCCAGAGAGCTGAAGCTGAAGGACGCTGCGCGCCACCTGCCTCACCTGTCACTACAGCTGTACCAGCTGACATTGTAGTGAGGGATAGTGCTGGGGCCGTCATCACTCCTGGCTTGACTGACACTGTTGTTGTCATCAACGGAGAAGCTACAGTAGTCACGGATGAGTACTACTCAAGAGTAGTAGGTGACACAAGTGGTGAAGTGAATCCTCCCAAGGGCGTGACGACTGCTACTAAAAGAAGTCCATCTCCACAGATCCAGCCAGAAGCAGTTGTTGAAAAAAAAAAGAAGCGAAAGTACACCAAGAGTGTGGCTACTGTAGCTGCAGCTGCTGCACGTGCTGCAAAGGCTGGTGTGGGAAGTGTTACTTCCCAATCTACGGTTGCTACTGCTGTTGTGACACCGCTTCCGCCGAGGAATGGATCCAAGAAAGTTGGGTCTAAGCTGGCTAACTTCCGCATAGTCCCTTTGACTGGTGAGAAGTGGCCTAGTCGGTTTGGATTCCCATCTCAACAAGCTGAAGGTAGCATTGTTCCTGACCAACTCTTCTACCCACCTGGAGATACATGCACGCTGCTTGAAGTATACAAGCTCCCCTTCATCAGTGGCGTCTCAATAAGGCAATATTTGAACAAGCCTTACGAGAGGCGCGTCAACTTACGGGCAAACGACTTCAGAGGGCTCTTCTACCAGAGCAAATCTATCATAGAGAACTATGACAGGATTAAAGAAGAAGCTAAGAAAGGAGCGCCAGCAGTCCAGAACTATCTGAACTACTTAGACAACCCTGTCAAGCACACAGGTATCTTAGTCAACCTCTACAGGGGCCAACCTAAGATCCACATCGGAACGTCGTCGTACGTGGAAGAAATGGATAAAGCACTGCCGGCAGGTCGAGCAACAACAAGTCCAATACACTGTGGGTACACGGTGACTGTCAACACGATCAAAGACATACTAGAACGTGTTGGGCCGATGCTGGAGAGTGACAAGAACTTTTACAGAGGTGTTACCACTTGCGATGAGACTGTCTAGGTGAGTGCTCAACAATTAAATTACATCAGTTGTAAGGTTCCTCAACACTGTATTGATAGGGCTGTAAATTCTTTGCATTATCTGTCTGTCTGTCTGTCTGTCTGTCTGTCTGTCTGCCTGTTTGTTAGTGAGTATGTTTTAGTGGAAAAAAGGAAAGAAAAAAAGAAGGAGAGAGTGTATATCTGAAGAGTTTTTAAAATGCATAGACACGTGAATACTATCAGTTGTATTCGGTGTAATGCACCTAGAATTCCTAGACAAGTTACTATACATAACAGTAGTAAGAACTTGTGTACTTCAGAGACTTGCTTGAGAGAAGTCTTCTCTAGTGAAACAGTTTTACCTGAAGAGATTGAGAAAAACTCTCTTTTCTTAGAATATTACAAATCAAATTTCAGATCGATAGGTCAAGGTTTAGTTGTGTTAGGTTGTGTACAAGCTATATATAACGTCAGATTAACTACTTTTGAATCTGATCAAGGAGTGAGTGAGATAGTGACAGCTCTCAGAGCTATACATGAGAACCAGTTATACAGTTATAGAGTAGCTGTGTCTTTTGGTCGAATTTTGACTTGCACTGAAGACGCTGAGCAAAGAGTCATGTATTTTCATGCTTCAGCTAACAACTCTTCAGTTTTTTATGACAGTGAAGACCATCAAGACCCTTACTTCTTAGTTAAGAACTCTGAGAGCTTTGAAAGTTGCATAGATCTATTGAAAAGTAAAGTGAAAGTTGACACAAGTAGACCTGACACAAAGTGGAAAGTAGTAGGTAATGTGAATGTGAATCTGACTTATATTAGACCTACAAATGTGTTCTTAGGTAAGTTAGAGAGTGTCCCTCCTAGTTTCAGGAAAAGAGGTATGTTACACTTCCACCGAGACTCTTACAGTAAGAGAGTGTACAGAGACAACTTGTGTTTCTTTAGATGCTTGTCACACCACTTGTATAAAACATTAGATAGAACTGTAGAGCTTTTCAAAGAAGCTTATCCAGACACTTGTCAGAAAAAGTTCAAAGGTATTCTCTTAAGTGATTTAGATAGATTAGAGAAAGTATTCAAAATAGACATACGAGTGTTCAAGCTGTCTAGTACTAATAAAGTGACTGTAGTGCGTAGCAAGCTTTGTAGTAGCAAGAAAGTCTTGAATCTCAACATGTACCGCAACCACTTGAGTCTGATAGTAGACATGTGTAAATATGGTCGCGTGTACAGTTGTGAAAAATGTTACAAAGCATTCTCTTCTAATTACAACTTGAAGAGACACACTGCTGTAACAAAAGACTGTACTAAAGTACGATTTATATACAAAGGGGGTGTGTACAAACCTAGTAGAACTATATTTCAGAAGTTGAGTGAGTTAGGTGTACATACACCTGCTCACTTAAAGATATACCCATATAAGATTGCTTTCGACTTTGAAAGTTATTTTGTAAAGAACGGTGAGAAAAGTTGTAACACAACTTTTGAGTTAGATCATGTACCACTGTCAGCTAGTGTAGCTAGTGACTTTCCAGGGTATACAGAACCAGTGTGTTTTGTCAGAGAGAGTAACAGGGAAAATGATGACTTAGTCAGTCGTGTATTAGGGTACATAGATATGTTAGCTTGTGAAATAGGTGAATGTGTCAGAGAGCGTTTTAAAGTAGTGACAGATCAGCTAGATGCTCTGCAAGCTGAAGAGGAAAGGTTAGAGAGTGCAGCTTTGAAAGCTGCTAAGTTAGAGAAAAGTAAGTATAATTTATCACCTGTCGTCAGAGCTAAACAAGCTCTGACAGCTTATATGAACAGAGTACCTGTAGTAGGTTTTAACTCAGGTCGATATGACTTAAATCTAATAAAGAGAAGCTTCCACACTTTCTTCTCAGAAAGAGAAAAGAAACCTATGACGACTATTAAAAGGTGCAACCAGTACATTGCTGTATACACTGAGCACTTAGTCTTCTTAGACATGGTGAACTATCTAGCTCCAGGTTATAATTACGCTAGTTATTTGAAAGCTTTTTTGAAAGACACAGAGAAAGGTTTTTTTCCTTATGAGTGGATGGACAATGTTCGAAAATTAGATAACACAACTCTCCCACCTAGGAGAAGTTTCTATAGCTCTCTGACTGGGAAAGGTATAACTCAAGCTGAGTATAGAAGCTGTAAAGAAGTGTGGGTGAAAGAAAAAATGAAAACAATGAAAGACTACTTAGTGTACTATAACAATTTAGATGTAGCTCCATTTGTCAGAGCTATAAATGAACATAGCAAGTTCTTCATAGAAAGGAGTGTCGACATGTTCAAAGATGGTTTGACACTTCCAGGTTTGACTTTGAAGTTCCTCTTTCAGAACACTGAGTTGAATGCGACACCTTATGTTCTCTTTTCACATCATGAAAAAGAAGTCCACAACTTACTGAGAAAGAATTTAGTTGGTGGACCTGCTATAATATTCCACAGACACCATCGTAGTGGTATAACTAGAATAAGAGAGCGTAAGTATGGAGTTGATAGTAAGAAGTGTGATCACATTTTAGGAGTAGATGCAAATAGTTTGTACTTGAAATGTATGGGTGAAGCTCATTGTACAGGTTTCTATGTAGTGAGACGTCACGAAGATGATTTCAAGCCTGTTCTCAGTCAGCAAATCAGTTACTCAGCTGTAGAATGGCTCCGTTACAGAGCTATAGTAGACAAAGTACCTATTTTACATCAATACAACTATGGTGAAGTCAGTGTAGGTAGTCAGCGTATAAGAGTAGATGGGATAGTCCCTGATCGTAAATTGATATACCAGTTCCACGGTTGCTATTGGCATGGTCATACATGTCAGATCAACAAGACATTGATGACTAGTACGAAGGGTCGGGAATGGATAGAAGAGCGTTCTACTAAAACAGCTGCTGTAACTCTGTATCTGAAAAGTTTAGGTTACACAGTAGTAGAACAATATGAATGTCAGTGGATCAAATTACGAAAAAACACTCAGTGTTTGAAACTGAAACCGGAATGGAGTGTTAATAGACCGTCTTCAGCTGGTAAGATGAGTCAAGCTGAGATAATAGAAGGCGTGAAAAGTGGTTCAGTGTTTGGGTTGATTCAAGTAGATATTCACACACCTGAACATCTCAAACCATATTTTGCTGAAATGACACCAGTTTTCAAGAACATTCTTGTCAGCAAAGAAGATGTAGGTGATCATATGAAAAGTTATCTAGAAAGTGTAGGGAAACTGCGCCAACCTCAGAGACAGTTGATAGGTAGTTTCCATGGATCAGGTCTTCTACTAGGTACCCCGTTACTTAAGTGGTATCTAGAGAAAGGTTTAGTAGTTAGCAAAGTGCACTTGTTAGTTCAATACACACCTGAAGAAACTTTCAGACCTTTTGTGCAAGAAGTGACAGCAGCTAGACGGAAAGGAGATGAGAATGTTGACTGCAAGATCTTGTCTGACTTGTATAAACTGTTAGGTAACAGTTCATATGGTAAGACTATATGTAACAAGCAGAATTTCTTGAATACTAAATATGTAAGTCCAGATTTTGCTAGTCGACATTGTCTGCACTGGTCAGTACAACAAGTGCATGACATCAGTGAGAACACTGTAGAAATGTCATCTCTCCCGACTAGTATCACATACGACTTACCTGTTCAGATTGGGTTCATGGTATACCAGTATGCTAAACTGAAAATGTTAGCGTTCTACTACGACTTCTTGTTGAAGTTCATTGACTCAAAAGACTTTGAAATGTGTGAAATGGACACTGACAGTTTTTATTTTGCATTGTCTAAAAAGAATTTAGACGAAGCTGTCAAACCTGATATGCGTGAGCAATACTTCAGAGAGCGTCACAAGTGGTTACCTTCTGAATCTTGTGATAATCCCGAACATAGAGAGACGTACATTCAATGCAGAACACACAACTACCCATGGGTACAACCACCGTGTTGCTATCGCCGCCTGGTGTTTGACAAGCGAACTCCAGGTCTGTTCAAGATAGAGTGGGAAGGAGACGCTATGACATCTTTGAACCCTAAATGTTACATGTGTGTCAGTGAGACAGGGAATAAGACTAGTTGCAAAGGAGTTATCCAGAGGCAGAATAATCTTACTGAGACAAATTATCAGAACGTTTTGAAAACAGAAAAGACTCATGTAGTGACAAACAGAGGTTTCAGAGTTATAGACCATCACGTCACTACATACTCTCAGAACAAGCAAGGTCTAAATTACCAGTACATTAAGAGAATAGTATGTGAAGATGGTGTCAGCACTGAACCTTTAGATATATGACTCTCTCTTTCTGTGTGTGTTTGTGTGTGTGTGTGTGTGTGTGTGTGTTTGTGTTTGTGTGTGATAAAGACAAGTGAGTTGTATCACTCAAAAAAAGTAAAAAACTAACAGTATTTTCCTACAGTAAAAAAGAAAAGAGAAAATAGTTAAAGAGAAAAAGGAAAATTTTCTGTGAAGAAAAGAAAATTTCCACAAATGGAAATTAAGTAGTACTAACTATATAGTAAAAAAAAGAAGGAGTAAAGGAAAATTTTCTATGAAGAAAAAGAAAAAATTTCCATAATTAGAAATTAAGTAGTACTAACTATATAGTAAAAAAAAAGAAGAAAAGAGAAAAATTTTCATGAAAAATTTTCATAAAAATGTAAATAATAAAGCTTCTATAAAGAGAAAGAGAGAGAAATTATAGTTGAACATTCGAGGAAATTATCCAATTTCTCTCCGAATGTTTCACCTCAATTTCTCTCCTAGTGAACTATATCGCTAAAAAAAAGCTCGTAAAATAACAAAAAAAAGTGAACTGTATCACACCAAAAAATAAAAAGCAGGCGTGAAAAGAGAGTTGTTACAAAGACGCCACTGACTGATTTCAGACTACTTTACTAAACTCTCTTTGTCCGTCAAATTCATCAGAGAAAATTATTTTTTTCTGATTAGTGTCAAGAAATATATACAATGGCTGACAGCAAGTTGACGTCAAAAATAGACGATATCCTTGACTCTGTCAGTATGTACAGTTCTATATATGGTAGTTGTAGTTCTAGACTTGATGCTTCACCACCAACTCTCTCACCACGTGAAAGTGAGAAAAATGTTCATACACCCCCACGCATTACAACTCATGTAAAACCAGTGTCACCTCGTAACTTCGACACAGCTTTGACTTGTGGTTGTAGAGGTCATTTCTTCTGGGAGTTCATACCTGTAAATAATATTAGCTATTTTAGAGGAACCTTACCTGATGTTGTTGAGCGCTGTTTTTCCAGTATACATGTGTACAGAGATTTCCATGAAGCTTTCTGGGATGCATACACTCAGTGTATAGAGCAATCCACATTGAATCTGCCTATATTCGTTGCAGATTTCACCATTGCTGTGTATCAAATGCATAACTCTCTGACTTGCCCCAGACACTATGCTAGATACACTCTAGGGAGTTTCAAGAGCTTCATGGAGTTCAACGAAGTGTTACGTGAATCACCTATTATAGGCGCATTCTGTAGGTGTAATGTTCCGATGAACCCTTCAGATATCGCTTACAATGTGTGTTTCACGTGTCTGCAAGCTACTCTAGAGTTGAAAGCTTTGTCTCTCACAGCCGTGTTACAGCATTTCTCGTATGAAGTCAGTTTCAAAACTGATTACTTGAATGCCCTGACTCCAGGTGTGAGAAACAATCGCGAATACTTTCTAGCTCAGTCATTGTTTGATGTGAAACTATCTAAAATTGTGAAGATGGGGACTGGTTGGGTGAGTACTTGGAATACTCGAGGTGTTTCTTGGAAAGGCCAGAAAGGTTTCACAACCAATCGTTCTTTCTGCATCATGTGTAACATTGCAGGGAATGGTCATGACTTGTTTGTGTGCAAGAACTGTACAAAGTATAAAATGTGAATAAAGTAACCAAAATAATATTTCTTGCCTTGTGTTTGTCTTTAGCATGTGACGGCATTACTCAATGTCATTGTTGACATTTATTTCAACCACGTGGTCTTAAACACGTGTCATTGTTGACATTTATTATAAGCACGTGGTCTTCAACACGTGTACAAGTGAAGTAGGTCATGTTGACATTGTACTAGCCAATCAGAAGCTTGTAAAGTATGTCATGACCTCTGATGACGTCACTTCCTGTCATTTAGAAGCTTCTGATTGGTTGACAGAGGTCACTTCCGTTCTGCAAGTGTCAACTGACCTAGATGCACCCGTTTACTACGCGCTGAATATGCTCCTATATACTACTATGCCGTCTTTAAAGGGTTCCAGACCCGACGGTGTATGATGCACTAATGAAGTGCTGGCGAGTAACTCGCCAGCACTGCATCGGTACATCATGCCCAGAACTAATGCTTTCGTGGAAGATTCTGTCCTTAAATGTGACCCGTTTTAACAAAATGCGTCGGAAGTCGCACTTTAAAGAGTCTAGATATGGCCTCTTTAGGTAGTATAGGGTGGAATTTTTTTTGAAAAAATGAGCACTTGACATTTTTCTAACATATGAATAGTTATCTTATGGAATAATGAGGTGCAAACCAGATTTCAACTCGTATTATTCCCAAATTGATGGCCATAGGATTTATAATTGTATTGTACAATATAGTTAATATCTAATCTAAATTTCAATTATCTCATTTTAATTAAATTCCATTTAATTCAACAAAAATGTATCAAACATATTGCCAAAGGGTCAAAATTGGCCAATATACTACATGTCACATATCAAATGAAAGCTCTTAGTGAGATGTACACAAATATTGCAATGTCACAACATTTTTAAAATGCGACTTGCGACCCATTTCGTTGCAACGGGTCACAAATGGTTTATGACAAGGAGATTTGACCTCATCTCCTGGAACAGGACTTGGCTATTATTGGACGTCATCCTCCGAACCACTACACCGGAAACCGTGCACATGAGTGGAGAAGTGGGGAACACATGACCTGCCCCATCAGAGTCAGGGCCTTCCCCAGACATAAGCCCTTTAACCCTAGCATAATGTCCTTAAAAGAAAACACCACCCTATTTTTATGATGGCCTCAATCGATGGTCTTTGTACCAGTCAACAATATTTTGAAACATTTTGTAAAGAATGGGCTATTAGAAGGGAGAAAAGCAGGCTTATCTGCGGCAGCACATGGCGTCACCATTGGGGCAAATACATTGAATGCTACATTCTTTAAGCCTGGAGGCTGTAACCAAATAACGTTTTTAAGTGTTTTCATTAAATATGTGAAATGAACAACGTCATGATATTAAGTAGGGCACTTCAGTGGGGTTATTTGGTGCTACTTGTCAAAAGAAATCTACAAGCAGTTTCAAAAGAAACCTACAAGGGACATGTGGGTGTACACTTACAGTGCTATACATGCACTGCTGGGGTGTATTAACCCCAATGGTGACGTCATGGCCTGCAGTAGATAAGTCTGCTCTTCTCCCTTGCAATAGCCCATTCTTTACTAAATGTTTCAAAATATTGTTAATTGATACTAGGACCATCGATTGAAGCCATCATAAAATTAGGGAAGTGTTTTCTTTTAATGCATCAAGCCCTTGGTCGTCATGATGCATGGAAGTTGCTTTTTCGACGGCTGCATTGATGCATCATGCCAACAAAGGGCAGAATGCATTATATCTCTATGCATACATTAAATCAATCAGTTGATTGTCGCCAGGGCTGAATTCAAGCATCATACCGACCTTGTAGGGTTGAGACACTCCCAAAGGATTGGTGTAATGCACCCATGCAGCCCTGGCGAGTTACTCGCCGGGGGTGCATTGGTGCATCATGATGACAAATGTCATCTTTATGCGACATTCATCCGTAACAGGGTTAAAGAGTGAACAATCAGAAACAGCAACGTAATCTCAACAACACAATACATGTAGTCATCTTTATTAGTTCAAAACAGTCTTATCTGATAGATGTTGCACATGAAATGGTCCATAAGTCATAGACAGGATGGTTACGAGGGAGGCAAGTGGACCAGATTCCAGCCTCAGACGCTCAGTTCTGTAGCAGAGCGTTTAGGCCACTCAAAAAAAAGTGGTTTCTCATCACCAAGGACTGAAAAATATGACAAGGGAGGCTTATTTTTTATTTTTTGTTTTTTTTACTAGCAGGCTAAAATCTATAGGTTGATTTTTTTTTTTTACTACCGAAATTCAAATTTTAGTAGTTAAGAATTTATTGGTCTTTTAAAGTGGGGAAAATGTAAGTTATTTTTTATCTTACTGCATTACTGGCAGCATTAGCTTTAATTTGATACCAAATATGCTAATATTTGTCCATTTTTAACATATTCTTCATAAAAAAATGCAAAATTTTATATTTTTCAAGCGGCCCGCAATTTTCAGATGTCCCCCGCAATTTTGCCGTCATTTATGAGTTTTTCATGTAACGCAGTAGGTTTAAGTGTTACTGTTTCCGACGAATGGAGACAATGCAATACTTACACCGCAGTTGGCTGAGAGAACAAAAAAAAATGGCCTGTCTGTATTTTACATACATGGCTGTATGTTGACGCCATCCTCTGAGCACCCTCTGCTACATGTGAGTGCAAATCAGACTCTCCCACATGTGAGTGCAAGTCAGATATGATACACGTGCCTTGCTGCATGAGTGTTATAAACCTTGGACAATGGTAATTATGTGCCCCTGACACCTTCTACAATTACCCTGCCCGAGGTTCATATTACTATACAGAAACCCCCTTTCCATATTAACAATAGGCTTCCTTAAGGTAGGTCTGGGCCATTGGAAACGGACACACTGCACATGTTTCTGCACATATAGCTAAAATACCTTAAACCATAGTTATGTTGATTAATATTAATGGTATATGAACTTTTTCTACAAAAATTTATGTTTTAGACAGTTTCGAAAATAAGTATAATTTAAGCCATTTAAATTTTGCCATAATATTTTTTTGTATTTTAGCCATTTTTAAATACATCTTATTTCGTAACAACATACCATAGTATGGAACGTCAATCAGGTGAATAATTTGCTTAAATATATCCTAAGGTATACACTGAAGTCATTTGGACCCCGATAGTCAACACCTCACCCATAATGCAATGCGTTAAAGATTGAATTTAATCAATTTTTGTATTACTTTTTTGTTTCAAAGGGCCAAAACCCTCAAATTATGCAAGGGACCCCCTATCAACATTACTTTAATTTGTTACCAAATGATCTGAAGCATCTTTAGAAGATGTATTAGAAAAATTACAACTCTGTGACTATTGATTTTAATCGATTTTATGTAAAATTATTAACAAAATTATTGAAATTTCCAAACAAACATCTTATTTTACCCAGAATACCATTGCAAAGGACCATGAAATTATTTTTTAGATTAAGAACAAGTCTGTATATTTATTCTCAAAAGTTTCAAATTTCTGTGATTACTGGTTTAATGACAAAATAAAATAATTGAATTAGTTTTATTTTTCATCATTTTTAGAGTAAAATCAAAAAACTTTTATTTTTCAAAATTCTGTAGTAAAGAAAGTAGCTCGGGACCCCCCATTTTTCTTTTCAAATATCATTTCTATATGACCTAAAGTACATCTGGGCAGAAAATGGAGGAATTCTAATCTATTTGATTCATTGGTCGCGACCTACCTCAACCCTTTAAGACGGCATGTCACAAAAATCATCACCAATGCATCAATGCAGCCGCAGTGAGTAACTCACCATGGCTGCATTGGGGCATCATACCGACCCTTCAGGGGTATATCAACCCGATAGGATCAGCATGATGCTGAAATGCAGCACTGGTGAGTTACTGCCCGTTGCTGCATTCATGCATCATGATGACCAAGGCATGATGCGTCGAAGTACTATGCAGATACTAAAGTATGAGGAACAGCGGGAACAACGCCAGGCTAGAAATATATATCTATAGAAGTAGTTGTGACATAATTAACCCATTAAGGCCAGCATTGTAATCCAGTCCACTTTGACAGCATGATGCATTGATGCATCAATGGTGAGTAAGTGCTTTCATCATGCCTTATTGCGCGGGGGGAGTGGGACTGCGGCAGGGGGCTGCCTGCCCGCGGCCGGCCACTGACGTGGGTAGGCCTACACGGCCTGTGTGCCCTGGTCAGTTGGTCTGTTGGTTCGCTTCTAAGATTGGGTATCATGCCGACCATTTGTGAGTGTATCAACACCATAGGGTTGGTAAGATGCAGTAAGGAGGAATCGTATAATAAAATCGTATAATAAACTCGGGGTGTGTATTGATGAATAACACCCTCGTTGCTACGTGACTCAGGCGTTATTCATCAATACACACCCCTCGTGCCCCATATCCATTCATTATTGGTTAAATACAGGTAGGGATGTCATTGCTATCAAATTTTATAGGTTATCAGGTATTCAATATTTTGGTGTCGATATGTTTGATATATCAGTTATTGGGTATATCACAAATAAAGGGAAGATTTAACATTAAAAACATGTCTCGTGGCTTGAAAATACAATAAATAAGAGGATAAATAGGCAAGGTAGAAGAAAGAATCGATGCCCTGACTGTAGTTCTTTAGAAATATTTCATATCTCAGATCATAGAATGTCGATTTTACCATCATTAATTTTGTCATATTGCTTAAAAGGCCATAGCTCAGCCTCTAATGGAAACATCAGAAAAATTCTTTCACTGTTAGAAAGCTGAGATTTAGGTGGTATCGATATACATTGTTTCAATGCCCAATAGCTGTTATCCTACAAGTTGTCGATATATCGATACCTATGATACCAATGAAATCCCTACATACAGGGGTGATCTGCAGGGTGGGAATGATGTGTACCTACAATAAGCCGTACACCTAGAGTAGAATCTACTGTACAGCTGCAAAAATGACAACCAACTTTTAACAGTGAGGCTTTTGATGTTGTGCCTATACAGGGTTAATTCATTTTTTGTGTACTACAAGTAATGGTCAGAGATCAGCACTGATAACATGAGCACCAGGCTCAGTCTCATGACTTTGTAACATTTGGATAGTCTTTGACCGGGTGACATCTTTGACTGGGTCACGTCTGTAGCGACATCTGTCCTTAAAAGCTTAAAGGGACTCGCTACTTGTCGCAGGATCACGCAGGATTATGCTAGTTTGATTTTTATCTAATAGAAAATCAAAAGAAATTGCCATGTCATGGTACTAACTCTCATGATACGGCCATTTGAGCAAAGGAGTACCTTAACTATAGAAATGAATAGGAAAACAGCATTTTCCCATTATCTGTCATGGATAATCTCCTTCTTCTATTGATATTGCAACCAAACCTTGGGAATGTATTATGGACATCTACAAAAACATTTTAGGACCAATAAAACAGGGGGTCACAGATAAAATGAGAAAGGCATGAGTTTTGGAAAAATATTTCTTTTGCCTTAACTATAGGATCCTATGGGTGTCCTAGCAGTGAATATATGTGAACAATGGAGGTGTACTGTCAAAGTAGCAAATACAAATAGTTGGGTTAGGGAAAGTCGTCTATGTAGGAATATGAATACAGCTTAAAGAATACTTTTCATGAGCTTCCATTTTTGCCGCCAGGTGGCTTCTGTGTAGGAACTAGCAATTCCCTTTAAACCTATAATGTCAGTTAGCACTTAGATTCTGTCTGGCTCCTACTTGTGTTGTCTGCTATGTGACAGGCACCTTGACCCCACTCTTTGTACCGGACAGTTTGCCCTTTAAAGACAGCATTTTGCATTAAGAGACCATTGTATGTCATTATGCGAGTAATTCGCCAAAACTGCATCGGTGTATCGTCACTTAACTCTGTGGGGTTGTACAGCCAAAAATAATTATCGCATTTAAAGAAAATATGATAAAATATGATAACAAATGACTAGTTTTAAGAATATATTTTAAATTAAATCTAGCCATTTGTCCACCAGGCAAGTTTATTTATCTCATTTTATTGAAATGAGATTTAAAAAAAATTGGTTGTGTGGCATGATGCATGATTAATCCCTAGTTACCTATTCCCCAATGATGTATCTATGAGCTAATGCTATGAGTAGTATAGTATGTATCGGAACGGGACTATAGTTAAGTACTGTTTATTACTCAATCGACATGCAGCCAATCAGAGGCCTCCATTTGGTCACGTGACCCGTTGCCATGGTAACGTGACCTACTTAGGGCTCTCAGCCAATCAGAAGCCAGCATTCTGGGTGACCTACTGACCTACTTAGAAGCTCTCAGCCAATGAGAGGCTGGCATTCTGGTAACTATGGTAACGTGACCTACTTACGTCACGTGACCTACTTAGGCTCAGCCAATCAGAAGCCGGCATTCTGGTAACTAGGGTAACGTGACCTACTTAGGGTTTGTTTGTAAACAACACCACGTGGCTCTCTTGTTTGTAAACAACACCACGTGACACGTGACTGTTTGTAAACAAACAACGTATATATAGAAAAAAACACAACAAGTTCCATCTTATGTTAAAATTATATTTTCGAATAAAAAAGCACATCTGTAACAGCGTCTATGTGTAACTACGCGCGTTCTCATTCAAACACTATAACACTATCATACCGTAGCAGCAGCAGGTAGGACCGGAAGAAAAGCAAGCGCACGAGCAGAAGCGACGACACCATTTGCACCATCCGGCCGTCGCGTTGGTAGCCCTACTACCCGTCGCGCGTTCCACTGGAGCGGCTTTAAGAGTGACAAATGACGATTCTTTGTCGACGCGACTGCTAACATCAGCATCGGCAGCAGCATCGGCAGCATCGGCAGCAGCATCGGCAGCAGCGGCAGCAGCCTCGGCAGCAGCGGTAGCAGCAGTAGCAGCAGCGGCAGCAGCAGTAGCGTGAGCATTAGCAACAACAGCAGCAGCGACAGTAGCAAGGGCGGCAGAGCGGGCACTAGTAGCGTTATCAGCGGCGTCATCGGCAGCCGCAACAGCATCAGCAGCAGCAGCGTCGGCATCGGTGGCATGAGTAGCTGCATCGGCGGCAGCAACAGCAGCAGTCACAGCCGCAGCGGCAACAACAACAACGTCATCACGACCCGCGTCACTAACAGCCGCAGTAAATGCAGCAGTAGCACGCTGAGCAGCACTAGCAGCAGCAGTAGCAGAGGCTACAGCATCAGCTTCACATTCGCGCGCCGCTTCGTCATTCCGCTTCATGTCACGGTAGCAACTTTCCATCACGAGGATCTGCAAATTGAGGCGCGGTGCTGGTGGTGGTAGTAGTAGTAGTAGTAGTAGTAGTAGTAGTAGCGTGAACGATGATGACGATGCTGAATGTGGTTTCACTCCCCTTATATACCCTTACGCCCCGCCTTTTTTCAAGCCACCGGCCAGCTGCCCCTTCACGGCAGGTCTTTAGATCAGCCTTAAGTCGCTTACTACGTGGCTCATCATCCCTCTAATCGCATTTTCCAGCCGCCAGCCGGCTGTCTGCTGATGACAGGCGAGGGTGATTTGTTTTTTTCTTTAGATATAAGCCGCTTACCACACGCGCACCCTCTAGTCACAGACAGAGTGACAGAAAGGGAGGGGGTCGCTTTGTTCACGCTACCTGTAGTTGTTTTTCTATACACACGCTGAGCCCATGACCCGTTAATCCTTTATACAGGTAACACGCGTTCAACTAATTACCCTATTGTATGACAGTCGGTACACGGATTTAATTTTAAACCGCCTTCCCATCTGGGATCCATGTCTGGCGGGGTGGAAGGATCCAGCTGAAAAGTGTGATTAGGGCTTTTGTTTCTCTTATGATAGCAGCAGGTCAGCATGCGGCAGCTGAAAATGTCAGACTCGCCGCTCCTATAAAAGACTGAGATGCGTCTCTCTTTCCACACACCCTTCTACCATCGCCGCCGACACCGCCACCGCCGGCCAGCCGACCGCCGCCACCGCCTGCAGTCACCGCCATCACGCCAGCAGGGAATTTCGAGCTGAGTCTGCTTATTGCTTATTTTTTTTCTTTGAGCTTTTTGTTTTCTTAAATTTTTATTTTCACTCAGTCTTTTTTGTTTCGGAGGAAAGAAATATGGCGCTGCAGAGGGCGCGAGTTTCTAAAAGACGGTCGCGCGAACAAAGCGCTCTCCTCAACTGCCCGGCTATTTTTTTATCTCAAAGGAGAGAGCGTCACGTAGTTGAGGTTCACGCTTCTCTTGAGGCGTACCGAATTCTCGAGAAATGCAAAGCTGAGCGCCATCGTCGTTATACAAGAGCGGAAAAGGAAAACGTAGCGACATGGCCGAGAGCCGTCTTCTCAGAACAGCATTTACTCTACTATTGCATAACAGCTGCTCTCAGCGCCCCCACTCGTTGGGCGTTTCATGAAAAGAAAGAGCGCCGCTACTCTCCTCACCCTGCCTCCTCTTATAAAGTGAGAATAAGTGCTATGAAACGATTCGACAAGCCGATCGGTTTCTTGGGAGCGACTGCAGCTCCCACTCGGTGGGCGCGCGTTGTGGCCGACGTGAACACGGTCTCTAAACGTTTCGACGTCGTCACTTGTTATCCCGCATATTGCAACGCAGCCGAATTGAAGAAGATAGGGACGCACTATTTTAAACCATACGCTCCAATATGTATTTGACACCGCCGCGCTCACACGCCTTATTGCTTTTTCGAGACGATCGTGTCACAACACAGAAATAGAAAAAAAAACGGCAAAGCGACGAGCTTTGCCTAAATGATCAAAAAAAAAAAAAAAAAAAAAAAAAAAAAAAAAATTAATCTCCTCCTCCTCCTCCTCCTCCTCCTCCTCCTCTTCCTCCTCCTCCTCTTCTTCTTTTTTAAAAAAAAAATAAATATTTGTATCAGACTCCTCTGGAGTCTGATACAAACATTTATGACTATTGAGTGAAAATAGAATTTTATCGCAAAAAAAAGTCACTTCTGCCGCCGCTACTGTGACACCGGCCGGTATCAATAAAAAGGTCGGCTGACTTTTCTCCACAACCATTCACTACCGACCGTTCGAGTGAGAAACACAGCAGACAGTCAGACACACAACCGCTCTCTGACGCGTCCTGAAAAAAAAACAAAAAAAAATGTCCAGTAGTAAAAGCAAACTCTTCACAGAAATTCATTTCGACGCTCGACTACAAGGACCCTTTAGTTGTATCATTAGCGGTCCGTCGGGTTGTGGAAAATCGCGCTTGGTGGATCAATTTCTGAGCGACGTGAACAATTTGGTCACGCCGCCGGTGGAAAAGACTTTTTACCATTACGGCGAGTGGCAACCTCTGTTTGAAAAAATGCAAAATCAGTACGGTGTGGAATTCAGAGAAGGTCTTCCTAGCAAAGAGTCTATAGCGGGAGACGTGGAAGTAGCAGAAGACGCTTTACGACCCCACACTCTACTGATATTGGACGATCTGATGAGCAGTTCCAATCAGCAAGTGGTAGCCGACATCTTTACTAAATACTCGCATCACTGGAACGTGAGCGTCATATACATCACTCAGAACCTATTCCAGAAATCACCCGACTTTCGAACTATGAGTCTGAACGCTCACTACATGATCGTTTTCAAGAACCCGCGCGACATGGGGCAAATAGCTAGTCTGTCTCGCCAGGTGTTTCCGTCCAACGCGGCGGCCCTCTCTAGTATATTTACCCATGAACTCAAGCGACCTCACTCATACCTCCTTCTGGACTTCAAGCAGTCAACACCTGACGATCTGAGAATACGCTCCTCTTTGACGTCCATACACTCTCAGCTAGTGTTCGTACCGCTAGACAAAAAAAAGAACAAGAGAAAGCAGTAGCAAAAAAAAATGTCTTCTCATCTACTCGAAAGACACTTTGGTACTCTCAAGCACTTAGCTAAGTGCTCGCCAAAGGACTGCTCGCATCTAATAGACTCTGGAAGCGACGATCTGATCGCAGCGTTAAGTGAGATCTGTCACAATTTACTGGTAGGGAACATCCCGCTCAGCGACAAACAACTGGACAAGCTTCGAGAATCGGCTGACGTGTTGAGGGAGGTCGGCAAAAAATCTACGCCCATCAAAAAAAAGAGACGCGTCTTGGTACAAGAGGGAGGTTTCCTCATTCCGGCTCTCATAGGGATGGCCTTACCGCTTATAAAGAGCACTCTCCGTATATGAGACACCTCATTCAACACCTACTCGCCGACAGCACCACCACCACCACCACCACCACCACTACCGCCACCACCAGCGTCATTGCCACCGTCGTCCCCATGACGGACTCAGAGCAGCAACAACACTACAAACGTTTAGCGCTCGTGGATCCTGAGACGCTCTACAAATCATCACGAGCAGGTCTACTTCATCATGTGCCCGCTGCTGCTGCTACTACTAGCGCTGCTACTACTGCAGTCGCTGCTGCTAGTACTTCTACTGCTCCAAACCTTCCTCCTCTTCCTGATGAGCGCACTGAAAAGAACGAGAGTTCCGCTCCTGCCACCGCCGCCCGCCTACCTGCCGACATGGCCTATTACCACAAGCAGGCAGAACAGTCCCTTCATCCCGACGCGGCCTTGCACCAGGTGCTACAGTTTATCTACAGGGACTTGGATTTAGTGTTGAACGACCCCACTTTGGAATCGCGCGAGAAAATGTTGAAATACCGAAGGTTGTTGAATAGATTGCAATTTTTTCTCGCGAATCCCCACAACAGCAACATCTCTTCGTCCTACTCTTCTTCGCCCCCGGCTCACCTCCGTCAGTCTGCTGAAGAGGCCAGCGCGTCCCTACTCGAGCGGTTGGTGAACCAAGTTCCCAAGAGGAATCGCACTCGGACCGTGGCGCTGTACAAACAATTGGAGAAATCCGGTGTGATCAAGTGGAACGAGGACGGTGCGGTGCGCGAGATGTCGGGTCGGAGAATACCACCTGAGCGTCGCATCAACATAGTGGACTTACTGAACGACGCCGCCAGGTTCAGGAAGACGGCGCCCAGACCGGCGGGCTACTCGCCGTTCACGAAAGCGCTGCGCGAAGCAGTTCCCACAGACTCCTTGATCGGAAACCATCTGTATAAAGCGAGCGGACCTGGCCAAAGTTTGGACACACGGCTTGCTGACAGAGGTCGGAAACGACCGAGCTTCGACTCGGAAGAAGGAGAAGCAGCAGCAGCAGCAGCAGCAGTAGCAGCAGCAGACTCTTCTCTCCAGGTGGTGGACGATCAATCCTCTGAAGACGAGGAGGACGACCGTGAACTTTTCCAAACTCCGACTTCCTATAGGAGCGTGCCGCGTAAGAAAAGGAAAGGGCGCAACCGCCTAGCGGCGAGCTCGTCGTTCACGCCCTCAACAAGCCCACCATGGGCAAACCAGTGAAGAGACTGACCAAGAAGGAAAAAGAAAAGAAGCGCGTAGTAGCTAGATATACCGACGTCAAAGCGCCCTCCAGTTTCACTAGCGTGACTAAACTCCAGAAACATCATTTTCGCCACCTGAACCCGGCCGTCATCCGAGATGCTTTAGTGTCGCTGGACGCCTACACTAAACATAAACCCATTCGGAGAAAATTCGCAAGGAACAAGACTATAACCGGCGCAATCGATCAGCAGTGGCAGATAGATCTGATGGACATGCAAGCTTTGGCGTCTCACAACGACCGCTTCCGGTACGTGGTGACGGCGATCGACGTTTTCTCTAGGTACGCGTGGGCCGTTCCCATTAAATCCAAGCGCGGCGCTGATGTCACCGAGGCCTTCCGAGAGATGACAGGCACTGGCGAGAGACGACCGCGCACTGTTCAGACAGACAAGGGGAAAGAGTTTTTGAACAAGATCTTTCAAGATCACTTGAAGAGCGAGGGCATAGAGTTCTTCACTGGCGAGAACGACGACATCAAAGCTAGTCTAGTGGAGCGCTTGAACCGCAGTCTGAAGGAGAAGCTGTGGCGTTATTTCACACACAAGCGCACGTATCGCTACGTAGACGTACTGCACCATGTAGTGTCTTCTTACAATCGCACTCACCACAAGACGTTGAAAATGGCGCCGGCTCAAGTCAGCTCGGAAAACAGCGAAACAGTTTTCTACCGACAAGATCTCCCAACTAACAAACAAATCGACGAAATATGGAAAAAGAAGAAAAAAACAAAGACGTCCGCCGTCGACGTCATCGCTCCGGGTGACAGAGTGAGGATGTTGAGAACTAAAGGCGCCTTCGACAAAGGGTACGAGGGAAACTGGCGCGAGGAAGTGGTCGACGTTGCTAAGACGTTGGGAAGCAGAGGGTTCGAGCTGAAAGACGACAAGGGCGAGGAGATAAAAGGCGTCTTCTACCCGGAAGAGGTTCAGAAGGTGTACAAGAGTCGTTACGACAACAACTACCTGATAGACGAGGTGTTGCGCCGCAAGACCGTCGACGGTAAAGAGTTAGCTTTCGTACGTTGGTTAGGTTACGACGACAAGTTCAACGAGTGGATCCCCGTCAAAAAAATAACGTAGAAAAAAAAAAAAAAAAAAAAATGAACATCACTCTACCTAGCAACAGCTCTATGGAGTATTATCCTGACAACAGCTTGACGTCTTTCCGAACTCACTTCGACTCGCCGCTCCTTCTGCCCGAAGCGTACGAAGCGGCTCTGACTGAGATCATCCTCCCTACAGAATGGACTAACGTGCACGACGACGACTTGATCATCGTTGTTCCTCTGCGCACCAAAGGTTCGCTAGAGGAGGCGATCCAGGTTTTAAAAGAAACTAAATTCTCCGAAGGAAAAAAACCACAGGTAGACTGGAAGAGAATGAAAAACGCGAACGGTCTGAGCAAGCTAACGTTCAGCTCAAAATTCCCGCTGAACTGGAAGGAAGCGAGCTATGTAACGGTGGAAGAGATATCAGACACGTCGGAAGAGCAGCAATTGAAACCGGAAACAAAAAGGTTCAAGAGAGAGGTCGACTTGAGACAGACGAATGCCGTATACAAGCAGTTCTTGTCCCCGGCGGTGAAGAAGAAGACGATCAGCCATCAAGCAAGACAGATGATCGAAAAGATGGAGAAGGACATGGGAGTGCGCAGTTTCATGCCAAACATATTCGAGATACCTCCTATTTTCACCGGAAGCAACCACACCCTAATCGAGCGCTTGAGTGAGACGTTGCGAGATGACAGACTAGAGGGCGACAGCTTCTTGCTCAAACCGATGCGGATCTTATCGTACGACGCCAAGACGAAACGCGTCACCATCAAACCGCCGAGACACTGTGCTGTCCTGCTGAGTCAGCATCTCGCATGCGTTCTAGGCTTCGGAGAGAAGACGTGTTTCGCGTCGCCGACTACCGGCGCCTACTCGATGGATGTTTACGGGGACGTGCACTCTGTGTACATATACACCGACATGATCCAGGAGAGACGTGTGGGCGACATGCAAGTGCCGCTGTTGCGCTGCGTGGCGGTGGACAGAGGCGGAAAGCGTCGAGGTGGCGTGCAAGCTATCAGTTTTCCCCATTTGGATTATTTCCCCTTGAAATCCAAGAGGTTTACCGAGGTCGGCATCTATTTAAGAGACCGATCCGGTCATTCCATCCCATTCGGTAGAGGCGAGGTGACCGTGACACTTCATCTGAGACCTATTGAGCGCTGAAAGAGAGAAAAATGATGCGTCAACGCGTTCCGTACTTTCCACCCAGGCGCACCGTCGGCAGAGGGTACAGCGATTACTACAACGCGCAGCTGGGCAACGGCGTCAACGTGTACAGCGGGCGCTCTTTCCAGAGCGGGCACGGTTTAGGCGGCGCTCTGTTAGGTCTGATGCGCTCGGCTACCCCGCTATTGAAGTCGGTGGGAAAAACGCTGCTCCGCGCCGGTGTGGGCGTAGCTAAAGATGTGCTGGCGGGTCGGACTTTAAAGAGCAGCGTGAAAGACCGAGGCGCAGGCGCTCTGAAGAGACTGGCGAGTACGGCGTTCTTGGGAGGAAAGACGCCTGTCGCGTCTAAGAAAGGGTCGAAACGTCGCCGGCATTCTCCTCAGACGGGCGGTGGCTCTTGCAAGAGACGTAGAGGGGATGTATTCGACCGGTAAGCGCCTAGGCGTTCAGGTATAAATAAAAAGACTGGAGGCGGCCGGCGTCAGTCTGTCGGCCGCATGAAGAGAGAACACAATGGCTTACGTACACGAGAGCAGTAACGAGTGCGCGCTCTCTGAGCTCGACCTGCACACCGTAGCGCCGACTCAGACTACTATCTTAAAGTCGTCTTTCCTGGGGATAGAAACAAAAAACTCTTTAGAGGATGGAGGTAACATAAATTTCACCATCAACAAGTCGCAAGAGTACACAGACCTGAACGAGAATTACCTTCATCTGGAATGTCAAGTGCTAAAGGACGGAGCGGCGATCGAGGACACCGACGCGGTAGCTCCGGTGAACAACTTGGCTCACTCGCTCTTCAAAGACGTCCAAGTCTCCATCGGCGGTTTCAAAGTGTCTGGCAACACCGAGACCTACCCTTACCGAGCTTACTTGGAAGGGTTACTCAACTACAACAAAGACGTGAAGGACGGCGTCATGAGCGCCCAGGGGTGGCATGAAGATACGCCCGGTCAGTTTGACACGTTGACTGACGCGAATGCGGGGTACAAAGCGCGCAAGAAGCTAATCTCCAACAAGCGCTTTTCGCTGATGGCGCGACTGCACTTTGACCTGGCTCATCAACCGAAGCTCATCGTTGGAGAGACAGAAATCAATCTCACTCTGAAACAAGCGGCGCCCTCTTTCTATCTGATGTGCGCCGCTGACGGAGGCTACAGCTTGAAGATCTACAAAGCAAAGCTCTACGTGCGACGCGTGCTGGTGGCGGACGCTGTAGCGGAAACGCACGAGAGAGCGGTGATAGAACACGGGCCCTTCGACTACCCGGTGAACAGAGTGGAGGTGACGACCTACGCCATCCCTCAAGGTAACAGAGATCACAGCTACACGCACTCCAACACAGGCCAGCTTCCCAAGTCGATGATGATTTGCTTCCTTGACCACGACGCCTTCAACGGTAGCTACACCAAGAACCCGTTCGAGATGAAGCATTACGACATCAGCTCGCTTCAAGTGATAGTGAACGATCAGAAAGTGCCGAACGACGCCTACGTGCCCGACTTTAAGACCAAAGCGGCCGTGAGAGAGTACTTGGCGCTACACACGGAAACGGGGATGTACGAGGGCGCGCGCTCCTGCGGTATTTCATACGAACAATTCCTGAACGGTTACACGGTGTTCCCCCTCGACTTAACCCCAGACAGATCGCACGACGGGTGTCGCGTGAACCTTATAAGAGCGGGTCAGCTGAGGGTGGAAGTCAGTTTCCGCTCGGCGCTACAAGCGACAACAACGGTGCTACTCTACTTGGTGTACGACAACGTCGTCGAGCTGACCCGAGATCGACACCCCGTCACCGACTACCACATGAACTGAAGACAAGACGGCGGTACTTGGCGTATCGTATGAACACGCTTGAAATAAGCAGAGTGTTGAAGGAAAACGTTCACACAAAACATCGTTTCCTGGGCGTTTTCTCTTGTGACACTATTCCGAAGCACCCTATCAAAGACACTTGTTTCGTGAGCAACACAGATCCGCAACATTTACCAGGTCAGCATTGGGTGGCGTTTTACGTGTCGAGCACGGGTGAAGTGTACTACTTTGATTCCTTCGGCTTACCGCCGCTGAGTGCGGAGTTCTTGTCTTTCGTGGAACGCTCTGCTCCGTTCAAGTGGCAAAGAAACCGCATTCAACTACAAGACACTTCTGCTGACACCTGTGGACCTCATTGCGTTCATTTCCTAATTGAAGCATGTCGAACAAGAAACCCCAAGAAGTGCGTCATGCGCATGAGCAAAATCCCAAAGCTGAGCGACCGGGTCGTGAGTCAGAAGCTATCGATGATGCTGTTGTGACGGGTTGTTGCGATGGCGGCCGTTTCATGGAGGCAAAGATTCTCTGCCTTGCCGAAATGGTGTTGGATTTATCCAAAGTCGTGCAATGTCTATTGGAGAAAAGTCGTCCGGGGTGTGGTGGTGCGAGTGACGGCGGCGTGAGACTTTGCGGCCTGTTGAGTTGCTGCAAATCGAAGAAGCAAGCTAAAAAAGCATAAACTTGTGTGTTTTTTCTGATTGAAAATGAAAAAATAAAGAATAAAATGAAAAGAAAAGAAATTATCTTGTTGTGTTTTTATTTCTATATATAAGTTACATAACTTTTTTTTGTTTGTTTGTTTACAAACAGTCACGTGTCACGTGGTGTTGTTTACAAACAAGAAAGCCACGTGGTGTTGTTTACAAACAAACCCTAAGTAGGTCACGTTACCCTAGTTACCAGAATGCCGGCTTCTGATTGGCTGAGCCTAAGTAGGTCACGTGACGTAAGTAGGTCACGTTACCATGGTTACCAGAATGCCGGCCTCTGATTGGCTGAGAGCTTCTAAGTAGGTCAGTAGGTCACCCAGAATGCTGGCTTCTGATTGGCTGAGAGCCCTAAGTAGGTCACGTTACCATGGCAACGGGTCACGTGACCAAATGGAGGCCTCTGATTGGCTGCATGTCGATTGAGTAATAAACAGTACTTAACTATAGTCCCGTTCCGATACATACTATACTACTGCTATGGTGCATTAAATGGTAACTGGAGAAGTCAGTACCACAGCAATGAGCCCCAGAAGAAGTGAGTACCTGAGAGAAGTCATCAACTCGGTGTATAACACCTCGTCTTGACCAAGTGGGGCAGTGGTTATGGCTCAGTCTCATGAGTTTGTAACAGTTGAAACATCTTTGACCGGTGTAGTCTTTGACTGGTGTAGTCTTTGAGCAAGACATTTTGGACCTCTCTTGAGGAGGGGGAGAATCTCGACCGACTCGCTGGAGTTACTGGCCAGTGCATGATTGCGCCATAAAATGAAGCCCTGGCTCGCCAGTGCTGCATTCGAGCATCATGTCGACCCTATATCGGGTTGATACACTCTAGAAGGGCCAGCATGATGCCTGAATTTGTGAGGGGTTTAGGTGGCGTAATCTCCGAGTGTATCCCACTCACATTTCAGCTCTCACAAAGCAGTCCCTGCGAGTAACTCGCCAGGGCTGCTTTCAGCATCATACCGACCTTATGGGGTTGATACACTCTAGAAGGGCCAGCATGATGCTTGAATTCATCAGGGGTATAGCACAAGAAAGCATTATGCGCCCATTAGAGGCAATTACTTCTTATTTGTATCTCAACTGTCAGCCTAACTATAACGTTACTTCCCTTATTCCCTCAGGTTTCTGCCGTGACCAGTGGGTTTTGTGACTCTACATGGGGTCCCACACTTTTGACCGTGTCGCCGTGTCGATTTTTATGTTTATAGTATAAACTCTAGCCTTCTAAAAATGCATGTATCCGTCGAATTTTAAAAGGCCCGTGTCGCCCGTGTCGATTTTTAAATCGGCCGTGTCGCCGTGTCGCACATATCGATTTTTACCCATGTAGAGGCACGGTATTAACGGAGGGCCAGAGGGAGGAGCATTAATACCGCCACGTCTCCCTCACATTTAAACCCTCTAAGGGCCTCATGAGCCTTTAAAGGGAAATGTCCTTTGCTAAATAACTTATAAAGTGCTTCCAATAACTTGAATTTCCTATAACTTTAACAGGTTTCTGCCGTGACCAGTGGGTATTGACGGAGGGGCAGCGGAAGGAGCACTATTACCGCCACACCTCCCTAATGTGTTCACCCTTTCCCAGTGGGCACAGAACATTGAATCAATGTTGATAAATGGTTCTCAATGTTGATTCAATGTTGATTTAACATTGATTCAATGTTCAACTAAATTTTTTGCCCACTGGGTTAAGGGCTGTATGAGGCTTTAATGTGCTTCTAACTATTCTAACTTAACATTATTCCCTCAGGTTTCTGCCGTGACCAGTGGGTTTTGACGGAGGGGCAGCGGGAGGAGCACTATTACCGCCACACCTCCCTGACGTGTGAGGAGTATATCGGGTGTCGTGAGGGGACTGGCCGCATCTATTCCTGTCCGGACGGCTTCCAGCTAGACACCTTTACACAGTGCTGCATTCTCTTCTGTGACGGACAGAGTAAGACAACTTTATTTTATATTTAAAAAAAAAATCATTTCATATTTAAAAATCATTTTATATTTAAAAATTATTTTATATTTAAAAATTATTTTATATTTAAAAATTATTTTATATTTAAAAAAAATTAGCCTTTTAAGGACGGATGTCACTAAAAGATGACATTTGTCGTCATGATGCAGCGCTGGCGATTAACTCGCCGGTGCTGCAGTGGTGCATCAGTTACTCGCCAGGGCTGCATTCATGCATCATGACGACCAAGGGCATGATGCATTAAGGTATCATGCCATCCCTAAAGGGTTAAAAAAAGACTTGGCTTCCAACTAAACACCTTGGTACAATGCTGCATACTCTTCTGTGACGGACAATGTAAGGCAAAAAGAAGAGGTTTGTTTCAGGTAACATGGGGAGGAAAATGTAGGGTGGGTTAGTCGGATTTTATTTTTTTGATTTTTTTTTTTTTTTTTGAACATGAATGTACTCGCCAATTTTTTTGAAACCCCTTATATTAAATTGACCAAAAATAAATTTTAAAAAAGCTAAAATTTCTCTAAAATTGCTTAAAAAAACGTAGGGTCGGCCCCGTTTTGATGGGATCGGTCGGGTTATCTGAAACAAACCTTTTTTTGGCCTAAGGCTACTTTATTTTATCTTTTATTTGGGGGGTATTAATTTTTTTGGGGGGTAGGAAAAGCGTGCACGCTTTGATTTCAAAATGACCATGTGTTTGGAAATAAAATCTAATTGGAGCAAAATCGGAGGTATTTAGGGGGATCGGAACAGATAGGAAGTAAAATAAATTATTTGTGAACATTTTGACTCATTTTTAGGAATGTCTATAGTTTTGTCCCACACATCGGATGTCCTAACTTTAAAATTGCATGTTTGATAATATTTTAAATGAAACAACCTCTTGTGTTATTCAACGGAATCCAATGTAAATGTACCTGTGTACTTTTATACTGATTGAAATACCCGAATGAACACTCTGAGATTGATATTTTCCCGGTACTGTTAAATTTTTTTTTTTTTTTTTTTAAAGATTTTTATTAAGGTTACATCCAGTATAGTATGTTAAAACATACAACCAGAATCTAGGCTCGGTTATAACCGATTTGCAGCCTAGTCCTTCTTTTGTTATTTTCCCTATCTATCTGTTCTAATCATTATAGGTGTAACGGCAATTAGTATAAGTACCTTATAAGTCACATACATTTTATACAGTCAATATATTATTATGTTCGACACAGTTGTCACGGGTGGGTGGATGGGACGGGGGGGGGGTGGTGGTGGGTCCTATTTTGGGAGGGGGATGGTTGGGGGGGGGGGGGGGGGGGTAGGTGGGGGGGGGGGGTTGGCTGGCACACCAGGGGTTTGGTAGACAGTACATGTGTGGATGCATGATACATTGTACATTATTATGCCTTAGAGCATCACACCGGGGGTTTATAAAGTAATAACAAAGTGTAGACAGACAAATTATATGTATATATATGTTCCTTACTAAGCTAGCTGGCTCTAATATCAAAGCACTGGTGGAAAACTCCAACTCGGCTTCACATGTTATAAATGAATACATACATGATGCATCGTGCATTAATTTGCACTAATAAATCACACCAGGGTTTATGATGTAACAGGCAGGATGATCTCGCTTGATCATTAAACAATATTTTTTGAAATCGTTTTCAAGGGTATACTCCTTATGCAGCTTATTCCATTTACGTATAGCCCTACAGTGGAAGCTATTATATACCACAGGATTCCTTGAATACCTTTGAATGTATCTGAGACCCTCTTGATATCGTGTGTTTCTATTATTAATTTGAATTGTATTTTCCAAAAATTGAATTTTATAGGCATATAATAATAAGTGTATATCACGTCTGTCATGAAGTGACCTACATTTACTCCCCCTATGTAGTTGTATAGTATTTAATCTAGGGTGTGGTTCTAACTTTACTTTATGTGCTATGTGAAGTGCTTTATTTTGTTGGGATTGAAATCTGGCCGAAAATGCTATTGTATGTTTGTCCCACATGATATCAATATAGTCAACAAGAGGCAGGATAGTTGTCTTGTATAGTCTGATTGCATCAGATGTATCAAGATACTTCCTGATGTCAGCGAATTGGTGAACCTTATTTACTACATTAAAGTACACACTATCCTCATGCTTTTTAAAATTCACATTCTCATCTAGTAGTATACCCAAATATTTGAATTCAGTTACTCTCTCAATGTTGATCATATCAATAACAGGGGCAGTATTTGGAGGATCATGGTGTCCTATTGACATCCACTTAGTTTTTTCCTTATTAATAGTTAATTAGTTTGATGCACACCATATACTTATATTTCTTACACTTACTAACAGATCATTAATATTTGTGGATGATATGACAGCATCATCTGCATATAATATAGTATTACAAAGGGGTGCACATTTTGGCAGGTCATTTATATACAAAGTGAATAAAATAGGTCCCAAAATAGACCCTTGTGGAACTCCATAGCGTATACATCTTAGTTGTGACAATTTATCATTTGCTATGACCTTCTGGTTCCTATTTGTCAGATAGCTTCCAAACCATTTACAAGTAGCAGAGTCCAGACCAATATTTTTCAATATATTTAGTAACAATGTCATGTGGTCACATGTCATGCCAAGCAAGTCAGGGAGCGCCAAAAATGCCTTACCTGTTCAGATCTGCGTGTAGTAGCAGAGGCAAACACACCGTCCACCCCAACCAGAATAAACACTCGTCAAACCCACACTCATATACAGGCTATTAGCTCATGATCTCCTCTTATAAGAAGACATTTTGAGGTGAAAAATCCTTGTTTTAGAAGGCTAGAGACATGTCTTTTAAGAAGGCATCATCAACAAAACAATCATGATTGTTCTCAGAATTTGGAGAGAGACGAACCCTAACCCTAACCCTAACCCCAACCGCAACTGTAGTCTCTTAGAAAAAGGTATGGCCTAGTCTTTATTATGATTTGTGGTCAAAGATAGTGGTCTTGTGACAAACCATATATATAATGCATTAAATCAATAGGCCATCCATAAAGGGTCAATACAAGTGAGTGCTTCAAGGACACATAGAGGAAGATAATGGATATAACTATGGGGTAATAAAGATGACAGCAGTTGGATGATTAAAATCTATCAGTGACATGGCAACATATCGGGCCACTGTTGTTCCTATGAGGTTACCATGGAAATGTAATTACCACGTGCATGCATTGCCCTGGGGAGTCAAATTGGCAATCACAAATACGAAGAATTGGCTGATGCCGAGAAAATTTGCAACATTTCCACCGCTGTACCCAGAGGCTGTACAAGCGTTAGGGTGAGCTCACCTATTTCCGACCACCTACCATAAGTCGACCACCTACAGCACCATACTGCCTCTATCCTATACTAAATGGGGGTGCAAATGCTATTTGAATTAAAAGTTGAAGTGTTACTGGTCTGCATAGCATGCATATTTTTCACTAATATGATTTTATTTATATGAGTACATATAGCAAAAGTGAAGGTGTATGACCTGTTTTGAATACATATAAATGGAAAATATTCGACTTTGGTGCTAGCTAATCATACTTTTCAGTCAGTTTATGTACTAATTGTGATGTTAAATGAAAGGATACACATGTTTTGAACATCCACATTCTCAAATGGTAGGGCTCATAAGCTGGCACCTACTTATTTCACCATGACCTGACCACAATTTCACCATAAGACGACCTAAGTCTGCAAGGTGTCAGCAGTAACCCTATTTCAAGTGTCATTCTGCAAGGAATGCTACTTATAAACCTACTTTTGAAAAGCTCAAAAGTTCAAGAAAATGCACCCGTAATTGGAATATATTGAACCTGCATAATTCTAACAATATTTTGTTAAGTAATTCCAGTTTATCTATATAGGTATTTAAATCAATTCATATTGTTTTGATTGAGATAAGAGTGGTAGACACTAGGTTCATTTTGGTCGACATTAAGTAAAAAACAGACCATTTGAGATTTCCAAATATAAAGGCAATGATCTACATATAATATTGATTTATAAAATACTCAAATATGATCAATTGAAACCCATCGACCATCTCCCAATGTGTAGTGTAACAGGTATGCCCCCATAGTTCTTTTACTTGACATAATGAAGCATCTGCTGATGGTCACGAAAAACTGTGACGGGAAGGGTCGACTTATGGTGAATCTACCCTAGACCACTTAACCAAATATCACTTAACCCTTTAAGGACGGCATAGAGCATTATTGCATCATAGCCTTGGTCATCATGATGCATGAATGCAGCCCTGGCGAGTAACTCGCCAGTGCTGCATTCATGCATCATGACGAACCTATGGGGTTAATACACTACCCAAGCACCGGCATGATGCTCCAATGCAGGTTCGGGTAATGGGGATTCATAGATGCATCATGACATCAAATGTCATCCCCTTCATTGTCATGATACATGAATGCTGCCCTGGTGAGTCTAATCCCCATGACTGCATTTATGCATCATGCCGACCCCTTGAGAGTACATCAATCATGTAAGGTCGCCATGTTGCTTGAATTCAATTATGGCGAGTTACTCACCAGACTGCATCCACGCATCATGTCGACAGTTAAAGGGGGCATGCTAAAGTAATGCACTATGCTGTCTTTAAAGGGTTGGTAATTATATGACTTTTGGAGAAAAGTGGTTGTATGTATAGGTGATGATAGATTGATCATCTAAGGGCCATTTACTATTAGCCGATCTGGAGGTGCTCGGCATGCAATCGGCAGACAATTGGCAGGTAGAGCCACAACAATTACACTACACTGAAAAAGTAAACTTGTCTCTAGACTCGTAGAAGTGACTATCATAAAATAAACAAGTCAAAAATTGTCTAACCTATCAGGTTACCATCCCACAAATAGAATCTGGAGCTGGCAAATGTGGGGTTTTGGGCTAACGCATGCCAAATGGGTCTCCAGCTAGAAGACCCGCTCCCTTGTCACTTAGACATGTTTTTGACTTGTTTATTCTATGAGCGTCACTTGGAAGAGTCTGGAGACAAGTTTACTTTTTGAGTGTACCCAGAGTGGTTTAATTTGTTATGGCTCTACCCGCTGATTGCCCTTCGAGATTTTCTGCTGATTGCCTCCAAATCAGCTAGTGGGGAATGCACCTCATTCAATGCCTGCCAGGCCCGGTCCCTGCACTTGGAGTGAAAACCAACATCATCCGTGTTATGAAAACGCTGAGATAGGGGTACTTTTTCACTCAATGGTACGTCCGTGGAAATGAGAAATAAAAGTGCTTTTTTTTTCAAAATAAATCAGTGAAAAATAGAAAAGGGGGTGCATATGTATCAATGGCCATTTGAAAATGTAAAAAGGGGTGATGTAGGCTACTAATGATTTTTCCCTGAACGGTGTCGTAACATCTAAGTGTGCAACATGTATTAAATCAGTGTTCTAGGAAATGGGGTAGTAGCTACAAGTCTAGCTACCCATCTGGGCCCATGAGCACTACGTGGAATGGAAGCTAGCAATTTAGCATTTTTGCAAAAATGGTCTTTTTGGAAATGAAAATGTCAGCGTTTTTGAAAACGGGGTACTTGTAGTGGCCAAAAAGTCAGTGTTTTATATGAAACATTGACTTAAGGCTTGAATATCGGGACCCTCCTATTTTCTCAGCTTTGTTGGAAAATGTATGTTACTATGGTCTTACGGCAAAAAAACTGATGAAAATCTAGCTACTTTTACACCAAGAGACTGACCCACCTTAAAGCCACCCAAAACGGACAAAAAAGGTTTCTCATTACCAAGCACTGACAAATGTGTTGTGGGAGTTTTTTAGCTTTCAATTTTTTTCATTTGCTTTTGCTTTCTTTTAAATTTGCTGTATGACTTTAGGCCACTCCAAAAAATACATTTGTTTCTTATTACTGCGCGCATCACCAAAATCTCCTGTGTGAGTTAGTTTTTGGAGTAGCCATATGTACTTTATGGTAGAAAGAAACATGGCTGAGTGTTTAGAGCCCAGGGGGGGCACTTCAAATCTTTTTGATAGGGGTGTGCGGCTGGACCTATGACAACCCTTACCCTTGTTAGGACGATTGTGATGCCAAAAAGTTACCCTTGTTAGGGTATTTTCGGCCAAAAGTGCCTAGGTTTTTGGTAAAAAGCGATAACATAGACAATGTTTGTGTAAATCTGCTGAAAAAAGTACCCTTGTGTGGAGGATTTTGTCGAAAACTGTGATATCCTTGGTAAAAACGGGCAAATATTGGTGAAAACCCGGACATTTTCATGAAAAATAGACCCTTGTTAGGACGATTATCCTGAAAGTGGACGCTTGTTAGGGCGATTTTTCCTTAAAAAGTGGACCTTTGTTTTTGTAGAAAAAGTAGACTTCCCAGCCGCACACATGTGTATACAAAATATACTACCGTAAAACCCCTCCTTTAAGACGACCCCGCCTTTAAGACGACCCCCTACTTTGAGATAAAAATCCGTCTTGTAAAAAAAAGGCTTGGTATTGGTTCTCTCTTTGATACTATATAATAAAACCCCATCTTTAAGACGACCCCCTAATTTCAGATGAAAATCCGTCTTGTAGGAAAAATAAATACCAAAATAAATCCGTTTTGAAGGTGGGGTTTTACGGTAAGTGCCCCCCCCCCCCCCGGGTCTAGAGGCGATCCTGTGCAGAGATGTGTCATACATTCCTGGGAGGACAGTAGAAATAAACAGGTCACAACCTGGGTCCTGCATTACAGGATGTTTACAGTGCAGAAAGATGGATGACATCCCCTTATATCGCCCACAAACCACCACGTGTCATGGGGTTATACCAACCACAGCAACCCTGCAGGGACAGCATAGGGCTTTAATGTGTTGTACACCTTTTGTTATCATGATGCATTCATGTGGTCCTTATGATTTAACTCACCATGGCTGCATTCATGCATCATGCCCACACGACCGTGATACACTCATAAAGGTCAGAGTGCAGTGTGAGTGCATTACTTGCCAGCGCTGCCTTAGTGCATTATGACAACAAAAGTTATTCTGGGGCAACATGCAATCATTAAAGGGTTTCAGACGCGCCAGTTTTCTCACCTCATACTGTTAGGCCAAAACAAAGGTTGGTTTCCAGTCCCCTGACCGTGTCACCCAAAACAGAATGGTGACATTTAATTTTTTTTTTTTTCCAATGTCAGTTTTTACGGTTTGTAAATCAGACAATTATTAAGGATTCTAGTGAAAATTGTAAAAAGAAATATAATTTTTAAATGACGTACTAGAATATCTTATACATGAGGCGGGTCTGGATACATGGGGTAGTCCCCCAGCAAACACACCTTAAATGGGCCGGTGCTGGCCCAATGCTGGCAACGGTACTGGGCCGATGCTGGCAATACGGTTATGGCCCAGTACAGAAATGCAAATAGGGGCGACACCGGGCCAGTACAGTCGGCCATAGTCGGCCCAGTACTGGACCTATATTGGGCCACTACTGGGCCAATGCTGGCATGCCAATACTGGTCCAGTATAGTGTGCCATAAATAGCCCAGAACTGGGCCTATACTGGGCCAGTTCTGGGCCAATACTGGCCCAGAACTGTATATCAAGAATCTGGCCAGTATTAATCATACCATGTTCATGTATTATGAGATATATAATTGAGACAAAATACATCATATTGCCACCCATCGCACATCCTGCACACATAGATAGTGTTTAAAATAAGTGACCTGTCAAACATCTTCCCTCAACTGGTTTTAACAACCAGGAGTGAAGGAGACCAATCTTATCCACATATGCCACAGCGTAGCTACCAGTATAAGATATTTCTTTAAAATGCGAACATGAGGTGTTTATAATGAAAACCATTTTGTTAGCCAATAACTGACCATATTAAATTCCTAATGTTGTATTATATAGATGTCCAGTGATATCTATTTCATCATAAACTAATTTTCAACTTGTTGAGGCAATGTGAACCAAATTATTGAGTAATAATTATACATATGGGCCATATATCTCATAAGACATGCAATGGTGACATCAAGTGGCGTTATTGGGAACTAATCTAGTCAGATTGCCAGGACCGGGCCAGGACAGGCATACCGGTAATGGCAACCGGTACATTGCCACCAGTGACCCGTTACATGGAGGAAGAAAAGGCAAAGAAGTGGCATGCTATTGGCAGTGCTGGGCCGTTACTACCAGTACTTGCCAGTACAATGTCAGTACTGGCCCGGTAAAGGTGTGTTTGCTGGGCCACCACCATCGCAATTTTGTAAATTTTGGTAAATTTTGAAGTGAAATTGCGATCTGCCGTGAGTCGAGTCGTGCAGCAACAAGTTTTGGGAATTTTATTTTTTGCAGGGTCCTTTAAAAAAAGAAAATCCGACCTGCCGGGTCTAGCTTGAAGAACCATGTAACTGGAAACCAATCTCTCTTCTCTTTTTGGCCCTAGTGTATAGGAACTGCCTGTGTACATAACTACTCTCCATGAAAGACATAGTTCACAGAACCTCTTCATGTAAACCCACACAAGACTGGACTGCTCATATCTTATTTACCAAAGTGGATCAACTTGCTGCCAACTAACTATCAATCTTAGAACCGACCAACACAAAACAATAAATCAAGAGCCCCTCAAACCAAAACATTTAGTTTGAAAGTTCCGGGGTTGCCACAGTTCCATCTTTTTAGCTGTCCCAGTTTTTACCTTATTAATGCACCCATGGCTCCACAACAAGTTACTTACCATCACAGAAGATAAGGCAGTGCCATACTCTCCTTCAAGAGTTTAATATTCTTAGATGGCAAGATAGTCTAGCATTGCCAAACTCTCCGTAAAGTAGTCCTTCTTCGGTGTAAATTTTTATGAATTTATGCTACTTAAGGTTGATCGCTACTCATTGAATATGGACCACTGTGCAGGTCTCTGCGCATATAACTTATATGTATCAGATTAAGCTAATATTGACAAACTAGAAACATATATATGCTGACTAAGCCATATTAAAAGATCGAATGATTTCGAGCAAAATTGAGCATTTTATTGGACTTTACATATTTGATGTGTTTATTGCAAAAAATATTTGCTATTTTTAATATAAGTCAGAACATTGGACCTATTAATCAATAAATCATTGTCTAGATATATATAGATCTCATCAGGTTCTTTGAAACAACCAAGGGTAGGAAATACAGCCATTTTACATGCCGATTTTTGCCCGTTAACCCATTTTTTTGGGCTCTAAATATGAGATTTAGACCATTTTTGCACCATTTTTTAACTTCAAAGGCCCAAAACCATAAAAATATGCCCGGGACCACCTATCAAAAGTCCTCTAGAATGTTAGCTATTGATCTGAAGAAATTTTGAAAAAAAAAGAAAAAAAGTTCATGGATTTTCTTCGGTGATATTCTGAATTTGCTGAAGAATTATGTATTAAATTTGAATAATCGTTGTAAAACCATCACGTTTTTTCATACAAAGGTACATTTTTGGACCATAATTAAATTTTTCCCATTAAAGGACATAACCTAGGATTATTTAGGTGCAATACAAAATTAATGTGGGCATTGGTTGACTAAGAAAAAAAATCATAAAAACTTCCCATTTTTATGTATTTTTTGGCAAAAATAGGGAATACTTTGTTTTTTCAAAAATCTGTATCAAAAAAAGTAGCTCGGGACCCCCCTATTTTTTTTCCATATTCCATTTCTTAATGATTTAAACTAACCTGAGGCAAAAAATTAGGAAATTCTATGGATGAAAAGTTAAGAGTAGCGATCAACCTTAACATTGATTTCTCTTATATTTAATCTTTGACAGCGGTGTTACAATTCTTCTGCCTTTGTCATCATGATGCATATGGCTGTGTCTCACGACCTTGGGCCAATGTTTTCATCTGATTGGCTGCCAGCTCTGACAGGATGCCAGCTCTGACCGGGTGCCAGCTCTGACTGGCCTGAATAAAAACGGGTTATTTAGGGCAGATGATGATAGGAATGGGCAATTAATTACTAGTTTAAAGAGTTCTAACATCCATTAACCTTTTCAGCCAAATTATATCTACATCTGACCTAAATAACCCGGTTTTATTAAGGCCGGTCAGAGCTGGCACCCGGTCAGAGACAAAAACATTGGCCCAAGGTCGTGAGACACAGCCATATATACAGCCTTGGCGAGTAACTCGCAAGTGCCACATTCATGCATAGTTATGCCAATGGGGTTGAATTCTCATATCTTTCTGTCATTAATTTATGACATTTAACATAGATTTGTTATTCTTAAGTCGTAAACCGAGGTGTACAGCATGAGGCTAGCCATACCCTTTATCCTGCTGGTGTCACTCTCACCAAGCTGGCCCCACCTCGACCTCTGTTCCCGAGCGTCAACGCTGGCACCAAAGGTTGCTGGTTAAAATAGTTCCTGTGCACTTGGTGCTGAAGTATTAAAAGTGCAGATGGGTACCGCGTAGGAATCCCCCCCCCCCCCAATATACGGGGGAAATGACGCGGTCATCGCCCCTCAAATACCAGCGATGTCGCTCGGACGCGTCCGAGGACGAGTTGGGGCCAGCTTGCACTCTCACTTCATGGGGGCCTAGGGGCCCACACACAAAAAAGAATTTCCAATGTGAAGTTTCTTTTTTCAAAGTAAAGTTCTTTTCGTCAAGGCAGAGTTTTCTTTTCAAAAGCGGAAAAAATCTGTTTAAAAAAAGCTTCACTTTGAAAAAAAAATACATTCAGAAAAAACTTTTAAATATTTATTTTTAATGTAAGCCTTCTAAGCAACAATATCACCGAGCTTCTTGTACTTCTCCTGTCACAGAAGTGTCTCGTATCCTGTACATTGTGACGCTGGCCTTAATGACGCAGCGTATTTGTGGTGACTCAGCGTATTTGTGATGACTCAGCATGTCTGTGATGACTCAGCATGTTTGTGATAACTCAGCATGATGACTCAGCATGGTTGTGATGATTGAGCATGTTTGTGATGACTCAGCATGTTTTACTTTTACTGTTACAGAAGTGTCTCGTATCCTGTACATCGTGACGCTTGCTGTGTTTGTTGTGCTGGTGGTGCTTGGCGTGACCCTGTACCGACAGCGGCTCAGGAACAAGCGCTGCGCCAGCTTTGTGTACGACGGTCCCGGCAGTGAGAGCAGCTTCAGCCGAGACAAGCACAAGCTGGTGTACGGCTATTGAGCCGCTCACCAAGCCACTCACCGAGCCGCTCGCCAAGCTGTTGCTAAGCCACTCACCAAGCTGCTTGCCAAGCCACTTGCCAAGCTGTTGCTAAGCCACTCACCAAGCTGCTTGCCAAGCCACTTGCCAAGCCGCTTGCCAAGCAGCTTATCGAGCCGCTCACTGAGATACCCTATGAGCCGGTCACTGAGCATGTTGTTATAAGTAATAAAGATCCAAAACATGAAAATCTGTTCTGCCTGCATTATTGTTGTTGTAATTATTTAGGCCTCTCAAAAAAAGGGGTTTCTCATTACTAAGGTTTGAAAAATGTGACGAGGGAGGCCCTTTTTTTTTAACTCGCAGGCTAAAATGTATAGGATGATATATGTTTTCCATGACCAAAATACACATTTTAGTAGTTCAGAATTTATAGATCTTTAAAAGTAGGGGCAATGTTAGCTATTCCAATCCTACTGCATCAAGGGCAGTATTAGCTTTAATCTAATACCAAATAATCCAATATTTGTCCATTTTTATCATATTTTTCATAAAAAATTAGCAAAAAAGAAAACCGATTTTTATGATGAGAAACCATTTTGTTTTTTGAGCGGCCTTATTTATGCTGAAAGAATACATAGGCTGATAGCCCATTGAAGGACTCATTCTAGATTCATTGCATTGCTCATTGAGTCAGTCACTGCTTACCAAGTCACTCCTTGAGTCACTCACTGAGGGAATCACTGACTCACTCACTGTATCCAAAACACGACTTCTTTTCATTCACTGACTCACTGACTGAGTCACTCACTGGTAAAATAGCTGACTCACTGACTCACTCACTGAGTCTCTCATGGGTAAAATTCTTGAGTCACTTATTGAAATACTAATAGTCACTGAATCACTCACTCGCTCACTCAGTAGGCGACTCAGTGCGTACTGAGTGAGGCACTCAATAACTAACTGAGTTACTCACTGAGTCATTCACTGACTCATTTACTGAGTCATTAACTAAATCATTCAGTGACTCACTCACTGACTGATTCATTGAATCATTCACTGACTCACTATCTGAATCACTTACTCACTGACTCATTAATAGAGTCATTTACTGATTCATTCACTACGGCACTCACTAACTCACTTATTGAGTTACTCTTTGACTTACTCACTGACTCACTCACTGTATCACTCACTGACTCATTCATGGAGTCATTCACTTAGGCAATCACTGACTCACTCACTGACTCTCTCATTGACTCTCTCATTGACTCGCTCACTGTATTGCTTACTGACTCGCTCACTGTATTGCTCACTGACTCATTCATGGAGTCATTCACTAAGGCAATCACTGACTCACTCACTGACTTGATGACCCACTCACTTACTTATGGTTTACTCTCTTACTCACTCAGTGACTCACTGACTGACCCACACTCACTCATTACTGAGTTACTGACTCAATGAGTTACTCAACCAGTTACTCAACCAGTTACTCAACCAGTTACTCAACCAGTTACTCAACCAGTTACTCAACAAGTTACTCAACAAGTTACTCAATGATTTACAATGAGTAATATAATATAAGTAATAAAGAACACACAAACTGAGGAGTAGACATTCATTTCGGTACCATGGTCACATAATCATAAGTCTGTAGGTGGGATTTTTTTTCTTTAAAAATTGTCTATTTATGAGAAATTCTGTCCTTGAAAAGGTATTCCAGTATTTTTGTAGTTAATCTATATGATTGGTTGGGATGAGCAAAATCAGTAGAAAACTGACCCTTCTGTCCATAACTCTCAGATAGCCCTGTGCCCCATTTGAGAGGTACAGCCATAACTACCAAAACATGATACATGAGCTTGACATTGGTTCTCCCTGAGACTTCTTCTCACTCACTGACTCACTCATTGAGTAAATGGGTAAATAGCAGACTCCCTGACTCATTCGCTGAGTTGCTCACGGATAAAATAGCTGACTCATTACTGATTCATTCACTAAGGCACTCACTAACTCACTTATTGAGTTACTCTTTGACTTACTCACTGAATCACTCACTTACTCACTCACTAACTCTCTGTGACTTGCTCAGTGACTTGCTAAGTGACTCACTCAGTGACTCGCTCACTGACTCACTCACTGACTCATTCAATGAGCCATTCACTAAGTCAATCACTGACTCACTCACTGACTTGATGACTCACTCACTCACTTATGGGTTATTGTCTGACTCACTCACTGACTTGATGACTCACTCACTCACTTTATGGATTACTCTCTGACTCACTCACTGACTCACTGACTGATCCACACTCACTTGTTACTGAGTTACTGACTCAACGAGTTACTCAATGAGTTACTCAACGAGTTACTCAACAAGTTACTTAGCGAGTTACTCAACGAGTTACTCAACGAGTTACTCAGCGAGTTACTCAGCAAGTTACTCAACCAGTTACTCAGATAGTGACTCAGCGGGTTACTCAGCGGGTTACTCAGTGAGTTACTCAACGAGTTACTCAACGAGTTACTCAACGAGTTACTCAACGAGATACAATGAGTAACTCATTGCTCACTCGGCTCCTCTGACACTTATAAGTAATAACGAACACACAAACTGAGGAGTAGACATTCATTTCGGTACCATGGTCACATAATCTTAAGTCTGGAGATGGGATTTTTTTCTTTAAAAATTGTCTCTTTATGAGAAATTCTGTCCTTGAAAAGGTATTCCAGTCGTAAAGTTCTATACATTAAGTACTAAGCAAATTTAGAATAAAAGCCCTAAAGCTAAAAGTCATTGTGGCAATATGGCAAGCCGATTGATATGGATATTCTCTGTTCAGTCCTAGCAACGGAGCTACTTTTACCCTCTGTTGGATGGTATTTTAGGTATTAAATAAAGGTCCAACAAGACGTATTAAAAAATGTTTGCCTAACCTTGTCACAAAGGCTGGATTGGGGAGATTTTATTTATTTTTATTTTTTTTGCATCTATAACAAGTACTCCAGTCCTTTAGTTTGAAGTGAAATTATATAAATTGTTAAAAAGTAGAAAAATAAATCGATTTACCCAAAAGTTATAAGACTTACTTATTTTGCATGGGGACAGGTTGGAGATGGCATCTCGATCTGAGGCTTTGTCTGAATACAATCAGCGCAAACTGAGATCCTGCCACATGGTGCAGCTGAATTGGCATTTGTCGGTAATTGCCAATCGAAATTGTCCAATATGAGTCTGAACCTGACAGGGTTCCTAATCAAAGTAAGGTTAAGAAAAATATCCCCCAATCTAAGCAATCCTTCATTATCTGGGTGTCATATCATTACACACTGGGTGCCTGGTGTCTACATTGTCAGCCTCGAGCCCTCCAGGCCCATTTCAGCCGTCAGGCTGTAATAGGCCTGGACAATTTTGTATGTAATAACTGTGACCCACTTAGAAAATGATCCAGGATCCTGGATCATTTATTAATGAGATAGCTCAACCACTGATTGGTTAGCCATGGTCACATGGTCATGGGTGACATAGATATGTTGTGTCTGGCCTCATGGGTTCAAATCCCACCTTTGGCAAAACATAGGTTCGTTATTTTAAATTCTTTATTTGGCCTATTTGAAGCATAAAATACCCATATACTGGCATAGGCATGTTACATATTACATATTTGGATAGGGACAATAGTGTAATAGAGGTGCATTACATAAATATCAAAAGTCCTACCAATTGTGCCACGGTGGGACTCGAACCCATGATGTCCAGATTGCTGATATTCAGTACCAGTCAGTACATAAGGACTCTCCCAGACTGTATAGGGTAAACCGCCCATATGTGGCCCTGTTGAGGAGCTGAAACCCACAAGACTGACTTTGATGTAAGATTACATGTAGATAGAGTGATCCGATCCTCATGAAGTATGCAGCACTTTTCATTGGGACACTGTTTGGAATGCTATAGACAAGTCAAAAATATTGATTTCTATGTAATATATTGTGAAAATGCTGATTAAAGTAAGGTACCCTTTGGACATTGAATTGGTACCATGACTGGCCCACCTTGTACCTTGAGTGGCCCACTCCAATAAAACACTGTTTATGCATCTGTAACTTGGTAAATGTGGTTACAATGTTATGTTCCATTAGAACATAATGAAATATAGCCTCATGCACATTGTTAGTTCCAATAGCAAGCCTATGAATATGTGTTAAGCCTACTCTTCTATCTTGCCTTCTTAGGGGCTGCCTTCTGTTGTGTTAAGCTCTGGGCATAATAATACCGATTTCTGCTTCTGGGGGCATAGTGTACCACTGAACAAAAAAACAAACATTTAGGAACTTTTCCATGTATAACATTATTTTATGTTCTTATGATATGGTTCACCAAAAAGAAAAGTCTCAACTGTGGGGAGACCGGAACCAGGGACCTCTCACACTAAAGTTCTAAGCCCTGCCTATGTAGCCACAGGGGCTGGACAAGTGTGGGGAGTGTAGAAGTACCCCCATTTTTTGTTCACTCAGCACTAAGCTGTGGCTATAAGGTATAACCTATATTTATAGGGGCCTTTAGCAATCCTGACATAGCTCATAAAACATAGACATAAGGTCTCTTATTACAGAAGGTGTGGATCTGAATTCCCAAGGTACATACTCACACAATCTCAATGTCATACAGGTATAGCTTTCAGCAGTTCTAACACCATGTGTCCAGAATAGGGTAGAGGTACAGTATTAGCCTAGCACACAGAAGATCCTGGGTTCGAAACTTAATGGACCAGTTTTTCTTTGACCATAAATCAGGTTGATTTCCATGTAATTCTATAGTCAAAAATGATGAAAAAGACATTTTTCCCACATTATATGACATCCTTTTGTGTATTGGGTCATGGGGGGGGGGGCATCCATTTATTTTGGATCTTAGAATAGATCTCACCCTACACCTGGCATATTATAACCTATATTGTTGGTGGGCCACTCATGGTTGAGCCCCTGGGCCACTTCAGGTACTCCTGTAGTGGTGACAATCAATCAGTAAAAACTACCTAATTAATATAGGATTTTCACCAAATGAAGATGGCATGTTAATGTAAAGATAATATGCGTGGAAAACGAGGTGAAAGTTTGGATCTTACTGGAAAACTATAGGCATACTGTTGAGGTATAAAATGTCTTTTTCTTGAAACCTCTCAATGAAAAGAGGGCTACATGTCACACAAACATGTCATGTTTGGCACTCTGTAGAAAACACTGTGGCTACTCTATGGAGAATATAAACTGTGATATTGGTACCTAATTGTCTCTTCTTTCATACCTGTATTAACAAATCAGGAAAAAAATGACCATAAAGACTGGTGTATAGAGGTATAGATGGGCCACTATAGGTAGCGTCACCAGTTACCCACCCATATCAGTTGGATGGCTATGCCTACTGTTTACTCACACCTGCATGGGCCGTGTTTTGTCTTATCACTAGGAAACTCCCTCCATGATATAATAGCTGAGGGGCTTACATGACACTATATGTCTGAAGGGATTACATAATTAATTAGAGAAAATCTTAAGCTAGATTTTGGTGTGTGCCACTATAAAATCGGATGCTGCTAACCAGAGATATTAGCTTGAGAAGTAAATTTTCTAGGAATTTCATGAACTGTTCAAAATACTCATGCCGCGCCCATTTTCTGGTAGGCACATCATGTAGAGGAAAAACATGGCTACCTAATGATATATACATTTTCAACATAATTTGTTGTTAAGCCCCGCGGCTTTTAATACTACAATTGTTAAACATGACGCCAGCATGTAGGGACACCCTATAACCAATGTGAGAGGTCACACTGACGGAGCTTGTGAGGGTGCAGCCCGGGGGGAGGGTAAAGATGTGAAAGCCGCGCACAGCCTGGTTGCAGTCGCACCTTGGGCTGCCTTGGGAGGGTGGAGGAGTGGGGGTCCATGTGAAGTTGCATTTCTATAGGACATTTTCTCCAATTGAGAGCACCTTTTTCCGAAGAATAAACTCGAATTCTGTTGGTTCTGTAGATGCTAGAGACAAAATTAAAACGGTTTTATCATACTAAAAGCATAGCGCATCTATACAAATAAAAATTATAATGATAGAATATATTTCGGATTCCTCTGTGGTAATGCTACTATAGGTACTTGTCCTGTAGGGGGGCCACTTAGGGGCGGTTTACCCTACATACAGTCGGGGCCCGAGACTGCCACATTGTTGGAGAAATAGACCCTCAGTCAAACAATACCGTGTTTATTCATTTAGTCTTATTGCATGGCCTCCTCTTGGACCCCCATGGACCTAGGACACTAGATGAACCTAGTACACTGAAATCCCAGGGTGGCAAAAAACCCATCGCCTGTGAGGAGTTTGAGGGTCATCAGCCACCAGATGAGTCAACTATTCAAAGCGGAGTAGTCAGCATCATCATAGCGATGAACCAATCTAATCCACATCGAGGACCCAAACCCATATGGGGCAGACCTCATCAGAGTACATGTGCAGGTCCTGGGGGGCCACTCTCATATTTATGCATACCATATGCGTACATCACCCTGAATTGATATGTTAGGCCAAAAAAACCTACCACTTTTTCCCCAAAGTGGCCCATAATTAACCCCTATTGGGGCCTAGTCGGACCCGCCAATGTGACCCAAAAAGGACCTCCTTCCTGCTACTCTGTGTGTCATGGTTACTATAGAACATATAGAGAGTGCCCCCCCCTTGGGTACAGGTGTACTAGACCAGGGCCCCAGTTCACCAGGCCTACAACCACTCCACACTACACACAGACCCACAAAGAGCAGTGGTAAGTACATGTCCAATATCTGTTTAAATACTCCTACCCCACCCATGGTTTATGGGCATCTCTCTGACATATTGGGGCTAAAGAAATCTGATGGGGCTAGGAATACATATATGTACATGTGTACACCTGTTTTAGTAAGATAGACCTAAAGCCAAGTGCTATTATAGAAGGTATGTGGAGAGCACTCCTGGCCAAGGTATATAATTAGCCCCCTCCCCTGACTGTAGTACTGTGTAGCCTGTGGTGGTGGGTAGTGTGTGACCACAGCAGGCACACTGTGATATGCTTGCAGACAGGCACAGAGACACAGGAGGATAGGTAAGGATCCAGGGGTTCAGGGAGGGAGAAGAAGAGGCAGGGAGACTAGAGACACAGGCAAGTATATGAAGGGATGCATCAGATAAGCACCATGGAAGTAGGAAGTAGCAGGTGGTGTGAGGGTGGTAGGTAGGCATGAGTATAGTGGAGTGAGGGTGGGTTCTGTATAGTTCACAGTCCTCCCAGGTATCCTACTACATTGTACCTATCCTGTGTGTGTGTGTCCCTTTGTCTTTCTCTGTCACTCTGTGTCTGTCAGTATATCTACCTCTAAGGGAGTAAGAGAGAGAGAGAGAGAGAGAGAGAGAGTGAAGGAAGGAAGGAAGGAAGGGAGGAAGGAAGGGAGGAAGGAAGGGAGGAAGGAAGGAAGGAAGGAAAGAAGGAGGAAAGGAGTGAGTGAGGGAATGAAGAAAGAAAGGAGGGAGAGAGGATGGGGAGGGAGGGAGGGAGGGAGGGAGAGAGAGGGAGGGAGGGAGGGAGGGAGGGAGGAAGGGAGAAGGAAGGAAGGAAGAAGGGAGGGAGGGAAGGAGGGCATGAGGGAGGGAAGGAGGGTGGGAAGGAAGGAAGGATGGAAGGAAGGAGGGAAGGAAGGAAGGAAGGAAGGAAGGAAGAAGGGAGGCAGAGAGGGAGGAAGGAAGGAGGGAGGGAGGGAGAGAGGGAGGGAGGGAAAGAAGGAATAAAGGAGGGAGGGAAGAAAGGAAGAAGGAAAGGAGGGAGGGAGGGAGGGAAGGAAGAGAGGGAGGGAGGGAATTAATATTATGGCATCATATAATAATAATTGAAAACTATACAACTGCATACTGGCTAGGAGAGAGGGAGGGAGGGAGGGAGCTAGGGAGGGAGCGAGAGAGAGAGAGAGAGACAGACAGACAGAGAGAGAGAGAGAGAGAGGGAGGGAGGGAGGGAGGGAAGGACGTAAGGAAGGGAGGGAAGAAGGGAGGGAGGGAGGGAAGGAGGAATGAGGGAGGAAGGAAGGAAGGAAGGAAGGAAGGAAGGAAGGAAGGAAGGAAGGAAGGAAGGAAGGAAGGAAGGAAGGAAGGAAGGAGGGAATGACATTGGGAGACTGGGAGGGAGGAAGGGTGGGGGGAGGGCGGGAGTGAGGGAGTAAGCGAGGGCAGGAAGGAAGGAGGAAGGGAGGGAGGGAGGGAGAAAGGAAATTAATCATTAGCTATTTAAGCTTTACAATACAAGTACCATACTTTGGTAATGCAGTAAGTATATTTCAGCTGATTTATTGTCTCACCTGTTAATATGCGTACATACTATTGTTATGCACCTTTTACACTTGTCACAGGAGAGACTCAGTCATCAGCCTTGCCACCAGCTGCCAGGACCCTTCCCCAGCTGCCAGGACCCGACCCCTAGCTGCCAGGACAAGGCCCAAGCCACCAGGGGCCTAAAGTGATGCATCCCAGAAATATCCCCAAAATGATGACTACCACCCCCCACCCCCTCCCTGAATAAAATAAAAATACCCCAAAGTACTCAAATTGATGATGAAAACTCATCGTTTTGATGAGTTAATAATTAGAACCTCATCATAATGATGAGGTAAACTCATCGCTTAATGTACCAAAAATGATGATGTTGAACTCATCTTTTTCACAATTTGATGATGAAAACTCATCAAATGATGAGGCAAACTCATCGCTCAATGTAGCAAAATTGATGATGCTGAACTCATCATTTTGATACCAACCTCATCAAATGATTAGGCCAAACTACTCACGTGGGTAACAACCATTTGATGAGGCAAAACTCATCATTGCGGAGGAGTTTCCGAGTAGTTTGAAGTCACCTGGGGATTTCAGTGTATCATAGAGCCACCCACGAAGAAAGCTGGATAGAAAAATATACATAGACAAAAGGCGTGTCAGGCACAGACTTCTGTGCTTGTCACTATGAGCCGGCTTTATGGTGGGCATTATATGGACTTAGGCCAAAAAACAAAAAGGTTTGTTTCAGGTAACCCGACCGACCCTATCAAAACAGGGCCGACCCTACGTTTTTTTATGCAATTTTGAAGAAATATTAGCTTTTTCACCCATTTTTGGTCAATTTTAGGGGTTTCAAAAAAATTGGCTAGTACATTCATGTTTAAAAAAAAAAAAAAAAAAAAGATCCGACCTACCGACCCTACATCTTCAATTAATTTCCAGATATCTATGACCAGATAAAAGAGACTTCTTGTACGGTGTTTCTGACATCAATACCGTCATCTGGATGTTACTTCTATAGCATTAACGAACATCATAATGAGTGGATATGAGGCCGTTTTACAATCTGTATACATGAATGCAGCATGGCGAGTACTCTCCTGAGGGCTGTTACAAAACGAAATTTACGTTATGAAATGCAGTTACATTATGATTAACGTGTTTTTTTTAAACTTACATAAGTGTTTATAAACATACGTTGATATTAGCGTAAATGTCTAATTTAGGCTAATTTAGGGTAATTTACAGTTTTGTAACAGCCCCTTGAAAATTAATGTAAAAAATCTTTTGTAACACTTTTTCTTTGCGCTATGGTTTTACGTTGTGACCTCAAATTAGTCAGATAGGTCTGCCCCCGTTTTCTTTTTGTTTTTTTGCACAGTGCTACCTTTTTTTAAAACTTTTCCCAACCATAAAGTTACATCTTATTTTTAAATTTCATAAAAAGAAACATTGAGGTTGATTTTAGACCTACCTTTCATGTTTTATTTAAATAATGATAATTGTTTGATTTTCCCCAGTGATAAGGATCCCAAATTTAGGTTGATGTCCACACATAGTTACTATAACAAAGATTTCAATAGTGTGTAAATCAGAATAGTGCTAATCATTACATTTAGTAATGATAGAGGACCACTTAAAATTAGGCTGGTCTTTGCTTTTAAAGAGTTCTAACACCTCAGCGGGACCTCAGCACAGAGAGGTCACTATCCAGTTCCTATAGTGAGTATACAGAATGCCGGGTTCCGTTGCCACATGCACCCCAGTTCAGTACACACCCTACATTAAGACTCACTTGACATGAATCTGGAGGAACCTTCTCATCTATCAAGCCTTGGGTAGCCTGCAGTTTACTTAAGAAAACGATGATTCTGCCATCTCTGCATGTCATTGTACAATAATGTATTAATCAGAAAGACGTTATAGTGTCTGACCCTTTATAGCGGCTACATGAGCTTCTGTATGAATACAGCCCTGGTGAGTAACTCACCAGGGCTGTATCTAATATAGCATGTCAACCTATAGGGCTGTGTGAATGCAGCACCAATGAGTAACTCACCAGGGCTATATCTGATATAGGGTGTCATAATGTTGTGTGAATGCAGCACCAATGAGTAAATCACCAAGGCTGCATTCATGCATCATGACGACAAAGGCATGGCACATTATAAAAGCATCATGCGGACCTCAAAGGATTAAGTGTGCCCTGGTGCGGGGGCGGGTGTGTAGGGTATCTAAGGATTCACAGAGAATCTAAATGCTCCGGCCCTTAGTCTGTAGTACTTGTTTTTAGCTATCCTTTTACTAGGTAAAGGATAGGGGCATTGGTCAGGCATGACCAAGTGCTATTCAAAAATGGACTGAGGCATTACAACATATGACTAATGCCTACCTTAGCCTAATACTCATTAAAATGGAGAAGACTAAGGGGAGTTGGTCAGTAATGACCAGCCTGACAGTATTATCTAACCTAGGTTGGTCCTCTATATGGAGCAGAAAATGACTAACGAGGTTAGGACTGATTTGTTTTAAAACAAATTTCCTTTATTATGGTAATCGTAAGGAACAGACACATAGAATTATCTTGTTGGTTAGTGTGCGTAATACCATACAAAGGAGGGCACTTCATCAGTTCATAGTTTTATCATTTACCCAGTACTGACTAAGTTCTGGAGCCTATAGATTATCAAACGGGGAGGGAGGTGCAGCAAAGTGTGCTGGACTCCTGGCTGTAGCTACCTGGGTATGTAAGGACTGCATAGTAAATCTAAATGCTCCGGTCCTTAGTCTGTACTAGCTACCCTAGGTAAGTAATAGGGATATTGGTCAGGCATGATTAAGTGCTATTCAACATAGGCCTATGACTAATGCCTTACTTTGCCCAATAATCACTGAAATGGAGAAGACTAAGGTGAGCTGGTCAGTGCTGACCAACCTGATTGTATTGTCTAACCTTGTTTGGTCCTTCAGAAAGTGACTAATGAGTTTAGGTGCTGATTTGCTTCTTTTCAACAAATCTCCTTTTTTTACAGTAATTATAAGAAACAGTTTACATTGAATTATTTGCTTGTTCAGTGTGAGAAATACCGTAGAAAGGAGGCCACTTTATAGTTTTATCATTAAGCC
>OX381709.1:5517161-5645735 GCA_947462335.1 Harmothoe impar | reverse complement strand
AAATTACGTAGTTCAAACCAAAAATCAACGTAGATTTACTTCTGACCAACGTTACTGGGATTTAGGCTACAACTATAAAAGAGATGGTTGCTGAGTCTGAGTGAGCAACCGTTAAAGAAATTAGATAAGTTCATTGGAATCACTGGCCTCGAGGTGATGGGTAAATGGATAAAAGTATGAATATTACCGACATTTTAGCATGACATATAATGTGTTTTATACATCTTGTATTATATTTTCCATTCCCCCCAGCCGTCTTTTCCAAACACTAACCGCACAAACCCTATCCATCTGTTGCACATATATTATACGGCAATGGCGGGCGGCAACAGAGATTTCAGCACGGCTGAAGAGACACTGAGTTTATGGTAATAGGACGTAGGAGGCAGACGCAGCAGCTCTAAAGTAGCACATCACATCGGAGGGATGGAACCAGCAGAGAGAGACCGCCCACATTGATGTGTTTTTGTCTAATAGAAGAAGCTGGCAATCAAGCTCAGGCCATGTATAAAATAGTTTAGTAACAATATTTCACAAATACTTTAAGCGTGATTATATAACGTACAGCTGAAGTATAGTTGGCATTAGGCCTGTGTCCACTAGCATATATCAGGCCGTTTGTCGTCCGTCAAAGCGTGAATTTGAATACAAATATGAAATATATGTTTTGTCAAAACAAAATTCCCAAATACAAAAGTGGGATAGCAATATGCAGGGGTCAAAAATGGACGTCAAAAGTGGGCATTTGAATATCTAACATGTTTGATTTTTAGTGCAGAAATTGGAATATATGCTCTTTATCCTATTGTAAGACCTCGTCCATGTTTGCCCTGGGCAGTCTGGGCAGCAATTTATAACGCCTAGTGGACACAGCATACCTGCAGTTAAAGTAAAATATATCTACAAAATATATTCCCAGATATGTACATATTGCTGGAAATTGGGCGATGTGCTCTTTGTTCTATTATAATAACTCGTCCATGTTTGCCCTGGGCAGTCCGGGCAGCAATTTATAACGCCTAGTGGACACAGCATACCTGCAGTTAAAGTAAAATATATCTACAAAATATATTCCCAGATATGTACATATTGCTGGACGTCAAAACGGCCATATATTCCACTTTCCTTGTTGTATAATGGACACAGGCCTATTGTATTCATTGGATTCAAGCCCTAAATGCTATTAGGCCTGTGTCCCCTAGCATTTGTAAAATTGTTTGTCATCCTTCAAAACCTGAATTTGAATACAAATATGAAATATATGTTTTGTCTCCCTGTGTACACGGATGGACGACAAAAATCTTAGATATAGAAATTATGTATATAAGCCATCATTCTTCAAAAGCAATCAACAAAAGCCCTTTTCTTTGAAGAAATTGGGCAATATGCTCTTTATTCTATTATACCTTGTCCATGTCCATCCTGGGCAGTCTGTGCAGTAATTTACCACGCCTAGTGGACACAGCATAACTTCAGTTGAAGTGGAATATTATACGTAGGAAATATATACCCAAATATATATATACATATTACTGGACGTCAAGCAGGTGAAATCGTCCATTTTCCTTGTCGTATAGTGGACACACATCTATATTGCCGCAATGAGATTAATTTTAAATCTGCATGCTCACATTATGCCAATCCCTTCATGCATTTATACAGCTGTAAGGCTCCCATTAGGCCTGTGTCCACTATACGACAAGGAAAGTAATATATATGGCCGTTTTGACGTCCAGCATTATATACATATCTGGGAATATATTTTCCAGATATATTCTACTTTAACTGCAGGTATGCTGTGTCCACTAGGTGTTATAAATTGCTGCCCGGACTGCCCAGGGCAAACATGGACGAGTTATTATAATAGAACAAAGAGCACATCGCCCAATTTCTGCAGTAAAAATCAAACATTTTAGATTTCAAAATTCTCACTTTTGTCGTCCACTTTTGACACCCCCAAATTGCTATCCCACTGTTGTATTTGAGAATTTTGTCGTCCACCTGTGTCCACAGGGAGACAAAACATATTTTTCATATTTGTATTCAAATTCACGTTTTGAAGGACGACAAACGGCCTGATACATGCTAGTGGACACAGGCCTAATCCGGATGCAGCTTATATGAGTCAGACCCCCAATACACGTACCAACTGGTGGTCTTTTGGGGTTTTTCACCTTCCAACAGCCATAAAAATAGAACTGCCTGCACCATACTTTTTCTTCTGATATCATGTAAAAGGAAATACTCTAGACTTTCAGAAAAAAAAAGGAAAAAAATTGTCGGACCAAAATTTATTGAGTTATGGCCCCTCAAAGGTGAAAAATACCCCAAAATCAGTGTTCCCCCCTAATTTTTAATTTTTCGAAAGCCCCCCAAAACCACTAAGACTATTACAACCCATCCCAAACAGCTCAGTCCATTAGGTATATATGCTACCTCAAATATTCAGGAGTTTTTACGGCAATATCTTTCGCGAAATTTTCACAGTGGTGTTTGATTTGTGAAATGCCGCTCGCTGAAAGTCTGTAACGAAAACTATTGATGTGATTGATTGCATACTTGCAAATCCACCCCAATATTGCTTTTACACCTAATATGTAGGGGATTATGGGCTCTAATCATGAAAAAAGAAATTGGGATGATCCGCAAATTTTTCTCAACTGCAGGTCTCAAAGAGTGACTTTGGTGATCCATTAACGTGACAGACTTTCACATACATTTTCCTGTACATAACACAAAATACCCCCAAGCTACTTTTCAAAAGCAATTGATATTCATGGCTGGTACATATCCCCTCCATCTGGATAGCTAGAATAGCCTAATATTACTTCTGTGTACTCAGTAAGAGCATTTTGGTGCGTAATCAAGAAAGTCCTTAACAATAATGAAAGTCTGTAACGAAAACCAGGGGGTACTGTAAAAGTCCTCCTGCTGCTGTGATATTGTCCATCTACTGTTCATTGTATGATAAATATTGTACAGCGCACCTTGCTACATAGCTGGGTGAAGTTTTGAGCCAGTTGTATAGGTTTTAGTTTACCTGAGGGGTGGTTAAGTTAGACTGTGCACACAATTTGACCACATTTCATTCCAAATACCCCCCTCAGGCCATAATCATAGGAATCAATGCTGCTTTTTGTGCTTTATATTATACCCACAGCCCCAACACATCATTCTAGAGTGTTAAAACCACAGTGGGTACTTGGATTTGATAACTGCAGGTCAAAATGCTTGTTTTCGTTACGGACTTTCGTTTTCGTTACGGACTTTCATTGGCAATGAGAAAAATACTCATAGAATCATTGATAATCAACTTATTTTCCTCATTTCTGGACTAGATGTCAAAGGGACAGCTATTCTAACTATCTGAGCACTAAAAGAAAAAGGAAATCTGCTTTTTCAATTTGTCAGGGTAAATTTTGTGTTTAGGAAAGTCCGTAACGTTAACTCTTGATTTGAAAAAGATGTACTTCCACCTGGCCAATCGTCCTAATATTTTAACACAAGATGCCCCTATGGTACTAACTTCATCCCAAATAGTCATTTCCTGAATACTAAAAGATTTATTTTTGACCTTATATCCCTAATGTGAGTTTTCATGAAGAAATTTTGAAATTTTGTCTTCCAAGCGAGATTGTATAGTCAGAATATATGATAACATGGGTTTTATATGGCTAATTTGCTAGTCCAACCTGTTTTGAACACATAGATATAAGGTAGATAAGCATGGAAGATGTTTGAGATGTGTGATACCTATTGTGCTATGAGCTTCCAATTCCGGAAAGTCCGTAACGAAAACTCTGGTTTTCCTGGACTCGTGTACCTCCCGGTAGATGCCTTACTATTCTACTAATAACCATAGTATGATGGTTAATGTTATTTTTTCTAATATAGGACATGTTTGTGTCATGTAATAAGGGTAAACAGGTGCTTTTGTGGTATTTCAAAATTAAATGGAGCCTCTGTTATCCAAGTACTACGAAAAACCGGAAAGTCCGTAACGGAAACTCCATGAATATGGCTTGTTATACCAACACACACAGAGTCTTCACATATGCAAAACTAAGCCTAATATTGATAGCAGACATGTTGCAGATAACACACAGCCAATTTAATCATAAACAGAGCATTTTTAAAGAAATTAGAGTAAAGTTGGCATTCTTATCTTAAAATTTCACCAAAATCCAAGCGTCTCGAATAGTTGGTCGCCTCTTAAAAATAAAAGTCTTTGGTCTATGGTTTTCAAACTTGGCATGCCTAATCATACATATTGTGGCAACATATGTACCACATTAGAAGTTATTGTAGTGTTTATTTACAGTTTTACACATGGTTTGGTATTTTTGACGGAAAGTCCGTAACGATAACTCCGGGTTCTGTTTGATGGTGAATAAAAACAGACCCCCTGGGAAATAAGCTCTCCCTCAAGTGGATTCTGGGACATGAGATACATGTCTTTTAATAAAATAAACTTGCATAAAGATGCATTGAGTTTGCCTAAATTTTGTTGTGATCCAGAATAGGGACCAAAATTGGGTCATTTTTCGGATTTCTGACTCATATGTTTAGTAATGCTGGTGCATGTACCCAATATCTGCTGGGAGATGGTACTGCCATCCCAACGCCGTCCCCAGCCCTGATAAGGCACTGGGTCAGACCCTGCTTGGGCGGGTGGTCACGGGTGGGCGGGTCTGACGGCGAGAGACTAGGTCCCTACACGGGGGGGGGGGGGAGGGTCTGGGGGTCTGGGGGTCTGGCCTGTCTCACTGTCACCCTGACTGCTGCTAATACAGGCCCCTCTACTGACCACCCACACTGCCTCCGGGCACTATAGGGCCAAAAAAAAGGAGAAGATTGGTTTCTGGTAACATGTTAGACCCAGCCGGCCAATTTCTTTTTTTTTAATTCTCTTTTTTTCTATTTTAATTTTCTAATATATTTTTCATTTCCCCATTTAGGGGTGGTTTAGCTTTTTTCCTCTTAAAGCTTTAAAATTTATGAACCGTAAAAAAGTAAGTAGCAAAACAAGTGGAAAAGTGGAAAAAACATGGGGGCCCGGTACTGTCTTGCTAGACCTGGTTGTGTGACCGGAAACAAACCTTTTTATATTTTGCCCCAGGGGAGGTTATTGTCTTAATACAGAAGTAGTGTATTTCTATTTTCTTTTGGTGGGTGGGAAGGAGGGGGGGGGGTAAGATTCATATTCAGAGAGAAAACCAGTGCGGCACTTGAGAGGGTTGGGGTGAAATTATCTTGACAGCTCGGGAAGATTTGGACACTTCTATAGGGGAGATACGTAAATGTTTACTGCTAAACCAACCCACACTGACTCTGTCTCCCTCATGACCATGCCCCATTATGTTAGCCTGGTGGTATTGGAGTGACTACTGTAAACATACTTTATTTCGCGCTGTACATATTTTTGCGATTTTCGCAGAAATGAAAATGCGCGAAAATAAGTACAGAGCGAATATTTATCCAGTATAGTGTCAAAACTACCATATTACAAAATGCGCGAATTTAAAAATGCGTGAAATTGTACTTTATGGCGAATTCGTGAAAATATACATGCGCGAAAATATCTACGTTTACAGTATACATGGGTTAAAAATCAACACGATCGACACGGTGACATGGCACTTTTAAAAATCAACACGGGCAACACAGCACTTTTAAAAATCGACGGACACACAAATCAGTTGTTTCTACTAGATAAAAATCGACACAGTCACATGCCACTTTTCCTAAAAATCGACACGGTCACATGGCACTTTTGCTAAAAATCGTTACGGTCACATGGGACTTTTCCTAAAAATCGACACGGTCACATGCCACTTTTCCTAAAAATCGACACGGTCACATGGTCAAGAATCTGGCCACCCATGTATAGTCACACTAGAGACCCAGCTGTAAAATGATGAGGCCTCTGCCAGCTTTAGCATGCAGCATATAAATTATTTGGCCTCATCAGGCTACTGAGTAAAACCTGATGGGTAATGATGTATACAATAACTGACTTTCTAGTCTTGTCTTCCCCATACAGAGCATGTATCAGAATAAAACTATGAGTGGTGCATTGGATCGCATCACACAAGGCGGAGCCAAGTGTGATGCGATCCAATGCACCACTCGTGGAGAAACCTGTCATTAAGACAGATTATCGTGGACCTCTGTCTATTATATATATCTCATTTTCATTTCCAAAGTTGTATACGAAACATGTAACAAATAAATGCACCTCCCCTTAACACCAGTTTCACTGACTATGCTACTTACACATATACCATCCCCAAACACCACTTTTACCACACTACTTACTACGCCATACACTGTTAGAAGTAAGTACTGTAGCTACACAGTATAGGGCACTAGCGCATTAGGCTATGGGGGCTGCCATCTTGCCTGAGAGCAATGCATTGTGGTTAGGCCCCGACTCCATGAGCAGTGCATCATGGGAGAATTTCTTATCAGCACCTTTGTACAAGGTGTGAGGGGATTAGCCTGATAAGGAGATGGAGTTTAGCCCCCGACTACCTGAGGTACCAGGATATGCTAGTGCCGTATAAAAGGAGGTATTTTTGGTGTCCAGTATCACATACTGTACAGCTACAAACTCATCTACTGTAAACCACAATCTGGAGATCATGGGTTCGAGTCCCACCTTGGCACAATAGGTAGTACTGTTGAAATGTGTGTAAAACATCTAAATCATACAAATGTACATATTCAAATATCACTTGCTTACATTTCTATGTCAATATCGTTGAAAATGCATGTCAAATGGGTTAAGAAATATGGAAAGAAAAACGTATTTCCTATTGTGCCATGGCGAGACTCGATTCGATGACATTCTGTGTGTGGGTTTTACAGTATAGGTGAGTGTAGCTGAACAGTATGTGATACTGGAAACCAAAAATACCTGCTTTTATACTGTGCATCTACAGTATATCTCACTGTGCAGCTACAATAACTTCTGACAGTGTTCCACCTACTATACCACCATGGGCCCACACTTTAGTCTCCACCCCCATCGGCTCACCCCCAATGTCTGCCTTGCTCTTAGAGAGGGGTCTTTTGAGGAGACCAAAAACAGAACACTGCCTACAGAACACTGTAAATGTAAAGTTAGTGTAGATACACAGTAGAATCTACTGTAGATCTACAGTACACTCTACTGTAGAATGGATTTACAGTAGAACCCACTATAGATTTACAGTAGATTCTACTGTTTACCTACAATGAACTGTACGCCTACAATAGAATCTACTGTAGACCTACAAAATTGGCAACCGACTTTTTACAGTGAGTCATAACAGATATCGTACATGTTGATAGAGTAGGGTGGGATGTGGCCTGGCAGCTATCATAGAAATGTAAACAGTAATTATGACATTGTGCCTAATGATGTGCTTAGACACATTATTGTGAGTTATTGCTTAAACAACTATATGGACGTCTATAAATAGATCCATCAATCCCTTCTACTCATCTTCAGAATGATATCAAAGTATGTTGGACATTCATAGATATCTATCTCAGTCTTTGCAAAAACATGCAGGACAGTGGCAATGTCCTTCTAAAATGCCCCCGGTCCAGCAGATTCACAAGTGTAGCAGGACCGAATGTCCAGTCACATGTTGGGCTTTTCTGAACTAAAATAAGTCAGTTGGGCTTCTAAAGCTGAAATAATTTAAGCTAATTTGGCCATAAATGATTACAAATAAAAAGTATTTTTAATGAAAAAACTCGTTTATACTTATAATGCAGAAATCATCAGATATGTGGCTATCCGGTCCTCCAAAAATGTAGCCGGTCCTTCAACATTGAAAATTTGCAGGACCGAATGCCCTGTGGAATGGAAAAGTTTTCACAAAGACTGCTATCTGTTAATCTGTACATAACTGTCTGACAGGGAGAGACTGAGACTCAGGCTTCAGAGCAACAATAAAAAGGAGCCAATATGCAGAGGGATATGACCATAGCAAAAATAGCAACCACAACGACACCATGTAATGCGGGGGGAAGGGGGGTAGGAGGAGGGGGAGTGGGGAGGAGAAGGGGGGGAGAAGGGGGAGGAGGAGGAGGAGGGCTAGTGGGGAGAAGAAGGGGGGGGGAGAAGTCTGTTCGGCAACAGGAGATGGTGTCCTACCCTGTGTAAATACCCCCCCCCCCCCCCTTTGATGTGGACAGACCACCCAGGAGGACTGTGTTAACTCTTTAAGGGCTGCATAGTGCTTTAATGAGATAATGGGTATAATGCATTAAAGCACTATGCAGCCCTGAAAGATAGAATCGGCTTCATGCATATATGTACATGTATCCATACATCATGACGACCCTTCATGAATCAATCAACCCATGGGACCGGTATGATGCATGGATGCAGCAAGTTCCTCCCCATGGCTGCAATACGACTATAAGGCCATCCATGGTGGATAAAAGGGTTAGCTAGAGTAGCTGAGGGGTAGGGGTGGGTGGGGGCGGCTGAGTACACATCTGACTGCCCACACAGACCCCCCCCCCCCGAGAGATAGAGATAAAAAGAGAGAGAGAGAGAGAGAGAGAGAGAGAGAGAGAGAGACAGACAGACAGACAGACAGACAGACAGACAGAGAGAAAGCAAGAGAGAGAGAGAGAGAGAGAGAGAGAGAAAAGAAAGAGAGAGAGAGGGAGAGAGAGAGAGAGAGAGAGAGAGAGAGAGAGAGAGAAAGCAAGAGAGAGAGAGGGAGAGAGAGAGAGAGAGAGAGAGAGAGAGAGAGAGAGAAAGCGAGAGAGAGAGAGAGAGAGAGAGAGAGAGAGAGAGAGAAAGCAAGAGAGAGAGAGAGAGAGAGAGAGAGAAAGCAAGAGAGAGAGAGAGAGAGAGAGAGAGAGAAAGAGAGAGAGAAAGAGAGAGAGAGAGAGAGAGAGAGAGAGAGAGAGCGAGAGAGAGCGAGAGAAAGCAAGAGAGAGAGAGAGAGAGAGAGAGAGAGAGAGAGAGAGACCTTGTACCGATTTACCGCCCACTACCCACCTGCTGGTTAGCCTTGATGTTACAGCACGTCCACTCAGGCGGTCATACAGGGGGGGGGGGGGGGGGTTGGGCAGGGGGATGGAGGCAGGAGGGGAGGGAGATACATGTACCAGCACACTCCACCACTGCCCTGGGATAGAAAGGGTGGAGAGAGAGGGGGAGGGGGTCTTATCCAATATAGTCTCTTTTTTCTGTCTACAGGGAACATAAAATGAATAAATAATCCCATTTTCCCCACTCCCCAAAAAACAGTAATACACATGTCAGATATGCCTCTATATTGGCTCACTAATATGGGGGGAAGAGTAAGACTTGTTATGAAAAGATCACATAGCGTAGTGCTACTCAAAGGGGCTCAAACGAGACGGCCACAATCATTTGAACCCATCTTGGGGGACCAGCAAATATTTACCACACGAAAATCCACCAAATCTCACCCCGCCCCCCTTATTGTTTAAAATGACCACTCCCTATAATAGAATAATACAGGCGCCTTTGTTGCTTAATACGTTGTTAATGTCAATATACCTAGTGGTGTAGAAAGTAGATCAGTATATGAAGCCGTGCACGCCATTATCCTGTTATATTGAGCGCGGATCACGGCCATTATGTAATGTTACATAGCATTATATATTCATGAGTGTGGTCAATACATACACAATGACGATAACATAGGAGTCTGAATTACACATAATTTGTTATCGGAGAGCTTTATGAACGGTCATATTATAAACAAAGCCCACAGGGTGAGGTTCATCAAAAGTCATTCAATGAATAAGGGAATATGATGAAGATAATCTTCACTGGGACGAGAATATATTCAAAAAGATTTTTTGTCATATTTTTCAACAAAAAAACATGTAAAGACAATTTCGGTGCTGCGAGTGGTGATGAGAAACATGTTTATTATTTGGAGTGGCCTTTAGTTGCAGTGCGGGGTCCCCCTCTTTTTTTCCCTTTCTTAATTTTTTTGCTACTTTCCCGTTTTAACGGTTTGTAAATAGGCCAATTATTAAGAATTTTAGGGTAAACCCCTAAATTCAGGCCTAAGAGTGAGATGTACAAAAAAACGTATTATTTAAAAAAATAATGTTACCGGAAACCAATTTTTAAAATTTGGTTTAACACACACCGGCCGCCATTGGCCCTCCCTAATTGGCGCGGCGTCTTGGTAAACACAGACGCCGTATGGACGCCGCCATGACGTGTGATGACGTGAAAAGACACGCTTGTCGTCTGCTTAAAGAGCCGATAACGTCTTGGGCCGCGCCCTGCGTCTCTGCCAGGTTTGCCGCCTTTTTGTTGTTAGCAGACGACACCCGGGAGACGCGCGGGAGACGCAGACGACACGTGCCGTGGTGCGCGGGTAAACATGGGCTTTGTGGGAGGGGGGGGTGTAGTGTAGGTACACAAACAGGGGGAGACAATGGGGGGGGGGCTATGGAAGGGGACAGACAGATGAAACAGTGAGATGGTGACAGATATCATGAGAGCGCAGAGAGGGGGGGGGGTGAACGACAGCAGGAGAGACAGACAGAGAGGGGGAAAGAGAGAGACGGAGAGGGAAAGAGACACAAATTTTCACATTAAAAACATATTTTGGCCCCAAAAGGGCCCACTGCAGTTTTGATCAGGGGGATAGCAGGGGCCCATGCGTATGTGGCCTTGCCCAGATTTGAATTGCGCTGGCCCTGTTCAGATCTAAGTGCACCCAGGTGGCCTCCTTTAGTTGGGGAACATGTGATTGGGGGGGAGGGGGGGGGCGGACACAACTTTTAGCTATAAGCTTAGTCTTTATGCAGTTGATGACCATATGTTAAGAGTAGTTAATAACAAGTTTCCCAGTGCGTTGATTAATTTATCTGCATTTAAGGTCATCTCTTCCCTTTATTTAAGGGGGAGAAGCAAAATGTACCCTTTGACTAGTGACACGGTCAGAGTTCCTGTAAGTCTGATAGTGATACCTGAGGGGGTCCTGGGATTATGTAGTATGATCATATCTGGGGGGAAAGTGTCGGTATCAGAATGCTCCTTGTTTCTCTATTCACATGCAAAATTATGTAGATAATTTCTTTTTGCCCACTTGGCCCACGCCTAGCCCAGATGAATCCCACTCTGTTGGGGAAAGGCCTTTGAAACCTGATCATGAAAGTTGTGTTGGTGGAATTAGCCAAGAAAGTGAAGGATCTGTAGTGCAAACATGACATGTTGATATTCTGGGCTGAACCCACATGGGCCCCATCTGGAAGCCCTGACAATTACCAGTAAATACCCAGATATGGGCTAGCCCAGGGTGCCCAGAGACACGCCCATATGGAGCCAACTTGGGTGCGTTGGCTGGAAGGCGATCATTTCCACTGCCAGTTCTGCTCTCGCCATTTAGCTGGTCCCGTTCGAGCTACAGGCTGTGTCTCACGACCTTGGGCCATTGTTTTCGTCTCTGACCGGGTGCCAGCTCTGACCGGGTGCCAGCTCTGACCGGGTGCCAGCTCTGACCGGCCTGAATAAAAACGGGTTATTTAGGGCAGATGATGATAGAATTTGGCTAAAAAGGTTAATGGATGTTATAACTCTTTAAACTAGTAATTGGTTGCCCATTTTTATCATCATCTGCCCTAAATAACCCGTTTTTATTCAGGCCGGTCAGAGCTGGCACCCGGTCAGAGCTGGCACCCGGTCAGAGCTGGCACCAGGTCAGAGACAAAAACATTGGCTCAAGGTCGTGAGACACAGCCTATAGCGTGTGGGTAAGTCTCACGAGAGAGAACTAACATGGCTGCCCATATACAGAGAAAACCGAAATCTCGTTATATCTCACGTACTGCACTACAGTAAGTACTACAAGCGTGTCTACAGTCACAAAGCTGCCCTGGCTGCATGATCCATCCCAGTTCTTCTACACTGATATTCCTAGGCTCCCTATAGGCCCAACTTCTCAGTCACTAGTGCCTAACCTAGTTAGTCATTTTTTGGCTCCCTATACGACCAACCTAGATTAGTTATTACTGTCAGGTTGGTCACTACTGACCAACCCACCTTAGTCTTTTTAGTTCCAGGGGGAGCCACTGAGTGGTCATCACAGGTGGCTCCAACTAGTGGTATACAAATACAACACACCAATGATGGATCTAGGTTAGCTACTGCTGACTGACCCCTTGGTCATTTTTGAATACAACTTTGCCATTGTGACTAAGACTCATATGACCAACCTGGGTTAGTCTGTACTGACTAACCCTTTCAACCTATGGATTTTCAGTGTAGTGGGATCCGTGACCACCCCAAAAGGGGCCCTCTCCATGACACACAGGAACCAAGTTTACCACATCAAAGTTGGCGTCCTACAGAAAGCACCGACCACATAGATCGTCTGTTATCGTGGACGATAGGAACTTCTCCATCAGAGAGACCACTTGATACAAGATGTTGTCTGTGCTGTTATCTGTCCTGGAGTTTGTTATCAGAGGACAGTGGGCAGCACAGGCTTAAACTGAGTGGCATGCTTATACTAGGAGTAGATGACTGTATATAGCACAAAGTATGACACAGCTAGACCACCATTATCTTTCAACCCTATAGATGGCCCTACTGTACCATGTATTTGGGCTTTTTTTTATGGTTTGAAAGGTTTTTATTGCCAAATCACAAAAAATACAACTTGTGGTATATGTTATGACAATAAGGATGATGCTTTTTCATTCATAATAATAATCTGAGTTGTCACATATTGGATGAGATAAAGATGGGTAAGCAATTGATATATAGTATAGCGTCGTCTGGTTAGCAGTATACAAACTGCTTAGTCCACCATCATCTTTATACTTCAGATGGTGCCACATGTCTATGGCCAAACTCATGTACAGTAGGGCCATCTGAACTGTCATCTAGCCTTGAAAGATGATGGTGGTCTTGCTCTGTCATACCTTGTGCATCTTGTGTTGCCTCCAGAATGACTTTTAGGGGAGTCCAGGTCCCCCTTAGATCAGCTAGGGAGTCACCTAGACTCCTTTAGGCGACCTGGACTTCCTTAAACCGAGGAGTCATTCTGGGGGCAACCTGGACTCCCTTTTGACGCTGTTTCTTCTCTGTGTAGGCCTACTCAGTTGAAGCCTGTAGTGGGAGGGTACACAGTCGGGGGGGTGGAGTTTGATATGTGTGAGTCTGTACTGATACATCATCAAACTATCTTATATTAGTTTGGGGAAATGATGGCAGTAGTATAGTATGAGAATGCTACTTAGTTGAAGCCTGTGGTGGGCAGGGTGGAAGGGGGACCCGGTGGGGGGGGGGGGGGGGAGGTACACAGTGGGGGGGGGGTGAGTTTGATATGTGTGAGTCTGCACTGATACATCATCAAACTATCTTATATTAGTTTGGGGAAATGACGGCGGCATACATCACAGAGATATGAGGGATAGGGTGTTAGAAGTACTGGAGACATTACATGGCTCCCCAAATGATTGGCCATGTTGCCGTGTCGATTTTTAGCAAAGGGGCCGTGTTGCCGTGTCAATTTTTATCTAGTGCATTATGGTCTATTTGACTGTGTCCGTCCATTTTTAAAGGGGCAGTGTCGCCCGTGTCGATTTTTAAAGGGGCCGTGTCGCTGTGTCAATCATGTCGATTGTTAACCCATGTATGGTCACAGAGAAGAAACAGCATCAAAAGGGAGCCCAGGTTGCCTCCAGAATGACTCCCCTGTTTAGGGGAGTCTAGGTCGCTCAAGGGAGCCTAGGTGACCTAAGGGAGTCACCTGGTAAAGTCATATCACCCAGAGAGCTATATGACTCCCCCAGGTGACTCCCTTAGGTCAGCTAGAGAGCGGGGAGTCATTCTGGAGGCAACCTGGACTCCCCTTTGACGCTATTTTATTTCTTTGTATATATTGTACCTAACCCTTTAAGGGCAGCATAGTGCTTTAATGCACTATTGGGCCTTGGTCGTCATGATGCATGAATGCAGCCCTGATGTATTAAAGCTGCATTACAATTTAAACCTTACTCAAAAGGGTCTAAAATGAAAGGACTAGGGTGAGTTGGACCAAGCTGACAATATAAACTAACCTATAGGTTGGTCGGATAGGGAGCCAAAGAATGACTTACAAGGTTAGGTACTAGTGACTGCATGAGAGATTGGTCATATAGGGAGCCAAAGAATATCAATGTATATTGTGAGTTTCACACAACAGACATCCGATGTTTGTGCAGAATATCAGGTTGAAATCCTGTAAGCTAGAATTTTGTAATCTACCTGGAAATCTTGTGAACCGTAAGGATTCACTCAGGGCATTCTGAGATTAAACCTTCAAGAACAGCATAGCGCTTTAACCTATTAAGGACGGCATGTCACTTAAAGATGACATTTGTCATCATGATGCACCAATACAAGTAACTCACAGGGGCTGAATTGGTGCATCATGCCGACCCTTCAGGAGTGTCTCAACTCAATAGGGTTGGCATGATGCTGAAATGTACCCCTGGTGAATTACTCGCCAAGACTGCATTAATGCATCATGACGACCAAGGGTATGATGCATTAAGGATCATGCCGTCCTTAAAGGATTAACGCGCTATGCCCTTTGGTTGGCAGAATGAAGTAGCTGTCCTGCATCGCTGCATCATGCCCACTGTTGATCCACTGCTCAAGGGTCGGCATGATGCACCAATGAAGCGCCTATTAAAACACTGGTATAATGATGCGTTGAGGTATCAGGCCATCCTTTACAAGATGACGTTAAACAGTGTCAGCACAGAGAAAAGAAACAGGGTCAAAAGGGAGTCCAGGTTGCCTCCAGAATGACTCCCTCTTTAGGGGAGCCCAGGTTGCCTCCAGAATGACTCCCTCTTTAGGGGAGCCGAGGTTGCCTCCAGAATGACTCCCTCTTTAGGGGAGCCCAGGTTGCCTCCAGAATGACTCCCTCTTTTAAGGGAGCCCAGGTTGCTTCCAGAATGACTCCTCTTTAGGGGAGTCCAGGTTGCCTCCAGAATGACTCCCTCTTTAGGGGAGTCCAGGTTTCCTCCAGAATGACTCCCTCTTTAGGGGAGTCCAGGTTGCCTCCAGAATGACTCCCCTCTTTAGGGGAGCCCAGGTTTCCTCCAGAATGACTCCCTCTTTAGGGGAGTCCAGGTTGCCTCCAGAATGACCCCCTCTTTAGGGGAGTCCAGGTTGCCTCCAGAATGACTCTCTCTTTAGGGGAGTCCTGCTCCTTATGTGACTCCCTTAGGTGAGTCAGGGAACTATGTGACTTCCCCAGGTGACTCCCTTACGTCAGCCAGTTACGTCAGCCAGGGAGTTACCTAGGTTCTCTTATGCAGTATGAGCTCCCCTACAGAGGGGGAGACATTATGGAGGCCACCTGGACTCCCTTTTGACTCTGTTTCTTTTCTCTGTGAGCTCTACTGCTATCAGATCTCCTAATAATATAAAAATTACAGATTTCCGAGTTAGATTCCCTTTTACATAATGTGCCACTGAAGCCATAGAAATGTGGAAGCCAAGGTCCCGCATCCCGCGAATCAGGTATTTAATTTATTAAGGCATCTTTGACATAATTGGACGTTTAATTTCTAAAACCTCTCATGATAATTATTTGCACTATACTGCTTTAGAAAAAACGTGTTCAAAATAATGGAAACTATTGGTTTTCGAAATGAGAGAATTTGGAGAGAAAAAGAAATCCCAATTATAGAAAATTTGTCTAAGTATTTTGAAGGATTATAACAGTGACATATTCATGTAGACTCTTTGGGTATAAGTAGTTTGGGGCTCAGTCTCACAACTTTGTAACAATTGGATCGTCTTTGACCGGGTGACGTCTTTGACCGGGTGACGTCTTTGACCGGGTGACGTCTTTGACTGGGTGACGTCTTTGACCGGTTGACGTCTTTGACCGGGAGGCTAGAAAAGGCTATTTTTCATTTCTTTCATTTTCCCCCCATATCTCTACTATTAGTGGATAGTAATTGCATAATACTTTGGACAGTGTACCTCTTCAAATTCCATATAATATAGAAAGTGATGTCTTTGACTGGGCAGGGGAAGAAATATAAAATGATGCTAATGCATGTAAAAGAGCCTACATATGAATATAACAAACTTTAAATGAATTTCCTTTCATATAGTGTGAAGATATCCTCTGACTTTTTCCACGCATTTCTTACTATATAGGTCTAATTTATGCTATAATAACGTTTCCTGGTCAAAGACGTCACCAGGTCAAAGACTTCACCTGGTCAAAGACGATCCAATTGTTACAAAGTCTTGAGACTGAGCCTTGAGTGTTGTCGTGACCCATTTCTGAGCTGACCCAGTATTGTCACCAGATGCATTTTTTTAAACTAGAATGTCTGGGGAATCATTAAAAAGTTACGAGTAACCATTTAACTGGTTTAGCTTAGTTTTAAATGTTTTGGGACAATTAGGCCTACTGGGGTGTGCAATGTTGGTTGAAAATTACTAAAAGTCACTTTTTTGGAGTAATTGATAGCAACAAATCTGCAGTGTATTAAAGGTATTCCTATTTATTCCCAACAGGTTTTCTGCTGGGAGTTTTTCATCACATGTTATGTTACATTAAAATATAGTGAAAGCTCATTTCCCTATCTCTGAGGCATGTAGGACGCACCCATACACAGACACCGAGCACCATGTATGGGTCACTCTCCAAGCAGGACTTATGACCTACTCACCTTTAATGTGGTTGGAGAGTGTAGAATTCACACATCTTCGTCTATGTAGGCAGATTCCAGTATGGTTAATTAATTAAGCAGCATATCCTCATGGTTGTTCATCTCCCTGTAGATTCTATAGCTATTTATGGTGCAGTGGGCGGCCTAACCAGGCCTGAGGGGCTCTGTGGGGGTGTAAAAGAAGCCCTAGTTGAACTGTGGGATGGGAGGAAAAGTAGGAAGAGTGGTACAGGAGGAAAACTACATGTATGGGTATCATGGGGGCGTATAAGCGGAAACGGATCTAGTATAGAAACTAGCAGCCGGGAACCAGGTCAGTAGGTCTTGGTGCCGGAGAGATATACTGGGGGGAGGGGGTGACAAACATCCACTTTGCTGAGTTAGGGAGTGATCATATTTTACAAGGGGGGTTTTGGTGGGTTAAATTTTTTTTCAAGGGGTCCAAATTTTTTGCAAGGCAGAGTATACACGAATTTGGCAAGAGCATTCATAATACCATGGTCTGTTTCCTTCAAAATTTAATGGATGCGAAATCATTTGCTTCCCCCTCTACGGATGGAAAATCGTGTGTGTCCATGCCCCTTGGCAGCATAGTAATGTGCGGGTTTTTAAAAAAAATCAAAACTGGTGAAATTCTTTTTACCCCCCCCCACTAATCTAGGGCCGGGTTGCCTGAAAAACCACCTTATTTTATGGCCTTTTATAGTATCGGGGATGTTTATTTTAGTCTAAAGGGAATCAGTTGGACAAAACTATGAAAGGTAATTTTAAACCCATCAGAGGACAGCAAGGCAAATTTTCACCAGATCCCCCCACACACCCCTAAACCGAGGTGCCCTATTTAGAAGCCTATAATAACGCACTGAGACTGCGGTGCTCCGTCAGGGTCTATTTAGCTGAGGGCTATAGGGTTCTAACACGTTCCTCCAATGGAGCCTCTGGATGGAGGCAGCCATCTTGTAGGACACCAAATCTCGTGCCAATTCTCATCCTAGGAGTGAGATTCCATGAGATTCCCATTGTCTCTGGCCAGCTTATCAGTGTTATCTTAGGGTAGATAGTGGAGATGCAAAGGGCCAAGCTGTGAGAGATAAGGGCTGCACAGGTGTGAAGTAGCTCCACTCAGTCATGGTTCAGTGACTCTCCCTTCACTCTCCACACAGATGTTTGGCAACTCTCCAAGCAGAATTCAATTATTTAATTCTTATTTATTTCAGTTTTATGATAAGAAATTCAAAAATCTGAATTGGTAGATGCATACAATATGATATTCAAATGCCATGCAGGCAAAAACCGTACATTAATTGTTAAAAAAATACACTGTGAGAAGTGGCCAAAGTAGACTATACAAAGGGGCCCAGTAGATGGTTGTCCTACCATTTAGATCTGCTGTGTGCCACTAGGTGGCAGCACCCCATAACGTGTTAGAGCCTAATATGGGATAGGTCCCCCTGCAGCTTCTGTAGTCTGGTATGAGACAGGGGGCTGCAGAATGGATGACTGTTATTGGTCAGTCCCAGACGCCGCCTCCCTAAGGCCCGGATGTAGGGACGCCTCCTGTAACATCCGGGTACCAGTGGGATCAGGACAGGATTAACCTAAATCTGGGCCTTAACCCTTTAACCCTTTAAATGCCGTATATTGCTTTGTAAACTGCAGCCATTTCTTGTGAATTTCAAATAGAAATTGTCCCTATGACATACCTCATTTGGTATCTCATTTGAGCAGCATATATCATATTTTAGTCATATTCCTGAGCAGTAGAGCTGTTGCAACCAAGAATAATAGCCATTTTGGGCCACATTTAAATTTCTCATAGATATTAAAAGTTCTTACATAACCCTATCTTGACATAAAATCTTGGACCTGCCCTATTGAAATTAAAAGAGCAGTTCAAAAATAAGTAAATATTCTGGCCTAGCCCTATTCTTGAATGACCTTGACCCTTGACCTTTGACCTTGCCCTATGAGCAAACGGTGCAATTTTTCTCGGAGAACTTTTTTTCTATGATTGATGGGGGGAAAAGCTATATGAAACCACCTTCAAAAGTAGTGCCCCCTTCATTGGAACGAAACTTCATTTCTAAACTCCTTTTTGGGACCCATCCTATGGCCTAGCTATTAGTGTTGTATGCCCTTGGTCATAATGACGCATGAATGCAGCCCTGGTGAGTTACTCACTGGTGCTGCATTCATGCATCATGCCGACCCTACGGGTTCAAGACACTCCTGTAGGGTCATCATGACGCATGAATGCAGCCCTGGCGAGTTACTCGCCAGGGCTGCATTCATGGATCATGCTAAAAGGTTATTCATGTACTATGCTGCCCTTAAAGGGCCAAACTTCACTTTACATCTCCAGTAACAATATATATAATGTTTAATAACATACAATAAGGGAGTGGTCATTTTTTAACAACAGGGGGGGTCGGTGGATTTCCGCGCGAGCGGGTCGAATTTTTTTTGGTCCCCCCCGCGGGACGGGTCAAAATTTTTCGGTCCCCCCCCATGGCAGGTTGAAAATGAGCGCGGCCGACCCTTTTGAGCTATAGTAACGCGCAGGCTTTTTCGCTAAAAAGGGGTGTAATTTTTTTGGTCCCCCCCTCAAGAGGGGTCCAAATTTTTTTGGTCCCCCCCCTTCAAGGGGTCCAAATTTTTTTGGTCCCCCCCCCCATTCCACCAACCCCCCCCCCCCTGTTCTTAAAAAATGACCACTCCCTAATGTTTCCAATATCATACAAAATTATGCGATGATCCGCACACCCGGGCGTACCGTCCTTACTGCATGGCTGAATGTGTACAATTTGGGCAGTTTTAGCAATTAGTCCACGGCACCTTAATTGCTACCCTAAATATAAAAACATAAAAGTACCACCTTCTGTGGTGCCCTTTCCCTTTCTCCACCCCTCCCTCAGGCCACGCCAAAAAAAAATTTGTTTCAGGAACAATTTTTAGGGAAACCATGGTTAAAAACTATAAATATGGGCATATCTGGTATCAAATTAATGCTTACCGTGTTGCGGATGCGATCAGCAGGAGGTAATATGCATATTTACAACGTTTATTAATCCATAATTTCTTGATCTCTGAAATATGAATTAAGTCTGCCGAGGATCCACATTTACCCAACCCATTTGGTCACGAGAAAAAGAAAGAGCAGAAATAGAAAAAAAGCGCATTCATCACATTTGTCATAGCTTGATGATAGGAAACAAGTTTATTTTTTTGGAATGGCGTGAGAAACAAATTTAATTTTGGAGTGGCCTGAGAAACAAATTTAATTTATGAGTGGCCTGAGATACAAGTTTATTTTTGGAGTGTCCTGAGAAACAAGTTGAAATGGCCCATGAAACAAGTTTATTTCTTGGAGTGGTCTGAGAAACAAGTTTATATTTTTAAGTAATAGATAGACTATGGTTATGAAAAGGTATGTGTTAGATAGACTACACCTGGACACGGTTCTTCCATATACCCACTGCCCCACCAGGTCTAGACGAGGTGTCATACACCGAGTCGCTGACCAGTGGGCAGTGGGTATGTGGGAAAAGCCTGGCCAGGTGTAGTCTATCTGATTTAACCCACGGTTATGTCAGTGTATACGATATACCCAAGGTGCGATTCCTTTGTCTTAGGTGCTACCCGTGGGTTAAATAGAATTAACCACAGCTTTCTGGTGGGGCCAGACGAGGGCGAAGCCCAAGTCACCCTACCAGAAAGCTGGGGTTAATCCTAATACTTTTTCATAACCATTGTCCATCTATTTTAAACCACGGTATGCAATATAACCAAGGTGTGAATCCTTTGTCTTAGCTCTCCACCGTGGTTTAAGTGGCCTGAAAAACAAATTTATTGTTGGAGTAGCCTGAGAAACAGCTCTATTTCTTGGAGGGCCTTCCGCATGGATTAGCCTCCGCTCAGTGTAGCAGGCCGGCCCACACCAGGGGGGGGAAACGCCGCGGCTCGCCCTGGTGACAAACGTGTGCGTAATATTGTCCACTGCAGTATCCAAGTGGGTGGTCAGTGGTGAAAGAGCCATCAAGTGCTGACACCACTGGCATTTAGAGGAACTAGCTACTATGCTTCATAGTGGCATGCTGTGCTGATAGACACAATCTAAAATATTCTTTTCAACCACAAGCACTAATGCTCCCATATGCTCCACTGGACATTTTCAGACATCATATATCATTCTAATTGTTTCCAATTTTAGCTTCAGTGGAACATCCCTTAAATACTTACAGAAACAGTTCAAAGTTGACTGATTTTAGGCTTCATGGAGAGCCCAATGTCAGGTGAACTAGCATAGATTTCTCTATTCTCCTACATTGCCATGCCTCTAATATGTATCAGACTGAAAGGGGAAAGTCTTTTTGGTGTGGATATAGCATTGCCCACATCTCACATTTAGTAGTATATGAGTATTATGGCATTTTACCAGACATGCTGAGTTGAAGTGCTAACAGGTAAGTGGATAAAGTTACACATGCGTTTGACACCAGTCGGAGCCGCGGCGTGGGCCCCCCCTGGCCCACACATTGTTTACAAGGCGGCAGGACGGGGTGGACGTGTAGGACGGCCCCGTAAAGCACCAAGCCCAAGTCTGGTTCACGAGATCAACATAAGACTGTAGCCAGCCATCCATCTCTACTCCCTCCATTACCATGTAACCCTGTAAGGATGGCATGATACCTTAATGCATCATGCCCTTGGTCGTCATGATGCGTGAATGCAATCCTGGCGAGTAACTCATCAGTGCTGCATTCATGCATCATGCTTATGGGTTTAGACACGTTCATAGTACAGCATGATGTACCAATGCAGCACCAGCGAGTTACTCGCATCATGAAGAAAAATTTGTCTTTTAGCGACAAACGTCCTTAAAGGGTTAAGTGCTGCATAGTGCTTTAATGCGCTATGCTGTTGGTCGTCATGATGCATGAATGCAGCACCAGCGAGTAACTCGCCAGGAACGCATTAAGCATTTATGCATCATGATACAAAAAAGATACTGCATTACAGACCTTAATGGATTAACCCGTTAAGGGCAGTTTGTTTCTCTAAAGCAATATTTGTTGTTATGATGCACAAATGCAGCTCCGATGAATTACTCAATGGCAGTATTGAACCTTTGGGAAATTACCAAGCTTATATGGTCGGCATGATGCACGAATGCAGCCCTGGCGAGTTATCTACCAGGGCTGCATGTATGCATCATGATGACAAATGCTGAGCATAGCACATTAACCCTTCAAGGATGGATGTCAATAAAAGATGACATTTGTCGTCATGATGCACCAATACATGCACAGAGAGTAAACTGCCGATGCTGCATTGCTGTATCTTATCGACCCTTCGGGAGTGTCTCAACCTCATAATGTCAGCCTGATGCTTGAATGCAGCACTAGTGAGTTACTCATCAGGGCTGCATTCATACATCATTATGACCAAGGGCATGATGCATTAAGGCATGATGCCATCCTTAAAGGGTTAAACCACATTGCCGTCTTTAAGGGTTACCAACACAGTAAGGAGCTCATCCATATAGGGTCAGTAAGCGCCGTATAGCTGCCCCAGCACGTACAAGGCAGGAGATCACACTACAGATAGGGACATGTGGGCGAGTGAGAGAGCAGGAAAGTCTGCTAAAGTGACTTGGGAGAAGAGAGAGTTTTAGTGAGGGAGAAGGTACTTAACATTGTATCATTAAGGAAGAAGAGATAGTTAGGGGAGTAAATGAAGGCAGAGAGAGAAGGCGGGAGAGAAGAAGGGGGAGAAGAAGGGAGAGAAGAAGGGAGAGAAGAACAGAGAGAAGAAGCAAGAGAAGAAGGAGAGAAGAAGAGGGAGAGAAGAAGAGGGAGAGAAGAAGGGAGAAAAGAGGGAGAGAAGACAGGAGAGAAGAAGAAGGAGAAGAAGGGAGAGAAGGACAGAGTGGGAAGTAGGGAAATGAGTTTACAAGTGAGCAAAGGAAGGTATAGGAAGGAAGTAGAGACTTAATGCCTCGTAAGGGATTATGACGGCATGATACGCTCCAAGTTTATGTGACATTATGATACACCAATGCCTGCAGTGTCAGCAAGGAAAGGCGCCACTGCCTCAGTGTAGACACCAACCTTGTCAGTTTGGTGCCAGATACATAGAGTTAGACTTAATGTGTCACCCGTCAATGCTGCATGTAGATGTATTATAGGTCGAGTTACATATAGGTGAGTGGTTTATTTATACAAAACGCTATTGACAGTTCACACTGTCAATACCAGGATATAATTCCCTTATTGACAGTACACACTGGCAATAAGAGATTCATTTTCTCTTATTGACAGTTCCTTTTTCGAAGTGTCAACAAGAGAATCTTTTTTTCCTTATTGACAGTTCGAACTGTCAATAAGGGAATTATATCCTGGTATTGACAGTTCAAACTGTCAATAAGGGAATTTTATTCTGTTATTGACAGTTCAAACTGTCAATAGTCACGGCCTTTGTCGGCCGTGGCGGGCGAACAGACCACTGTACTGTGACCACTAGGAAGGGTAACTCAACCAGTTATATATAAATATAAAAAGCCATACATGTATCACCGGATGCACATAAATACATACATTTGATATACTATATTGTAGGGTGAAAGTTCTATATCACTAATAATTCAGGGACATTTAAAAACTGATTTCACTGTAATGTCCCTTGTCTCTGGCTATCATGGTGAGGTTACCTATACCTAAGCATGTGTTGCCTTTGTTTGCCCACACTGTGACGTAGCAGAGCTGTATATGTAACTCAACCTATAACATGAAATATCAGAGTACATTTAAGGACTATGCTACCCTTAAATGGCTGTTTGCACCTCTAGTATCAATGTTTTGTAAAGCACCATGAGACGATGGTCATCCCGTGACCCCTGCAGGCCCTAAGGGGAGTCCCCTACCCCGGCCTCGCCCCCCCCCAGTCAGTGGGGGTAATGTGGATTCAGTATAAAAGGGAGTCAATCAATGTTTAACCCTCTATTAGGACAGCATGTCGCTAAAGGTGACATTTGTTGGCATGATGCACCAATGCAGCCCTGGTGAGTAACTCGCCCGTGCTGCATTGGTGCATCATACCGACCCTTCGGGAGTGTCTCAGTCCCATATAGGGTCGGCATGATGCTTCATACTTGCCAGGGCTGCATTCATGCCTCCTGCCAACCCCCATGTATACATGTAAGCATGGTGCGGCACTCGGGGTGAGTGTTCTGGGTGGTTACTCGTGTTGCCACCAGGGGGCAGTCATTGCCCTCAGGTCACGTGTCCACCCTCCAGGCATCACGTGACAGGTTGATTTAACCCTTTAAGGGCCGCATAGTGCTTTAATGTGATATGCCCTTTGTCGTCATGATGCATGAATGCAGCCCTGGTCAGTCTAGTCACCAAGGCTGCATTCATGCATCAGGAAGACCCTACTGGAATGCGTGAAGAATGTAGCATCGCATGATGTGAGTCACTCGCCAGGACTGCATTCGAGCATCATGACGGCATCGGCCATAATGCATTAAAGCACTATCCGGCCCTTCAAGGATTAACTTAACCTCTTTGCCCAGGCTATCACAACCCCCCATAGGCTCTCTACCATAACACCCACCCCTCCCCACCCTGCTCCTTTCTAAGTGATTAGTGTCTGTGTGTGGATTATACATGCATTGATTACTTAGTCATGGATCATGGAGCTGAAACCCATCTGTTTATTGATATAGCATTGATCCTACCAGCTCTTCAATATTCACATAATATTATAGGTTATACATCCAAGTTACCTCAGCCACTAAACAGGGACAAATTACAGAATATAGTTTATATATATATTTTGCTGTTTGTAAACAAGGAGTATAAATTACGGTTGCGCTACGATTCTATAACCAGCGCGCGGTATACGTCATTCTGAGGTGGCGACGGTGATGGGAATAATCTCTGTTTGCGTTCTACCTGAACTCTCCAAGCATAGTGCTAGTTAATTTAATTAGTTTATTTGACAAATCCCCCATCTTTTGTAAATCTATCTCTGCCTCAGATTGGTCCCCCGAAAACCGCCTGGTGGTTATAGATTCTACCGTAAATTACTACTTGAAACATGGTTTTATGCAGAGTCGGATGTACTCTCGTTCCCAAATCCTTCCGAAGGAAGGCTCTGGGGACAGCCAAATGACCTTGAACTTTGGATTTTGCTGGGTCTGGGCAACCCCTGCTGGTAGACTGGAACCAGCGAACAGGAACAGGAAATGGAACCAGAATGTATGATGTTAGTTTTAGGTAGATTTACCATCAGCCTTTCTGGTTCCATTTCCTGTTCCTGTTTGCTGGTTCCAAGCTACCAGCAGGGGTTGCCCAGACCTAGCAAAATCCCAACATTTGGCAGTTACCAGAGCCTTCCTTTGGAAGGATTTGGGAACGAGAGTAAGTCGGGTGGGGCGGGTGGTGTGTACACCCAGCGTATCTATGCAGGTCGACCCCTAACATCGACATGGTGACATGGGCAATGTGAGCCTTAGTGACATGCGACATGAGAAATATCACAGATAGTCACATTGGGTAAGGGGCATTTCTTGGCAACATGAGCATTTCTTAAAATCGACATGGCGACATGAGCATTTCTTAAAATCGACATGGCGACATGAGCATTTCTTAAAATTGACAGGGATACATGAGCATTTCTTTAAATTGACATGGGAACCCCCTCCCCCATAGACCCCCATATCTCCTGCTATAACTGCATGTTGTAGGCCATTTATTCCTGATACCCTTGTCCCTATAGAATGGACGGTGGTGGGGAATGGCATTCCTGATAGACCAATAGGGTATATTGAAGGGGCTAACACACCCCTCGCCATAACCTCCCGTAACCCTTTAAAGACAACATGATGCGTCAGGGAAACTTGTGTTGGTACGATCCACCAATGCAGCGCTGGTGAGTAACTCGCAGGCATTGCATTGGTGCACCATGTCGACCTTTTGAGAGTGTATCAAACCCTTAGGGTCAGCATGATGCATGAATGCAGCACAGGTGAGTTACTCACCAGGGATAGATTCAAGCATTATGAGGATAAGGGGCAGGCAGCACGGGCGGATACAGGGGGGGGTCCTGGGGGTCCGGACCCCCCTTTTGGAAAAAATTTAGATTTTTAATGATAATTTGATCCGCCGTGAGTCGCGGCGGTACTTTGGTGTTTGGTGGACCCTCCCCCCCTTTTCAAATTTCTGCACATTACAGCGCTATGCGGCCCTCACATGGTTAAAGCCCCGCCCTGTGGGTGGCGGTGGTTGGCTAAAGGTCAGAGTGTCCCAGTGGAGACATTACCCAGACTGGGGGCTCCGTGTGGCAGCCAATTCAGGCCCCTGTTAGGACGCCCGGCCCCTGGGAGGACGCCACCGACCGAGCTCACGTGAGTGCGTGGACAAACGTTTTAAGTGTGTCTTATACCCCAATCTTAAGCCCACCCCAGACGGGCCCGACTCAATCGGTAACCAGGCAGATCGGGTAGGTCTGCGGGGGTGTCTTCCCGATCGAGTCGGGACAATCAAACATTTTTGATATTGCCCGACTCGATCGGCCGATCGAGTCCGCCGATCGGATCAGGCCAGTCTGCGGTAGCCTTTACTGAAGTCTTGCAACTGGTAAGTCTTAATATAGAGATGGGGGGGGGGGGGGGGGGGGCTCTAATCCCCAATTCCTGTTTTTCTTTCCTTGTTTCCCCTTCTTTAGTAATGGGGGAATCCCAGGTAAAGGCGCAGGTCTCGGTACCCCTCCAGTGGCAGTCAGAGTGGAGCCGGTACAGGTACTCAGCCCTATATATAGGGGCGCTGGGGGTTTAAATACCCCTTTAAGATTTTTTGAGATATATTTAAGACTACACATTAAATGTGTCATGGTAAATTCTAAGACTAAGACTTCAGTAAGATTTTATTAAGACTCACTCAAAACGTTTATCCGTGCACTCGTGTGAGCTCGCTGCCATCTGCCCTGGGAGGATACAGTCCCACACACGGACTAAAGTCAATGCTTGCAATTGTGGCAGAGACTGGGGGAAAGGATAGGTAATAATCACAGGATATAGATACAGATCTTGAATTACACTTGTATTGCCTCAACCCCGCCCCCCGTGAAATAATGACAATTCTATGAATTTATAATATAGGACAGAGAAAAGAAACAGCATCAAAAGGGAGTGCAGGTTGCCTCCAAAATGACTCCCCTATTTAGGGGAGCCCTGGTGATTCCTTTAGATGAGCCAGGGAGCTAGGTGACTGCCCTAGGTCATCAGGGGAGTCACCTAGACTCCCTTAGGCAGCCTGGACTCCCTTTTGACGCTGCTTCTTTTCTCTGTGTATCCACATTTTGGGAAATGGACTTTACTGCCCACTACTCACTCACCATCAATGAGGGGGTGTTGGTAAGGGGGTCAGTGTCCTATAGGGCACCTGGCCGTTGATAATAGCACCACCTGTGCTAAGTTGAGAACCTTCAGTACAGGCCCTTGACCACTAGGTAGGGCAGCTAACCGGGGGTTATGACATCACAGGGCAGGCCACTATTGCTTCTGTCTGAAGTGGTTCCTAGGACTTAGCCCTTCAGTGAGTAGGCCTAGTTATTGAGGGTCAATGCTATTCACATGTCTTCAGGGTAACACAGACTGAAGCAATTACTATCCTGACTTAGGCCCCATCTAGAGGCAACCAAAGGAAGCACCGGGGGTTGGACATGGCCGCGCCCATGGCCTAACCCCAAGGAGCCCTATAGACTGACCACCCCCTTAGGGAGTGCTCATTTATCATTTAAAGGGGGGGGGCATTTTCACCCCCCCCTTTGAGAGCGTGTAGATTTCACGCCCCCTCGCCGCTGGCACCAACAATTTTTTGCCCCCTCCCTTTGAACTATAGTAAAACACAGGCGCTTTTTTTTGCTAAAAAGAGACATGCTTTCTTACCCCCCCCCCCCTCGACCTCAGGTGGTGTCGAAAATCTTTAATGATAAATGCCCACTCCCTAAGTGACAGTATGGGGGGGGGGGAGGGGAACATTAAGGCTAATCCCCTTTCACTGTTACACTGAAAACCCATAGGTTGAAAGGGTTAGTCAGTACAGACTATCCTAGGTTGGTCATATGAGTGTTAGTCACAATGGCAAAGTTATATTCAAAAATGACCAAGGGCTCAGTCAGTAGTGGCTAACCTAGGTCCATCATTGGTGTGTTGTATTTGTATACCACTAGTTGGGGCCACCTGTGATGACCACTCAGTGGCTCCCCCTGGAACTAAAAAGACTAAGGTGGGTTGGTCAGTAGTGACCAACCTGACAATAATAACTAATCTAGGCTGGTTGTATAGGGAGCCAAAAAATGACTAACTAGGTTAGGCACTAGTGACTGAGAGATTGGGCGTATAGGGAGCCTAGGAATATCAGTGTACTGCTGTTTGTACAGGCTGATCGCCGTGTTTATCTAACAACATTTCTTCTCAATTATCCCGTTAACCCTTTAAGGCGGCAAGGGCATGATGCATGAAGCCTTTAAAGGGTTAAGGCCTCATTAAAGCACCATGCAGCCCTGAAATGGTTACAGTGGTTCAAGTGTCTGTTTGAAGCTGTGTGAGGAGACTGAAGAAACCACCCACCACCTGTTGTCTGATCCCCACTGAGCAAATACCTATTTATAACCATTTAAGTCCGCATAGTGCTTTAATACACTATGCCCTTTGTCGCCATGATTAAGTAATGTAACCCTGTATGGCAAGTCTACTCAACAGAGATTCAGTTCTGTAGGTTCTGTAGGTTCGGTTCTGTAAGTCGTCATGATGCATGAATGCATGCCTGGTGCTATACTCAACAGGGCTGCATTCATGCATCATGACGACGAATTGTATAGCATATTAAAGCACTGCGCAGCCCTTAAAGGGTTAAAGGTCATTATTCAGTTGGTTGAGTTCTGATGCTGAGTCCGTATGAAAACACGGTATGATCAGCTTTTGAATTCAGATCGGATTTAAATTAAGACAAATTGAAGTCGGTTAAAAATAAAGAACTCTCACAGGTCGGCAAATGAAGCTGCTAAAAGCCGACAGCTGGTTCCGCCTTTAAGGGCCGCATAGTGCTTTAGTCATGATGCAGTTCAAGAGTGTATCACCCCAGGAGCGTCAGTACGATGCATGAGATAATTCCCTGGTATCCACTGCGGAATTCTTAGGGGGCATTATGTAACAGCTTGTACCCATTGTGTTTGCTGCATCAGTGCTTATCTCGCAAGTTACCAGATCAAGCAATGGTGCCTCCTACTAAGGAACCTGCAACCTCGGTATAAAGCAGTAGGCCTATGCGGCCATTAACCCTTTACGGACGTCACGTCACTAAAAGATTACATTTGTCGTCCTAATGCATCAATGCAGCCCTGGTGAGTAGCTCGCCAGTGCTGCATTGGTACATCACGCCGAGCCTTTGGGAGTGTCTCAGCCCCATAGGGTCGGCGTTACTCGCCATGGCTGCATTCACGCATCATGACGACCAAGGTCTGATACATTAAGGTATCATGCCGTTCTTAAGGGGTTAAATGGTTATGCAGGTATTACCACCTGGGCACCACCTGTATGATTACATCAATGTCAGTAATTAGGACTAATTGATTCCCTGAGGTCAGCGAGAACATGGCTGGGTCTACAAGGCCACCCACCGAGGCCGCACCCTATGCAGCCAAGGCTTTTGGATGAAAGCTAGAATTCTTCCTACAAATATTACAGATTTTTCTGTGCAAATAATAAATTCCATACAATAGAGAAAAATAGGAGTATCCATGCTCGTATATATGCTGCAATAACAATTCTAAAAGCTTTCATACTTGTATATTTCAAATTTTGAAAACCAACAATTCGCCATATACTATTTGACTATATCCTGAGTATAAACCACACATAATATCTGGCTAATGTACAAGGGAAAAACATTTGCGATAATATTCATTTTTGGATAGATTTATTCCTGTTATATTTATATCATTTACTCGTCATGGTGCACTCTGGGGGAGAGCCTATGCTGGTTCCAGAGGCATGTACCAGGAGGCTCAGGTAGTCAAGCCTCTATTTTGCCTCTTTATTTTACTCTGGAAGGTTCTCTCTCATTTACTATCTGTTTATGTTCTTTATAGGTTACTAGATGCATGGATTCTCCATGAAGGGTCTTTATTTAGATAAGCTTAAAGAAGGGAGAACCTCTAAAATACCAGAGAAATAGAGCATTAACACCTCTGTGGGTGGCTACATGTCAGTCAGTCAGAGTGTGTTCAATGCATTGTTTCCCAATCAGGCTAAGTCCCTCACTTCACACCTGAGACAATGGGGAGGTGATTAAGGTGATCAAGATAGGGGTGGGATGCCACCTATCAGCCTGATCAGTCTTATCCGTTGCCATTGTTCCTAAGTGTGAACAGTGGCTGATGACAGATTTACCCACAGTGCACTGCTCTGGCAGCTCCCATACCATGTAGGCTCTCCTCCGTATAGGAGGGTTGTACTGTCCACATTCAGGGTGTGGACTGGCCATGCAACATAACTACACCCTAACACCTACATCAAGTACCGTAAAACCCCGCGTGTCCATGAGCCGGACTTGCTTATACTAGCTGCACCCCTTACTTATATAAATCATATTATAAGCCACACAGTGGTTCTGATTACGGTGCTTTAGTACTGTATAAAGATCTTAGGCCAACAATGTTTTGTAACAACATTAGAAACGATTGCAAATTTTTACTTTCAATGGCTTAAATCTTTCATGTTGTCTGAGCTTCTCCTCAGCATCCCAAAATAAATATGATGTTGCTGCTCTGAACTGTCTATATAAGGGGTTAATATGGTAGGCAAACTGCTGGAAAATTCCCAAAGGTATAGCAAAGAGAGCATGTGGTTCAATGTGCCCAGGTGGTCAACGTGCCCCTCTCTCCCCTACTTTAGCACTGTATAAAAAGTTTACTATTTCACTCAAGAGATGATGACCGGTTACTGAGTCCTGTGAATACTGCTACAGAGTATATATTTTAAGAAAATTACTTCAAATATACCACAGTCACCAAACACAGGTTAATTTAACCCATGTTTCCTGATTGATTCTACCAAATAGGCCTGATACGGCCTAAATGAGACCTTTACCTACTGCAGCCTTTGACGGTGCCAAATAGGCCTGATCCGGCCTAAATGAAGCCTAATCTTAAATCACCCGCTGGTCTTTGACTCTGCCAACTCGCCTGACATTGGGGCGAGTAAAGGTTGCATTACAGCCTCACACCAGCGTTAACAATTTAAGGGCCACAGAGTGATTCTGAACTTTATCGTCATGATGCTGGAATGCAGCCCTGGCGAGTGACTCGCCAGGGCTGCATCCATGCATCATGCTGGCCCCATTTGGTTGATACACTCTTGTATGGCTGGCATGATGCATGAATGCAGCCCTGCTAGGTAGGGTATTGCCTTTTAACACATGCATCATGATGGTAAAGGGCACAGGATATTAAAGCATTATGTGGTCCTTAAAGAGTCAATAACGGTTGCCGCGGCACGGCCAGGGCCCTGGGTCGGGGAGGGTGTCCAGAATTGACCTGGACACTCTCCATCCAGCTAACTTACTTCTCTTGGGTTGAGCCTTGTATCTCTGCCCCAAACTGCCTATGGTGCGACCAGTGCTCTCTCCAGAGAATGCTAGTCTTGTATACCCACATCGGATAAAGGGGTATTTTTGTTGGAGTTGTCTCTGGTCTTGGGTATGGTTCTGGGAGTGAAAATGGTAATTACCACACACACACAAGCAATTCAGCGTGAAATTAGAGGTAAATATAGTTCAGCAGTAGAATCTACTGTATTTCTAAAGTTTTTACTAAGGTATTAGTGTACATGGGTAGTACCATATATACTGTAGTTTTATAGTATATACTACGGTATTAGTGTACATGGACAGTAGAATCTACTGTATTTTTATAGTTTTTACTAAGGTGTTAGTGTATATGGACTGTAGGATCTACTGTAGTTTTAAAGTTTTTACTTAGGAATTAGTGTGCATGGTCAGTATAACCTACTGTAGTTTAAACGTTTTTTTCTAAGGTATTAGTGTACATGGACAGTAGAATCCACTGTAGTTTTACAGTATATACCACGGTATTAGTGTATGTGGGCAGTAGAACCTACTGTAGTTTTACAGTATATACCACGGTATTAGTGTACATGGGCAGCAGAATCTACTGTAGTTTTACAGTATATACCACGGTATTAGTGTATGTGGACAGTAGAATCTACTGTAGTTTTACAGTATATACCACGGTATTAGTGTATGTGGGCAGTAGAATCTACTGTAGTTTTACAGTATATACCACGGTATTAGTGTATGTGGGCAGTAATATATATTGTTTGTTTTGTATAAAGGACGTGTTTTTCACTATTTACAGCTTGGGACAGAGACAGAGCTAAACACATAGCCCCTGCCTAGAGAGTGGGGTTGGTGTTGAAGATATTACTGTAGTTTAAAATCTATACGATGGTATTTCTGTACATGGGAAGTGGTATATTGTTAGTTTACAATATAAAAGGTCACATTTTTAGTTACAGTATTTACATTGTGGGTCAGAAAAAGAGCTGGACACATAGCCCCTGTTGGGGAGTGGGGTTGGTGTTGAAGATATTACTGGAGCTTTAAAGTCTATACGACGGTATTTATTATATAGTATAATTATATTGTTGGTCTACAGTATAAAAGGACATCCCGTGAAAGTATTTCGCCGAGTACATATTTTCACAGAATTTGCGGAAATCTGTGTATTTTTGTATACTACAGTATGGATTCAATACTCACGAATTTGTATTTTTTTAACTATTCCACAAAATTTTACATGCTCGAAAATATTTACTTTCACAGTATTTTTGGGTTCACTACTTACATGGGTCAGAGACAGAACTCTACACATAGCCCCACTTGGAGAGTGGAGTTGGTGTTGTAGATAGTACTGGAGCTTTAAAGTCTATACGATGGTATTTCTGTCCATGGGCAGTGGTATATATTGCATGTTAGTTTACAGTATAAAAGGACGGGTTTTGGGGTTCACTGTTTACAGCATGGTTCAGGGACAGAGCTCGACACATAGCCCCCTCTTGGAGAGTGGGGTTGGGGATTGAAGGCAGGGCTGGAGGGGTGGGGATGGGGGGGGTGAAGGAGCAGTTAATCGGTGCGCAGAACGACCCCATGGCGTGCGGCGCTGCATCAAGTGCCGCCATGTTGGACGCCATGTTGGTAACGTTGGTTACACGACACGCTAATGGTCAGTAACAAAGGGGGAGGCAGCCAATAGACGAGGTTGTTACAAACCCGCCTCCCCCCACATACACATAGCTATGAAGGTAGCCATGTCGATGGGACCGGGGCGGGACCTGATCGGCATGAAGAGGGGAGGGGAGCAGGGAGAGGGAGGGATTAGCGGGTATGGGGGTTTGGGCGGTTTGGGATGGAGGCATTTGAGAAGGAAAAAATAGGAGAGGGGGGAATGGGACAGCAGAGAGAGAGAGAGAGAGAAAAATGCATCTCCCTCTATCAGACACTGCAACTGTAGATTAGCGTTAAGTTTGTTTGAAACCAATGATAAAACCAAGGAGAGAGAAAGAGAGAGAGGGGGAGAGAGGTCGAGAGAAGGCCTTCCTAAGCCTGAACCAAACCCTCATTTCCCTATACTACTTACACCAAAGGCCTTCCTCAGCCTGAACCAAACCCTCATTCCCCTATACTACTTACACCAAAGGCCTTCCTAAGCCTGAACCAAACCCTCATTTACCTATACTACTTACACCAAAGGCCTTCCTCAGCCTGAACCAAACCCTCATTTCCCTATACTACTCACACCAAAGGCCTTTCTAAGCCTGAACCAAACCCTCATTTCCCGATACTACTTACACCAAAGGCCTTCCTAACCCTGAACCAAACCCTCATCTCCCTATACTACTCACACCAAAGGCCTTTCTAAGCCTGAACCAAACCCTCATTTCCCGATACTACTTACACCAAAGGCCTTCCTAACCCTGAACCAAACCCTCATTTCCCTATACTACTCACACCAAAGGCTTTTCTAAGCCTGAACCAAACCCTCATTTCCTTATACTACTTACACCAAAGGCCTTTCTAACCCTGAACCAAACCCTCATTTCCCTATACTACTTACACCAAAGGCCTTCCTAACCCTGGACCAAACCCTCATTTCCCTATACTACTCACACCAAAGGCCTTTCTAAGCCTAAACCAAACCCTCATCTCCCTATACTACTTACACCAAAGGTTGCCTCGGTAAAAGTGTAGGGACATGATTTCCACCTTCAGTCATCTCATAGATGCGATCACCATCACTGCCCTTGAAATGACCTCAGCTGTTTATTAGGGCATATAGCAATCTGACAACCAACCCACCTATATGGAGGTGTTAGGTGGCCGTGTTTGATATCATGTAATTTATGGTGTGACAGGGAGGGGGGTAAAACGTACATATATGTGACTTAGTGTCCAAACACTGTATAGGCGTTATAGGGCACCTATGTGTTACCGACACGCCCCCGCTGTTAGTCAGGTGACAGGGTGAAGAACCTGCAGCCTCATGTATCCAGAAGAGGGTGTTACTAATCAGATGTTCAGTCAATGCTTAAACTACAGCCCCCGATCATGGCTGCGCCCATAGCGTAAGGGAGTGATCATTTTTTAACAACACAGTGGGTGGATGTCCCCCCCCCCCCCACTTAGGGTCTGAAATCCGTTCGCCCATGGGTCCTTTGAAGCATAGTAACGTGCTGACTTTTCGGGCTAAAACTGGTTAAATTCTTTTCACCCCTCACCCCCCAAGAGGGGTCGAATATTTATACCCCCCCCCCCGGTCAAGGGGTCGAAATCCCCCCCCCCCCCGTGGTTAAAAAAATGATCACTCCCTAATGGCTAGGAGCCCTATATATGTACTTCCAACTGACCTTGAGCTCCTGGTACCCACGTCCTCGGCTTATACTACACCCACTTAATTAACAGCAGTTAATCAGCTAAAATCACCTCCGCTCCCCCAATCCCCACTAGTCCGTACTACACTCACTAATAGTGGTATTGATTAGGGATAGCCAGCAGGATGAATGGACCCTGCCACCAAATGGTTGCATCTAATATTAACGAAGGGACACATTTTTATGTATAAGGGACACCAGGAAATACAGTGTTTCTGTCATCCCTAGCGGAAAATGGAACGCACCGTAAAACCTCGCGTATAAGCCGCAGCTAGTACGTGAGTCAGATCGGCGGTGCGGCTTATAAGATCGGCCAAGGATCAGAGTACAGCTTATGCGTGAGTTTTTGCTACTATATTACAGTAATAAAGACTTAATCAGATTGCCATTGTGGCTTATAGGATCGGCGCAAACTCTAGGTGTGGCTTATATGCGAGTTAGACTTATATGCAAGGTTTCACAGTATTTTATATTTTACCTTACTTTATGCTCTGTCATGTTGTGTCTAGATATTTGACCTTTACAAAGTCACAAGGAAACATTGAAACCAATATAAATTAAAAACAACTAAGACAAGAATGATTTGATGCACCTATAACCCATATTTTCTCATAACCTTATCCTGTTGGCCTAACTGACCGGAAGTGCCTGATGGTAACTGACCGGAAGTGGCTGATGGTGTAGTTGGAGCGGCTCCAGGAGTAGCTCACAGATGGCAGTCTAGCGTGACTCTGGCCGGGACTGACTGAAACATACTTTTCCAGTGGTCGGTGCAGTATGTGTATAGGAGAACAACAGCTGACACAGGCTCATAGATGGACCTTGGCTTGCCGGTGCCAGTGCCGGTGCAGAAGTTGTGGCTAATGTTTTACTCCACACTAAATAAATAAAAAATAATATACAGCATCGTTGTCAAATTTGGAATTGTGAATTATCTATCATTTATAAAGTAACTTACTATAGCACGACATTGATGCAAAATGCAACACTATGGGCTAAATACACCTGGGAAAATATATCCAATGCTGCACCAAGGCAATGCCAGCAATTTTCCCATACCAGGAGGATTGCCTCCCAACTGCCAACACACACACGCACACACACACACCCACACACACACACATGCACACACACACATACACATACACATACACACACACCCACACCCACACCCACACCCCCACACCCACACCCACACCCACCCCCCCACACACACACACACACCCATGTGCACCCACACACACACACCCTTCACATACCCCTAGTGGTCACCATGGAGATCACCTCGACACCTGCTCACGGATAATGCTGATGGCACAGAGCAAGCTACGACTACTTAAAAACGATTATCAGCTTTGCTGCACAAGGGGGACATAGACAAAGGCCCATGGCCAGAGGATATTTTGGTTCATTCCCCATGAGGTAGGGCTGGGGCCGTATCCCACAAAGCTGCAGGCTGAGTGGGATTCAGCCAACCCCTACCAAGAGGGGAACATACCAAAAATCCTCTGGCTATGGGCCTTTGCCTTTATTTCATGGTTTTTACTCTTCCAAATATGTTAAATTGCATATAAATGGCCATAATAATTTGAGCAAATGATGAGGTCACAGGCCATGGGATACGGGACACTGTATCCCATGGAGGGGCATGAGATACAGCATTTCTAGTACTTAAGCATAGTGGTCATTGTATTCACCATGGAATAACTGAGGTTGCTCCCAGACTCTCCCCCTTAAAAAATGGGCTCTGGCCGGTCTGCACGAGACTAGGAGGGGGGGGCTGAGGTTGCTCCCAGACTGTCCCCCTTAGAGAATGCGCTCTGACCGGTCTGCACGAGGGGGACCTGAGGTTACTCCCAGACTGTCCCCCTTAGAGAATGTGCTCTGACCGGTCTGCACGAGGGGGACCTGAGGTTACTCCCAGACTGTCCCCCTTAGAGAATGGGCTCTGACCGGTCTGCACGAGACTAGGGGGGGGGGCTGAGGTTAGTCCCAGACTGTCTTCCTTAGAGGATGGGCTCTGACCAGTCTGCACGAGACATGGGAGACGTTACACTGAAATCCCCTGGTGACTTCAAACTACTCGGAAACTCCTCCGCAATGATGAGTTTTGCCTCATCAAATGGTTCTTACCCACGTGAGTAGTTTGGCCTCATCATTTGATGAGGTTGGTATCAAAATGATGAGTTCAACATCATCATTTTTGGTACATTGAGCGATTAGTTTACCTCATCATTATGATGAGGTTCTAATTATTAACTCATCAAAACGATGAGTTATAATCATCAATTTGAGTACTTTGGGGTATTTCTATTTTATTCAGGGAGGGGGGTGGGGGGTGGTAGTAATCATTTTGGGGATATTTCTGGGATGCATCACTTTAGGCCCCTGGTGGCTTGGGCCTTGACCTGGCACCTAGGGGTCGGGTCCTGGCGACTGGCGGCAAGGCAGATGACTGAGTCTCTCCTGTGACAAGTGAAAAAGGTGCATATCAATATTATGTACCCATATTAACAGGTGAGACAATAAATCAGTTGAAATATACTTACTGCATTACCAAAGTATGGTATTTGTATTGTAAAGCTTAATTAGCTAATGATTAATTTCCCTCCTCCCTCCCTCCCTCCCTCCCTCCCTCCCTCCCTCCCTCCCTTCCTCCTTCCTTCCTTCCTTCCCTCGCTCCCTCCCTCACTCCCTCCCAGCCTCCCAAGGTCATTCCCTCCTTCCTTCCTTCCTTCCTTCCTTCCTTCCTTCCTTCCTTCCTTCCTTCCTCCCTCATTCCCTCCTTCCCTCCTTCCCTCCCTCCCTTCTTCCCTCCTTCCTCCCTCCCTCCCTCCCTTCCTTACTTCCTTTCCTCCGTCCCTCCCTCCCTCTTTCCCTCTCTCTCTCTCTCTCTCTCTCTCTCTCCCTCCCTCCCTCCCTCCCTCACTCCTAGCCAGTATGCAGTTGTATAGTTTTGGGCATAGTATAGTTTTCAATTATTATTATATGATGCCATAATATTAATTCCCTCCCTCCCTCTCTTCCTTCCCTCCATCTCTCCCTCGCTCCCTCACTCCCTCCCTCCCTCCCTCCCTCCCCCCTCCCTTCCTCCCGCCTTTCCTCCCTCCCTCCCTCCCTCCCCCCTCCCTTCCTCCCGCCTTTCCTCCCTCCCTCCTGCCCTCTCTCCCTCCCTCCCTCCCTCCCTCCCTCTCTCTCTCTTCCTCCCTCCCTCTCTCCCTCCCTATCACCTCCCACCCCCTTCACCCCCTCATTCGCTCCTTCCTTCCCTCCCTCCTTTCTTCCTTCTTTCCCTCCCTTCTTCTCTCCCTCCCTCCCTCCTTCCTTCCTCCCTCTCTGCCTCCCTTCTTCCTTCCTTCCTTCTTTCCCACCTTCCTTCCTTCCTTCCCACCCTCATTCCCTCCCTCATTCCCTCCTTCTCTGCCTCCCTTCTTCCCTCCTTCTCCCTCCCTCCCTCCTTCTCTCTCCCCCTTCCCTCCCTCCCTCCCCTCCTTCATTCCTTAATTCCCTCACTCACTCCTTTCTTCCTTCTTTCCTTCCTTCCTTCCTTCCTTCCTTCCTTCCTTCCCTCCCTCTCTCTCTCTCTTACTCCCTTAGAGGTAGATATACTGACAGACACAGAGTGACAGAGAAAGAGACACACACACACACACAGGATAGGTACAATGTAGTAGGATACCTGGGAGGACTGTGAACTATACAGAACCCACCCTCACTCCACTATACTTACCTGATGCATCCCTTCATATACTTGCCTGTGTCTCTTGTCTCCGTGCCTGTTCTTCTCTCTCCCTGAACCCCTGTATCCTTACCTATCCTCCTGTGTCTCTGCCTGTCTGCAAGCATATCACAGGGTGCCTGCTGTGGTCACACACTACCCACAACCACAGGCTGAGTAGTACTACAGCAAGGGGAGGGGGCTAATTATATACCTTGGCCAGGAGTGCTCTCCACATACCTTCTATAGTAGCACTGGGCTTTAGGTCTATCTTACTAAAACAGGTGTACACATGTACATATATGTTGCCTATCCCCATCAAAATTCTTTAGCCCCAATATGTCAGAGAGATGCCCATAAACCATGGGTGGGGTTGGAGTATTTAAACAGATATTGGACATGTACTTACCACTGCTGCTTGTGGGTCTGTGTGTAGTGTGGAGTGGTTGGAGGCCTGGTGAACTGGGTCTAGTACACCTGTACCCCAGAGGGGGGGCACTCTCTCTATGTTCTATAGTAACCATGACACACAGAGTAGCAGGAAGGAGGTCCTTTTTGGGTCACATTGACAGGTCCAACCAGGCCCAAATAGGGGCTAATTATTGGCCACTTTGGGGAAAAAGTGGCAAGTTTTTTTGGCCAGAAATATCAACTTTAGGGTGATGTACGCACATGGTATGCATAAATGTGAGAGTGGCCCCCCAGGACCTGTACATGCACTCTGATGAGGTCTGCCCCTGATGAGTTTGGGTCCTCGATGTGGATTAGATTGGTTCATCGCTATGATGATGCTGACTACTCCGCTTTGAATAGTTGACTCATCTGGTGGCTGATGACCCTCAAACTCATCACAGGCGATGAGTTTTTAGTGGCCCTGGGATTTCAGTGTAGTCTGATCCCCCAGCCCTGCAGACATCATTCCTCGTCATTTGGGTCAGGCTCGGGGCCGATCGCCTGGCGTATTTATATTAATAAGCCCCTGCTCGTGCACCGACTGGTGTTCTACAAAAACTCTATTAACCCTTTAAGGACTACATAGTGCCTTAAAGTGGCATAACCACCGAGCGTCTCCCACTCACAATTCTAGTACTGTTCTAGTCCACTATGTGGTTAAGTGCAAGGTGTACACACAGACCACGACGTAATGCAGTATGTTCTTTGTCCTCATGTTTCATGAATGCAGCACTGGTCAGTAACTTGCTAGTGCTGCATTCAAGCAACATGCTGACCCTACGGGGTTGATACACTCCCGCAGGCATGATGTTTTGATGCTACCCTGGTGAGTTACTTGCCAGGGCTTCAGCCATGCATCATGACAGCAGCCATGAATTAAATGTTCGCAACTCACAAATCTGAGGAAGTCACCAGAACACCAGAAAAGGCATAAGGTATTCTCAAGAATATCTTCTGGTGTTCTAATGACTTCCCCGGATTTGCCCCAGTCGCGAACGTTCAATTCCCGGGTACTGTTTGGAGGGAGGGCATTAATGCAGTATGTGGCCCTTAAAGGGTTAACGTAGGGTGGGGGGTGGAGGGCGGAGGGGGGAGGAGTGGGAGGACAGATTCAGGGGAGTGTGTCAGTGTTTCATCGTTAGCCACAGTTCTGCATCAATACCTTTTTTGATCTGACCTTTTTTTTCCTTTTAAGGGAGAAGCAGTGATGTCAGGCCGATGTTCCTACAAACACTATCAGTATACAGAGCAGTGTGGGGCGAGGGAGGCCCATGGGGGCATGGGATACCCCTATTCCTGTACTTCAGCACTAACCATACCTGTGATATGTATAGAGTATACTAATATAGTGTGGCCACTCTATCCCCAGTCTATACGAACATGTGCTAAAAGCCTGCTGGTCCAGTGGAAAGTCTGCGTCTGCAGGACCCAATGGCTGGCTACTAGCCTGGGCTACACAGTGGTGTGCCCCCCCCCATCACTGAGGAGGGGGCCTGAATATGTTTGGGCCCCCCCAAAAAATTGTCAAACCCTATAAAATGATACACACAATTTCCAATCCTTATCTCTCCCGCAAAGGGAAAAGTGGGGGAAGAGGGGCCTGGGGCCCCAACCAGAAGTAAATGAGACTCTTTTCTATACAATCCAATATAAGTATGTATATGATACATCAAGCATAAAAGCGAATACTTAAGGTTGGTTGAAGTGGGGCTCCCCTGCCCCCCCCCCCAATGAAGATTTGCCTCCTACGCCTCTGCTACATGCCAATTTCTATGGCTTTCTAGAGAGTTAACTAGAAAGCCTGAATATTATGTAACAAAAACACAAACGTTTACAAATTATGATTATTAAAATGCTTTAGATATACCAGTAACCTCTATTGAACATAATTTCCTATGTCAATTCTTGTTTTTTACTACATTTCCAAGTATAAACATTTCCCTTGAGTGTCCGGGCCTGCGAACATTAAGCTGGGCCTGCAGATTTACTAATGTGCAGGACCGAATGTCCTGCAAGGTGAAAAACCTTTCATATAGACTTTATTTTGCCTAGCATATGATAGTTCTATGTGTTCATCATCATTGAAGCTCATATGCCCACTGCAGTGGCGTATTGTCCTAATACGCCCACTGCAGTGGCGTATTGTCCTAATACGCCCACTGCAGTGGAGTACGGAATTCTGCCCATTCGACCAATCAGAGGGCAGCATTGCTGAAGCTGGTCCTTGTATGTCTATCATATTTTTGCCCCGAATTCTGCCCCGATATTTGCTCTTTTTGAGCTATTTTTTCATGTTTTATTACTCATATTGATATTCTTCAATGGTTAAGACATAGGACTATCATATGCTAGGTTAGGCCTGTGGCAGACCTCTCAAAAGAGGCTTATTTAAGGAGATACCCCTACCCATCGTTCAACAAGCTAAATTTCACATATGTTCAAGCATTTTTCATCAGCTTTCTGAATATTGATATTGGCCCTGCCGGAAATGGTGCGAAGTTAGCCATTTTGGATCGTTTCCACGGCAACAATGAAATTTCTCAAATGTTATAGTTTTATATTTTCTGGGACACATTTATTGCTCTATTTCTGGAACCAGTTGAGGTACATACAAGATATTTTGACAAGGGGTATGTATATGAGGTACCCTCATGTGACCTTACTATTGGCGACCTTGGTCAAGGTCAAGGTCACTTAATTTGACCTTGAATGTGCAAAAAACCCTAAAAAATCATCAAAATCCTGATTATGACTACATTTATTGCTCTATTTCTGGAACCAGTAAAGATACATACAAGATATTTTGACAGGGCGTGTGTATATGAGGTACCCTCAAGTGACTTTACTATTGGTGACCTTGGTCAAGGTCAGGGTCACTTAATGTGACCTTGAATGTGCAAAAAACCCTCAGAAATCATCAAAATCCTGTTTATGACTACATTTATTTCTCTTTTTCTAGAAACAGTTAAGCTACATACAAGATATTTTGACAGGGGGTATGTATATGAGGTACCCTCAAGTGACTTCACTATGGGTGCCCTTGGTCAAGGTCAAGGTCACTTAATTTGACCTTGGAAATGTAAAAAACCCTTAAAAATCATTACAATACTGTTAATGACTACAGTTATTGCTCCATTTCTGGAACCAGCTAAGCTACATTCAAGATATTTTGCCAGGGGGTATGTATATGAGGTACCCTCATGTGACCTTATTGTGGGTGACCTTGGACAATGTCAATGTCACTTAATTTGACCTTGAATATGAAAACTCCTGTCAAAATGCAGAATATCTGTAATTATGCTCATTAATGATTATGACTGATGACTTCACTACCATGCTACATTAGGGTTTTAAAGGGAATTAGATATAAAGGTTGTTGCCACAGTAACCACACATTTTTCTTTTTCAGCATATTTAAGTCATAACCTGATGATACTATGAACTATTGCTGTGGTCTTAAAATCTTGTGCAAGTTTATTGTTCTATATGATATATATTTCTTTTACAGCTGTTGCAAAATTGAAATATGCATGTACTGGACTCATGCTCTTGACCAAGGTCAAAGTCACTGATTAAACTATGAAATTGGAGAAAATCAGCATATCACAGAATGCACATGTTAGGTCAACACTGAAATATTCATAACTAATTTTGTTCCGGGAGTCACATGAACCAACCATGCCTACAGTATCCCTTCTGAGGTATTTTAATGGAGTTTAAACTAGGTTGCTACCCCAACCACACACAATCTGTATGAATTGACAATGTATTAGCTATTTATAATGTGTGATTTTCATAAGTAGGAGACAGATACATACCGTATTTGACGTAATAAGCGCACCCCCTAATAAGCACATCCCCCTGTTTTTGGCCAATTTTTATAGTACAAATAACCAAAAATATCTGAATATTTGATCCAAATTAAACTATTAACTACTAAAATGTGTCCATAATAATTTTTCAAGCGCACTATGCGCTTATTACGTCGAATACGGTAATATTTCGACAAGGCGCTGATATATACCATCCCCAGCCTTACCATTGTTGAACTTCTGTCAAGGTCAAGGTCACTAAAACTGATCTTGAGCAGGCAATGATCTGAAAATACTGCCTATGATTTAGTTTAAACTCCTGTCAATATGAAGAAATGTTAATTCCAGCATTAGATTTCATTGAGGATTTCCAACCATGCTATAGATTGACATGTGTGTGTGGTTGTGGGTTGGTGGGGGAGAGGCTAAAGCTAAATGCATACAGAGGGGGGTTGAGGTAGGGGGCTGGGTGGATAAGGTGGTGGGGGCATAGATAAACAAAGGCCCTCAGTGGAGATGGGGAAGGGGAGCGAAACTTCTTTTTTTCTAAAGTCCATGTTGACTACCCAAAGTTTTCAATTTAGGTATTGTCAAAATGACAACCCTGATCTTTTCAGTGTAGGTGTTACGCCCTCTGGGGAGGAGTTTCATCCTCGGTAAAATACCGATAAATCAGCTATTTTGAAGGCATTTGCTCCCATACAACCAAGTCCCTATACTGCCATAAAACATCAATATGAGACCTAGACAGGCAGATTGAACCCTTCCAGAGGGCCTGTGTTTCTGTTGACTACCCCCCTATGATCCCCCCCCCCAGCATGCACCAAAAGCCCAAGATCCTCCCCCTTTGCCTCCATTTTACACTGTATGCACAATGTCAAGACCTTCCTTGGGTGTAAGACAGTGGCGTGTATAACAAAGAAAACATTGCAAGAGGAGGGGTTCCTGAGCACATTTGCTCCCATATAATCAAGTCCTTATGCCACTATAACACATGAACATGAGACCTATCAGATAGTTTGAACCCTTCTGGAGGTCAACCTGTTTCTGTTAATTACCGTAAAACCTCGCGTATAAGCCTAACTCGCGCATAAGCCGCACCCCGACTTTGAGCCAATCCTATAAGCCGCAGAGGCCATCTGAATGATGCATGGGAAAAACTCTCATATAAGCCGCACCCTAAACTCAAGCCTTAGTCTTTGAGCACACATGGGGTCAAAGTCCTCCTGGTGGCCCTGGGTGGCCTCCTGGCGGCCCGTAGTGCCTCCCCGTGGCCCGTGGGGCTTCCATGAGCAATGGTAGCTTTCTCAGTTCTGCCCCCCCCCCTCGACCTAAAGCAGTAAATAATATATATGCATGTGGGGGATTAGCGGTACACTGCATTGTCTTAGGGCTTAGGTATAATAAAGCAAAAACGTAATTCGTGGGCTTACCAGGAGCCGTATACCCACAAGTGAAAATTCGCTGGTGCCCACTGGAGGGTGCAGGTCTCTGGTGGGCAGCAGAAAATTTCCACGAGTGGGCATACGAGAGTTATGTTTTTCTTTAGTACACCATGAAGCTGCTGCCAAGGCCTACTATATTAATCAAGGCCACCTTGTCCCCGGCGTCCAATCTTAAACTGTATATGTATACTGTATACTGAATGCACCTTTTTAAGGTATCTGAGATTACATGAAGGCAAGGAGTGAAAAAAACACATATTTGTATAGGCTGGAAGCAATATCCTGACAAGTAGGGTGGGAAGGGAGCTGATACAGACATACATGGACATACTCCTTAGAGCCCACCATAGTTCTGTACTACTGGAAACGTAAATTATTTTGCATGTACACATTTTTGCGGATTTGCTAAAAGGTAGAATTTCGCGTGTATCTAAATTCGCAGATTCTGGAAGAGGCTAGTTGTATGACTATATAGGATAAATATTCGCTCTGTACATATCTTTGTGGATTCTAAAATCGGTGAAATCCGCGAAAATATGTACAGCCTAAAAATATCTATGTTTACATTTCTTTTTGTCATCAGGATGCATGAATGAATCACCAGCGAGTAAAACCGAATGCAGCACACCGGTGCTGTACTGGTGTTCCATGACAACAAACAAACATAAAACAGTGATGCATACTAACTAAAAAGACTAAGCCTCTAAGGATGGCAAAATTTGCCAAGGCAATTAAGGCAAGATTTTGCTGTCATGATCTGTTATCACCTGCGTAGCATAGGCATGATGCACTAGTGAGTTACTTGCCAGGACTGTAATCATACATCATAGCAACAAGCCATCCTGAAATTGCCACCTCGTCTATATAAGGCGCTGAAGGCCAGTAAGGATGGGGCCCTTATAGAGGGTTAAACCTGAGGTCGGCCATGACTGCAGTGTGTTACTATGTAAGTGGGACCAGCCAGCAGTAGAGGGAGAGTGGGCCGACTATTGACCTACCAGCCGAGCTAATTAACTACATGTATACACAAAGTAAAAACAAGTCCATGAGGCAAAGTGAGGGAGGGATCGGTAGGTGGCTCAGACGTATTGATATAAGACGCGGGTGGAGAGGAGAAGGGAGCGAGGCTGTTAATATAAAGTAGTAGAAGGAAGGGGGGGTAGGAGGAGATAGCATGTGAAACCATGGTAAGGGAGGAAGAAGGCGAGGAATGCAGACAGACAGGAAGACAGGCAGGCAGGAGGTCGGGCAGGCAGGAAGACAGGCAGGAAGACAGGCAGGAGGACAGGCAGCCAGGAAGACAGGCAGCCAGGAAGACAGGCAGGAAGACAGGCAGGAAGACAGGCAGCCAGGAAGACAGGTAGGCAGGACAACAGGCAGCCAGGAAGAAAGGCAGGCAGGACAACGGGCAGGCGGGAAGCAGACAGGTAGATAGGCAGGGAGACAGGCAAGCAGACAGGCACGCAGGCAGACAGAGAGGCACGCAGACAGAGAGGCAGGCAGGCAGACAGACAGGTAGGCAGGCTGACAGGAACAGTTGTAAGCAGGTAAACAGGCGGGTAGGCAGACAGGCAGACAGACAGGCAGGCAGGCGGGCAGGCAGACAGTCAGACAAGCAGACAGAGAGGCAAGCAGACAGGCAAGCAGACAGGTAGACAGGCAGACCGGGGGAGGGAGGGGGAGGAGGGGAGGAGGGGGGGAGGGGGAGGAGGGGGAGGAGGGGGAGGAAGGGGAGGAGGGGGAGGGAGGGGGAGGATGGGGAGGAGGGGGAGGAGGGGGAGGAGGAGGGGAGGTGTGTGGTGGTCTGTGTGTACATTGTACGGTGGCTTAAGGCGCGTGTCATGTGACCGAGCGGCTATGTTGGACAAACTGCTCAGAGCAGCTCCTGGAGTCGTGGAAGCTGCTGAGTCCACAACGCAGGACTGTGTCAGCATCTGGTACCTACACCCCCCTCTCAACTACACCCCTCTCAACTACACCCCCCCCCCCCCACACACACACACCTGGACCCTACAGCCCTAGTCTATACAGACCCACCCACCCACGCATCCCCCCTTACTCCCAAACTACCTCCCCCACCCACCACCACACACCTACACACCCACACCCCCATACACCCACACACCCATACACCCACACCCCCACACCCCTACACACCTACACCCCCATACACCCCCACACCCCCACACACATACACCCCCACACCCCCACACACACCCCATACACCTCCACACCCCCACGCACCCCCACACCCCCACACCCCATGTCCCTACACCCCCACACCCCCACACCCCCACACCCCATGTCCCTACACCCCCACACACCCACACCCCCACACCCCATGTCCCTACACCCCCACACACCCACACCCACACACCCTACACCCCCACACACCTACACCCCCATACACGCCCACACCCCCACACCCCATGTCCCTACACCCCCACACACCCACACCCACACACCCTACACCCCCACACCCCCACACCCCCATACACGCCCACACCCCCACACACCACTAGTCCCTACACCCCCACAGCCCCACACCCCCACACCCCCACACCCCCACACCCCCACACCCCCACACCCCATGTCCCTACACCCCCACAGCCCCACACCCACACACCCTACACCCCCACACACCTACACCCCCATACACGCCCACACCCCCACACCCACACACCCTACACCCCCACACCCCCACACCCCATGTCCCTACACCCCCACACCCCCACACCCACACACCCTACACCCCCACACACCTACACCCCCATACACGCCCACACCCCCACACACCACTAGTCCCTACACCCCCACACCCCTACACCCCCATACACCCCCACAACCCCACACACCCCTAGTCCCTACACCCCCAGACACCTACACCCCTATACACCCCCACACAACTACACACCCCTAGTCCCTACACCCCCACACACCTACACCCCCACATCCCTTCACCCACTCTCCTAGTCCCTACAGCGCCCTCTCTCCCCCCCCCCCCCAGTAAGGCACTGCCTACAGGACAGCCCGGGAGGCCACCCACCGAGTCATTGATCCCTCCACTCCCTCCCTCCCTCCAGTAACTCGTACCCCCCTAAAGCCGGCCTACAGCTCGTCACCCCTTCCTACAACTCCTATACAAGACCCCCTCCCCCCCCCCCACCTCCAGTTCTCCCCCTATTAAAGCCTACTCCATGCAACAGTACATATTCCCACAACCGTAAAACCTCGCGTAGAAGATCGCCAGAATAGCTTTTGGGATCGGCCTAAAGTCGGGGTGCGGCTTATATGCGAGTTAGGCTTATACGTGGGGTTTTATGGTATAGGTAATAGCATGCATCCTAACACAATGCAGTATCATTAGTCTTTTGAGTTCCTATTGAAGTAGTTAGTGGAATTTCACTCATCATATGGATGGCAAAATGTCCCCACAGCCATGTTATGACTTGACCTGATATGTTGTGTCAGTTTTCATCTTATCATGAATGCAGTATACCATGAGGGTATGCTCACAAAGGGCCTGTATTAGTGCACGGTGTGAGTAGTATAGGGAAAGTTGGCAATGGTGCAAGCTCTAAAGCTAAGTGGTATAGGGGGAGTTGGTGGTTGTTCAGGCTACAGAGCTAAGTTGATGGTTGTAAGGCTACATATGACTAAGTAGTATTGGGGGAGTTGGTTCATGCTACAGAACTAAGTAGTATGGGGGGAGTTGGTGGTAGTCCATGCTACAGAACTAAGTAGTATGGGGGGAGTTGGTGTTAGTTCATGCTACAGAACTAAGTAGTATAGGGGGAGTTGGTGGTAGTTCATGCTACAGAACTAAGTAGTATGGGGGGGAGTTGGTGTTAGTTCATGCTACAGAACTAAGTAGTATAGGGGGAGTTGGTGGTAGTTCATGCTACAGAGCTAAGTAGTATGGGGGGAGTTGGTTCATGCTACAGAAGTAAGTAGTATAGGGGGAGTTGGTGGTAGTTCATACTACAGAACTAAGTAGTATGGGGGGAGTTGGTGGTTGTTCAGGCTACAGAACTAAGTAGTGTAGGGGGAGTTGGTGGTTGTTCATGCTACAGAACTAAGTAGTATGGGGGGAGTTGGTGGTTGTTCATGCTACAGAACTAAGTAGTATAGGGGGAGTTGGTGGCAGTTCATGCTACAGAACTAAGTAGTATGGGGGAGTTGGTGGTACTTCATGCTACAGAACTAAGTAGTATGGGGGAGTTGGTGGTAGTTCATGCTACAGAACTAAGTAGTATGGGGGAGTTGGTGGTAGTTCATGCTACAGAACTAAGTAGTATGGGGGGAGTTGGTTCATGCTACAGAACTAAGTAGTGTAGGGGGAGTTGGTGGTAGTTCATGCTACAGAACTAAGTAGTATGGGCGGGTTGGTTCAGGCTACAGAACTAAGTAGTATGGGGGAGTTGGTGGTACTTCATGCTACAGAACTAAGTAGTATGGGGGGAGTTGGTTCATGCTACAGGACTAAGTAGTATGGGGGAGTTGGTGGTAGTTCATGCTACAGAACTAAGTAGTATGGGGGAGTTGGTGGTAGTTCATGCTACAGAACTAAGTAGTATGGGGGGAGTTGGTTCATGCTACAGAACTAAGTAGTGTAGGGGGAGTTGGTGGTAGTTCATGCTACAGAACTAAGTAGTATGGGGGAGTTGGTGGTAGTTCATGCTACAGAACTAAGTAGTATAGGGGGAGTTGGTTCATGCTACAGAACTAAGTAGTGTAGGGGGAGTTGGTTCATGCTACAGAACTAAGTAGTATGGGGGGAGTTGGTGGTAGTTCATGCTACAGAACTAAGTAGTACAGGGGGGAGTTGGTGGTAGTTCATGCTACAGAACTAAGTAGTGTAGGGGGAGTTGGTTCAGGCTACAGAACTAAGTAGTACAGGGGGGAGTTGGTGGTAGTTCATGCTACAGAAGTAAGTAGTGTAGGGAGGAGTTGGTTCATGCTACAGAACTAAGTAGTATGGGGGGAGTTGGTTCAGGCTACAGAACTAAGTAGTATAGGGGGAGTTGGTGGTAGTTCATGCTACAGAACTAAGTAGTGTAGGGGGAGTTGGTTCAGGCTACAGAACTAAGTAGTACAGGGGGGAGTTGGTTCATGCTACAGAACTAAGTAGTATGGGGGGAGTTGGTTCAGGCTACAGAACTAAGTAGTAAAGGGGGAGTTGGTTCATGCTACAGAACTAAGTAGTAAAGGGGGAGTTGGTTCATGCTACAGAACTAAGTAGTAAAGGGGGAGTTGGTTCAGGCTACAAAACTAAGTAGTAAAGGGGGAGTTGGTTCATGCTACAGAACTAAGTAGTAAAGGGGGAGTTGGTTCAGGCTACAAAACTAAGTAGTAAAGGGGGAGTTGGTTCATGCTACAGAAGTAAGTAGTGTAGGGAGGAGTTGGTTCATGCTACAGAACTAAGTAGTAAAGGGGGAGTTGGTTCAGGCTACAAAACTAAGTAGTAAAGGGGGAGTTGGTTCATGCTACAGAACTAAGTAGTATGGGGGAGTTGGTAGCTGTTCATGCTACAGAACTAAGTAGTAAAGGGGGAGTTGGTTCATGCTACAGAACTAAGTAGTATGGGGGGAGTTGGTTCAGGCTACAGAACTAAGTAGTATAGGGGGAGTTGGTGGTAGTTCATGCTACAGAACTAAGTAGTATGGGGGAGTTGGTGGTTGTTCATGCTACAGAACTAAGTAGTACAGGGGGGAGTTGGTGGTAGTTCATGCTACAGAACTAAGTAGTGTAGGGGGAGTTGGTTCAGGCTACAGAACTAAGTAGTATGGGGGGAGTTGGTGGTAGTTCATGCTACAGAACTAAGTAGTATGGGGGAGTTGGTGGTTGTTCATGCTACAGAACTAAGTAGTACAGGGGGGAGTTGGTGGTAGTTCATGCTACAGAACTAAGTAGTGTAGGGGGAGTTGGTTCAGGCTACAGAACTAAGTAGTATGGGGGGAGTTGGTTCATGCTATAGAACTAAGTAGTATGGGGGGAGTTGGTTCAGGCTACAGAACTAAGTAGTGTAGGGGGAGTTGGTTCAGGCTACAGAACTAAGTAGTATGGGGGGAGTTGGTGGTAGTTCATGCTACAGAACTAAGTAGTATGGGGGGAGTTGGTGGTAGTTCATGCTACAGAACTAAGTAGTATGGGGGGAGTTGGTGGTAGTTCATGCTACAGAACTAAGTAGTATGGGGGGGAGTTGGTGGCAGTTCATGCTACAGAACTAAGTAGTATGGGGGGAGTTGGTGGTAGTTCATGCTACAGAACTAAGTAGTATGGGGGGAGTTGGTGGTAGTTCATGCTACAGAACTAAGTAGTATGGGGGGGAGTTGGTGGCAGTTCATGCTACAGAACTAAGTAGTATAGGGGGAGTTGGTGGTAGTTCATGCTACAGAACTAAGTAGTATGGGGGAGTTGGTGGTAGTTCATGCTACAGAACTAAGTAGTATGGGGGGGAGTTGGTGGCAGTTCATGCTACAGAACTAAGTAGTATAGGGGGAGTTGGTGGTAGTTCATGCTACAGAACTAAGTAGTATGGGGGGAGTTGGTGGTAGTTCATGCTACAGAACTAAGTAGTATAGGGGGAGTTGGTGGTAGTTCATGCTACAGAACTAAGTAGTATGGGGGGAGTTGGTTCAGGCTACAGAACTAAGTAGTATGGGGGGAGTTGGTGGTAGTTCATGCTACAGAACTAAGTAGTATGGGGGGAGTTTGTTCATGCTACAGAACTAAGTAGTATAGGGGGAGTTGGTTCAGGCTACAGAACTAAGTAGTATAGGGGGAGTTGGTTCATGCTACAGAACTAAGTAGTATGGGGGGAGTTGGGGGTAGTTCAGGCTACAGAACTAAGTAGTATGGGGGAGTTGGTGGTAGTCCATGCTACAGAACTAAGTAGTATGGGGGGAGTTGGTGGTAGTTCATGCTACAGAACTAAGTAGTATGGGGGGGAGTTGGTTCATGCTACAGAACTAAGTAGTATGGGGGGAGTTGGTTCATGCTACAGAACTAAGTAGTATGGGGGGAGTTGGTTCAGGCTACAGAACTAAGTAGTATGGGGGGAGTTGGTGGTAGTTCATGCTACAGAACTAAGTAGTATGGGGGGAGTTTGTTCATGCTACAGAACTAAGTAGTATAGGGGGAGTTGGTTCAGGCTACAGAACTAAGTAGTATAGGGGGAGTTGGTTCATGCTACAGAACTAAGTAGTATGGGGGGAGTTGGGGGTAGTTCAGGCTACAGAACTAAGTAGTATGGGGGAGTTGGTGGTAGTCCATGCTACAGAACTAAGTAGTATGGGGGGAGTTGGTGGTAGTTCATGCTACAGAACTAAGTAGTATGGGGGGAGTTGGTGGTAGTTCATGCTACAGAACTAAGTAGTATGGGGGGGAGTTGGTTCATGCTACAGAACTAAGTAGTGTAGGGGGAGTTGGTTCATGCTACAGAACTAAGTAGTGTAGGGGGAGTTGGTGGTAGTTCATGCTACAGAACTGAGTAGTATGGGGGGGAGTTGGTTCATGCTACAGAACTAAGTAGTGTAGGGGGAGTTGGTGGTAGTTCATGCTACAGAACTAAGTAGTGTAGGGGGAGTTTGTTCATGCTACAGAACTAAGTAGTATAGGGGGAGTTGGTGGTAGTTCATGCTACAGAACTAAGTAGTATAGGGGGGAGTAACTTGAAAATAAGGGATAAGAAGGTAAAGGCCTGAATTCACCAAGGGTCAACTGCCAATATTCAGTCCATATGTTATCTTTTGCCAAGACAATGGTAGATCTGGTGCTTTAACAAAACATATCATGTTAGCTAGGTATACATGATAAGCTATTTATTTTTCATGAAATTGATTTAACCAAAGATCGCCGTTCCCATTTTACAACCCCCCCCCCTGCGCCCCCCATGAAATAACCCATCGCCGTATTTCACGGCCCTGTGACATCATCAAAATGGCAGTTTGTTTACATTTGAATAGTGTAGAAAGAGGCTATTTCAGCCCTATTTAGCCATGAGGGTATGCGCACATAGGGCCTCTATTAGTGCATGGTGTGAGTAGTATAGGGAATGTTGACAATGGTGCTAGCTCTAAAACTAAGTAGTATAGGGGGGATTGGTGGTTGTTCAGGCTACAGAACTAAGTAGTATGGGGGGAGTTGGTTCATGCTACAGAACTAAGTAGTATGGGGGGAGTTGGTGGTAGTTCATGCTACAGAACTAAGTAGTGTAGGGAGATTTGGTGGTAGTTCAGGTTACAGAACTAAGTAGTATGGGGGGAGTTGGTTCAGAGTACAGAACTAAGTAGTATGGGGGGGAGTTGGTGGTAGTTCATGCTACAGAACTAAGTAGTATGGGGGGAGTTGGTGGTAGTTCATGCTACAGAACTAAGTAGTATGGGGGGAGTTGGTGGTAGTTCATGCTACAGAGCTAAGTAGTGTAGGGGAAGTTTGTTCATGCTACAGAACTAAGTAGTATGGGGGGAGTTGGTTCAGAGTACAGAACTAAGTAGTATGGGGGGGAGTTGGTGGTAGTTCATGCTACAGAACTAAGTAGTATGGGGGGAGTTGGTGGTAGTTCATGCTACAGAACTAAGTAGTATGGGGGGGAGTTGGTTCATGCTACAGAACTAAGTAGTGTAGGGGGAGTTGGTTCATGCTACAGAACTAAGTAGTGTAGGGGGAGTTGGTGGTAGTTCATGCTACAGAACTGAGTAGTATGGGGGGGAGTTGGTTCATGCTACAGAACTAAGTAGTGTAGGGGGAGTTGGTGGTAGTTCATGCTACAGAACTAAGTAGTGTAGGGGGAGTTTGTTCATGCTACAGAACTAAGTAGTATAGGGGGAGTTGGTGGTAGTTCATGCTACAGAACTAAGTAGTATAGGGGGGAGTAACTTGAAAATAAGGGATAAGAAGGTAAAGGCCTGAATTCACCAAGGGTCAACTGCCAATATTCAGTCCATATGTTATCTTTTGCCAAGACAATGGTAGATCTGGTGCTTTAACAAAACATATCATGTTAGCTAGGTATACATGATAAGCTATTTATTTTTCATGAAATTGATTTAACCAAAGATCGCCGTTCCCATTTTACAACCCCCCCCCCCTGCGCCCCCCATGAAATAACCCATCGCCGTATTTCACGGCCCTGTGACATCATCAAAATGGCAGTTTGTTTACATTTGAATAGTGTAGAAAGAGGCTATTTCAGCCCTATTTAGCCATGAGGGTATGCGCACATAGGGCCTCTATTAGTGCATGGTGTGAGTAGTATAGGGAATGTTGACAATGGTGCTAGCTCTAAAACTAAGTAGTATAGGGGGGATTGGTGGTTGTTCAGGCTACAGAACTAAGTAGTATGGGGGGAGTTGGTTCATGCTACAGAACTAAGTAGTATGGGGGGAGTTGGTGGTAGTTCATGCTACAGAACTAAGTAGTGTAGGGAGATTTGGTGGTAGTTCAGGTTACAGAACTAAGTAGTATGGGGGGAGTTGGTTCAGAGTACAGAACTAAGTAGTATGGGGGGGAGTTGGTGGTAGTTCATGCTACAGAACTAAGTAGTATGGGGGGAGTTGGTGGTAGTTCATGCTACAGAACTAAGTAGTATAGGGGGAGTTGGTTCATGCTACAGAACTAAGTAGTATGGGGGGAGTTGGTGGTAGTTCATGCTACAGAACTAAGTAGTGTAGGGAGATTTGGTGGTAGTTCAGGTTACAGAACTAAGTAGTATGGGGGGAGTTGGTTCAGGCTACAGAACTAAGTAGTATGGGGGGAGTTGGTGGTAGTTCAGGCTACAGAACTAAGTAGTATGGGGGGAGTTGGTTCATGCTACAGAACTAAGTAGTATAGGGGGAGTTGGTTCATGCTACAGAACTAAGTAGTATGGGGGGAGTTGGTTCATGCTACAGAACTAAGTAGTATAGGGGGAGTTGGTTCATGCTACAGAACTAAGTAGTATGGGGGGAGTTGGTGGTAGTTCATGCTACAGAACTAAGTAGTGTAGGGGGAGTTGGTGGCAGTTCATGCTACAGAACTAAGTAGTATGGGGGGGAGTTGGTGGCAGTTCATGCTACAGAACTAAGTAGTATGGGGGAGTTGGTTCATGCTACAGAACTAAGTAGTGTAGGGGGAGTTGGTTCATGCTACAGAACTAAGTAGTATGGGGGGAGTTGGTTCATGCTACAGAACTAAGTAGTATGGGGGGAGTTGGTTCATGCTACAGAACTAAGTAGTATGGGGGGAGTTGGTTCAGGCTACAGAACTAAGTAGTATAGGGGGAGTTGGTGGTAGTTCATGCTACATAACTAAGTAGTATTGGGGGAGTTGGTGGTAGTTCATGCTATAGAACTAAGTAGTATGGGGGGAGTTGGTGGTAGTTCATGCTACATAACTAAGTAGTATTGGGGGAGTTGGTGGTAGTTCATGCTACAGAACTAAGTAGTATGGGGGGAGTTGGTCGTAGTCCATGCTACAGAACTAAGTGGTATAGGGGGAGTTGGTGGTAGTCCATGCTACAGAATTAAGTAGTATGGGGGGAGTTGATGCAAGCTTCAGTACTAAGTAGTATGGGGGGAGTTGGTTCAGGCTACAGAACTAAGTAGTATAGGGGGAGTTGGTGGTAGTCCATGCTACAGAACTAAGTAGTATGGGGGGAGTTGGTGGTAGTTCCTGCTACAGAACTAAGTAGTATGGGGGGAGTTGGTGGTAGTTCATGCTACAGAACTAAGTAGTATAGGGGGAGTTGGTGGTAGTTCATGCTACAGAACTAAGTAGTATAGGGGGAGTTGGTGGTAGTTCATGCTACAGAACTAAGTAGTGTAGGGGGAGTTGGTGGTAGTTCATGCTACAGAACTAAGTAGTACAGGGGAAGTTGGTGGTAGTTCATGCTACAGAACTAAGTAGTATGGGGGGAGTTGGTTCATGCTACAGAACTAAGTAGTATAGGGGGAGTTGGTTCAGGCTACAGAACTAAGTAGTGTAGGGGGAGTTGGTGGTAGTTCCTGCTACAGAACTAAGTAGTATGGGGGGAGTTGGTGGTAGTTCCTGCTACAGAACTAAGTAGTATGGGGGGAGTTGGTGGTAGTTCCTGCTACAGAACTAAGTAGTATGGGGGGAGTTGGTGGTAGTTCCTGCTACAGAACTAAGTAGTATGGGGGGAGTTGGTGGTAGTTCATGCTACAGAACTAAGTAGTATAGGGGGAGTTGGTGGTAGTTCATGCTACAGAACTAAGTAGTATAGGGGGAGTTGGTTCAGGCTACAGAACTAAGTAGTATAGGGGGAGTTGGTGGTAGTTCAAGCTACTGAACTAAGTAGTATGGGGGGAGTTGGTGGTAGTTCATGCTACAGAACTAAGTAGTATAGGGGGAGTTGGTTCATGCTACAGAACTAAGTAGTAAGGGGGGAGTTGGTGGTAGTTCATGCTACAGAACTAAGTAGTATGGGGGGAGTTGGTTCAGGCTACAGAACTAAGTAGTATGGGGGAGTTGGTTCATGCTACAGAACTAAGTAGTACAGGGGGAGTTGGTTCATGCTACAGAACTAAGTAGTATGGGGGGAGTTGGTGGTAGTTCATGCTACAGAACTAAGTAGTATAGGGGGAGTTGGTGGTAGTTCATGCTACAGAACTAAGTAGCATGGGGGGAGTTGGTTCATGCTACAGAACTAAGTAGTATGGGGGGAGTTGGTTCATGCTACAGAACTAAGTAGTATGGGGGGAGTTGGTTCATGCTACAGAACTAAGTAGTATGGGGGGAGTTGGTGGTAGTTCATGCTACATAACTAAGTAGTATTGGGGGAGTTGGTGGTAGTTCATGCTACAGAACTAAGTAGTATGGGGGGAGTTGGTGGTAGTTCATGCTACATAACTAAGTAGTATTGGGGGAGTTGGTGGTAGTTCATGCTACAGAACTAAGTAGTATGGGGGGAGTTGGTCGTAGTCCATGCTACAGAACTAAGTGGTATAGGGGGAGTTGGTGGTAGTCCATGCTACAGAATTAAGTAGTATGGGGGGAGTTGATGCAAGCTTCAGTACTAAGTAGTATGGGGGGAGTTGGTTCAGGCTACAGAACTAAGTAGTATAGGGGGAGTTGGTGGTAGTCCATGCTACAGAACTAAGTAGTATGGGGGGAGTTGGTGGTAGTTCCTGCTACAGAACTAAGTAGTATGGGGGGAGTTGGTGGTAGTTCATGCTACAGAACTAAGTAGTATAGGGGGAGTTGGTGGTAGTTCATGCTACAGAACTAAGTAGTATAGGGGGAGTTGGTGGTAGTTCATGCTACAGAACTAAGTAGTGTAGGGGGAGTTGGTGGTAGTTCATGCTACAGAACTAAGTAGTACAGGGGAAGTTGGTGGTAGTTCATGCTACAGAACTAAGTAGTATGGGGGGAGTTGGTTCATGCTACAGAACTAAGTAGTATAGGGGGAGTTGGTTCAGGCTACAGAACTAAGTAGTGTAGGGGGAGTTGGTGGTAGTTCCTGCTACAGAACTAAGTAGTATGGGGGGAGTTGGTGGTAGTTCCTGCTACAGAACTAAGTAGTATGGGGGGAGTTGGTGGTAGTTCCTGCTACAGAACTAAGTAGTATGGGGGGAGTTGGTGGTAGTTCCTGCTACAGAACTAAGTAGTATGGGGGGAGTTGGTGGTAGTTCATGCTACAGAACTAAGTAGTATAGGGGGAGTTGGTGGTAGTTCATGCTACAGAACTAAGTAGTATAGGGGGAGTTGGTTCAGGCTACAGAACTAAGTAGTATAGGGGGAGTTGGTGGTAGTTCATGCTACAGAACTAAGTAGTATAGGGGGAGTTGGTGGTAGTTCAGGCTACAGAACTAAGTAGTATAGGGGGAGTTGGTGGTAGTTCATGCTACAGAACTAAGTAGTATAGGGGGAGTTGGTGGTAGTTCATGCTACAGAACTAAGTAGCATGGGGGGAGTTGGTCGTAGTCCATGCTACAGAACTAAGTGGTATAGGGGGAGTTGGTGGTAGTCCATGCTACAGAATTAAGTAGTATGGGGGGAGTTGATGCAAGCTTCAGTACTAAGTAGTATGGGGGAGTTGGTTCATGCTACAGAACTAAGTAGTACAGGGGGAGTTGGTTCATGCTACAGAACTAAGTAGTATGGGGGGAGTTGGTGGTAGTTCATGCTACAGAACTAAGTAGTATAGGGGGAGTTGGTGGTAGTTCATGCTACAGAACTAAGTAGCATGGGGGGAGTTGGTTCATGCTACAGAACTAAGTAGTATGGGGGGAGTTGGTTCATGCTACAGAACTAAGTAGTATGGGGGGAGTTGGTTCATGCTACAGAACTAAGTAGTATGGGGGGAGTTGGTGGTAGTTCATGCTACATAACTAAGTAGTATTGGGGGAGTTGGTGGTAGTTCATGCTACAGAACTAAGTAGTATGGGGGGAGTTGGTGGTAGTTCATGCTACATAACTAAGTAGTATTGGGGGAGTTGGTGGTAGTTCATGCTACAGAACTAAGTAGTATGGGGGGAGTTGGTCGTAGTCCATGCTACAGAACTAAGTGGTATAGGGGGAGTTGGTGGTAGTCCATGCTACAGAATTAAGTAGTATGGGGGGAGTTGATGCAAGCTTCAGTACTAAGTAGTATGGGGGGAGTTGGTTCAGGCTACAGAACTAAGTAGTATAGGGGGAGTTGGTGGTAGTCCATGCTACAGAACTAAGTAGTATGGGGGGAGTTGGTGGTAGTTCCTGCTACAGAACTAAGTAGTATGGGGGGAGTTGGTGGTAGTTCATGCTACAGAACTAAGTAGTATAGGGGGAGTTGGTGGTAGTTCATGCTACAGAACTAAGTAGTATAGGGGGAGTTGGTGGTAGTTCATGCTACAGAACTAAGTAGTGTAGGGGGAGTTGGTGGTAGTTCATGCTACAGAACTAAGTAGTACAGGGGAAGTTGGTGGTAGTTCATGCTACAGAACTAAGTAGTATGGGGGGAGTTGGTTCATGCTACAGAACTAAGTAGTATAGGGGGAGTTGGTTCAGGCTACAGAACTAAGTAGTGTAGGGGGAGTTGGTGGTAGTTCCTGCTACAGAACTAAGTAGTATGGGGGGAGTTGGTGGTAGTTCCTGCTACAGAACTAAGTAGTATGGGGGGAGTTGGTGGTAGTTCCTGCTACAGAACTAAGTAGTATGGGGGGAGTTGGTGGTAGTTCCTGCTACAGAACTAAGTAGTATGGGGGGAGTTGGTGGTAGTTCATGCTACAGAACTAAGTAGTATAGGGGGAGTTGGTGGTAGTTCATGCTACAGAACTAAGTAGTATAGGGGGAGTTGGTTCAGGCTACAGAACTAAGTAGTATAGGGGGAGTTGGTGGTAGTTCATGCTACAGAACTAAGTAGTATAGGGGGAGTTGGTGGTAGTTCAGGCTACAGAACTAAGTAGTATAGGGGGAGTTGGTGGTAGTTCATGCTACAGAACTAAGTAGTATGGGGGGAGTTGGTGGTAGTCAATGCTACAGAACTAAGTAGTGTAGGGGGAGTTGGTGGTAGTTCATGCTACAGAACTAAGTAGTATGGGGGGAGTTGGTGGTTGTTCAGGCTACAGAACTAAGTAGTAAGGGGGGAGTTGGTTCATGCTACAGAACTAAGTAGTATGGGGGGAGTTGGTTCATGCTACAGAACTAAGTAGTATGGGGGGAGTTGGTGGTTGTTCAGGCTACAGAACTAAGTAGTGTAGGGGGAGTTGGTGGTTGTTCAGGCTACAGAACTAAGTAGTATAGGGGGAGTTGGTGGTAGTTCAGGCTACATAAGACTAAGTAGTATGGGGGGAGTTGGTGGTAGTCCATGCTACAGAACTAAGTAGTATAGGGGGGAGTTGGTGGTAGTTCATGCTACAGAACTATGTAGTATAGGGGGAGTTGGTTCAGGCTACAGAACTAAGTAGTATGGGGGGAGTTGGTTCAGGCTACAGAACTAAGTAGTATAGGGGGAGTTGGTGGTAGTCCATGCTACAGAACTAAGTAGTAAGGGGGGAGTTGGTTCATGCTACAGAACTAAGTAGTATAGGGGGAGTTGGTTCAGGCTACAGAACTAAGTAGTATAGGGGGAGTTGGTGCAAGCTACAGAACTAAGTAGTAAGGGGGGAGTTGGTTCATGCTACAGAACTAAGTAGTATAGGGGGAGTTGGTTCAGGCTACAGAACTAAGTAGTATGGGGGGAGTTGGTTCAGGCTACAGAACTAAGTAGTATAGGGGGAGTTGGTGGTAGTCCATGGTACAGAACTAAGTAGTAGGGGGGGGAGTTGGTTCAGGCTACAGAACTAAGTAGTATAGGGGGAGTTGGTGGTAGTCCATGGTACAGAACTAAGTAGTAGGGGGGGAGTTGGTTCAGGCTACAGAACTAAGTAGTATATGGGGAGTTGGTTCAGGCTACAGAACTAAGTAGTATGTGGGGAGTTGGTGGTAGTTCATGCTAAAGAACTAAGTAGTGTAGGGGGAGTTGGTGGTAGTTCATGCTACAGAACTAAGTAGTATAGGGGGAGTTGGTGGTAGTTCATGCTACAGAACTAAGTAGTATGGGGGGAGTTGGTGGTTGTTCAGGCTACAGAACTAAGTAGTATGGGGGGAGTTGGTGGTAGTTCATGCTACAGAACTAAGTAGTATGGGGGGAGTTGGTTCATGCTACAGAACTAAGTAGTAAGGGGGGAGTTGGTTCATGCTACAGAACTAAGTAGTATAGGGGGAGTTGGTTCAGGCTACAGAACTAAGTAGTATAGGGGGAGTTGGTGCAAGCTACAGAACTAAGTAGTATGGGGGAGTTGGTTCAGGCTACAGAACTAAGTAGTAAGGGGGGAGTTGGTTCAGGCTACAGAACTAAGTAGTATAGGGGGAGTTGGTGGTAGTTCATGCTACAGAACTAAGTAGTGTAGGGGGAGTTGGTGGTAGTTCATGCTACAGAACTAAGTAGTATAGGGGGAGTTGTTTCAGGCTACAGAACTAAGTAGTATAGGGGGAGTTGGTGCAAGCTACAGAACTAAGTAGTATGGGGGAGTTGGTTCAGGCTACAGAACTAAGTAGTAAGGGGGGAGTTGGTTCAGGCTACAGAACTAAGTAGTATAGGGGGAGTTGGTGCAAGCTACAGAACTAAGTGGTATGGGGGGAGTTGGTTTAGGCTACAGAACTAAGTAGTAAGGGGGGAGTTGGTTCATGCTACAGAACTAAGTAGTAAGGGGGGAGTTGGTGGTAGTTCATGCTACAGAACTAAGTAGTATGGGGGGAGTTGGTGGTAGTTCATGCTACAGAACTAAGTAGTATAGGGGGAGTTGGTTCAGGCTACAGAACTAAGTAGTATAGGGGGAGTTGGTGCAAGCTACAGAACTAAGTGGTATGGGGGGAGTTGGTTCAGGCTACAGAACTAAGTAGTAAGGGGGGAGTTGGTGGTAGTTCATGCTACAGAACTAAGTAGTATAGGGGGAGTTGGTTCAGGCTACAGAACTAAGTAGTATAGGGGGAGTTGGTGCAAGCTACAGAACTAAGTGGTATGGGGGGAGTTGGTTCAGGCTACAGAACTAAGTAGTAAGGGGGGAGTTGGTTCAGGCTACAGAACTAAGTAGTAAGGGGGGAGTTGGTTCATGCTACAGAACTAAGTAGTATGGGGGGAGTTGGTGGTAGTTCATGCTACAGAACTAAGTAGTATGGGGGGAGTTGGTGGTAGTTCATGCTACAGAACTAAGTAGTATGGGGGGAGTTGGTGGTAGTTCATGCTACAGAACTGAGTAGTATGGGGGGAGTTGGTGGTAGTTCATGCTACATAAGACTAAGTAGTGTAGGGGGAGTTGGTGGTAGTTCATGCTACAGAACTAAGTAGTATGGGGGGAGTTGGTTCAGAGTACAGAACTAAGTAGTGTAGGGGGAGTTGGTGGTAGTTCATGCTACAGAACTAAGTAGTATGGGGGGAGTTGGTGGTAGTTCATGCTACAGAACTAAGTAGTGTAGGGGGAGTTGGTGGTAGTTCATGCTACAGAACTAAGTAGTATGGGGGGAGTTGGTGGTAGTTCATGCTACAGAACTAAGTAGTATGGGGGGAGTTGGTGGTAGTTCATGCTACAGAACTAAGTAGTATGGGGGGAGTTGGTGGTAGTTCATGCTACAGAACTAAGTAGTATAGGGGGAGTTGGTGGTAGTTCATGCTACAGAACTAAGTAGTATGGGGGGAGTTGGTGGTAGTTCATGCTACAGAACTAAGTAGTGTAGGGGGAGTTGGTGGTAGTTCATGCTACAGAACTAAGTAGTATGGGGGGAGTTGGTGGCTGTTCATGCTACAGAACTAAGTAGTATGGGGGGAGTTGGTTCATGCTACAGAACTAAGTAGTAAGGGGGGAGTTGGTTCATGCTACAGAACTAAGTAGTGTAGGGGGAGTTGGTGGTAGTTCATGCTACAGAACTAAGTAGTATAGGGGGAGTTGGTTCATGCTACAGAACTAAGTAGTATAGGGGGAGTTGGTTCAGGCTACAGAACTAAGTAGTATGGGGGGAGTTGGTTCAGGCTACAGAACTAAGTAGTATAGGGGGAGTTGGTGGTAGTCCATGGTACAGAACTAAGTAGTAGGGGGGGGGAGTTGGTTCAGGCTACAGAACTAAGTAGTATAGGGGGAGTTGGTGGTAGTCCATGGTACAGAACTAAGTAGTAGGGGGGGAGTTGGTTCAGGCTACAGAACTAAGTAGTATATGGGGAGTTGGTTCAGGCTACAGAACTAAGTAGTATGGGGGGAGTTGGTTCAGGCTACAGAACTAAGTAGTATAGGGGGAGTTGGTGGTAGTTCATGCTACAGAACTAAGTAGTATGGGGGGAGTTGGTGGTAGTTCATGCTACAGAACTAAGTAGTACAGGGGGAGTTGGTGGTAGTTCATGCTACAGAACTAAGTAGTACAGGGGGAGTTGGTGGTAGTTCATGCTACAGAACTAAGTAGTATGGGGGGAGTTGGTTCATGCTACAGAACTAAGTAGTATAGGGGGAGTTGGTTCATGCTACAGAACTAAGTAGTATAGGGGGAGTTGGTTCATGCTACAGAGCTAAGTAGTATGGGGGGAGTTGGTGGTAGTTCAGGCTACAGAACTAAGTAGTGTAGGGGGAGTTGGTGGTAGTTCATGCTACAGAACTAAGTAGTACAGGGGGAGTTGGTTCAGGCTACAGAACTAAGTAGTATGGGGGGAGTTGGTTCATGCTACAGAACTAAGTAGTATAGGGGGAGTTGGTTCATGCTACAGAACTAAGTAGTATAGGGGGGGTTGGGGGTAGTTCATGCTACAGAACTAAGTAGTATGGGGGGAGTTGGTTCAGGCTACAGAACTAAGTAGTATGGGGGGAGTTGGTTCATGCTACAGAACTAAGTAGTAAGGGGGGAGTTGGTTCATGCTACAGAACTAAGTAGTATGGGGGGAGTTGGTGGCTGTTCATGCTACAGAACTAAGTAGTAAAGGGGGGAGTTGGTGGTAGTTCATGCTACAGAACTAAGTAGTATGGGGGAAGTTGGTTCAGGCTACAGAACTAAGTAGTGTAGGGGGAGTTGGTGGTAGTTCATGCTACAGAACTAAGTAGTATAGGGGGAGTTGGTTCATGCTACAGAACTAAGTAGTAAGGGGGGAGTTGGTTCATGCTACAGAACTAAGTAGTATAGGGGGAGTTGGTTCATGCTACAGAACTAAGTAGTAAGGGGGGAGTTGGTGGTAGTCCATGCTACAGAACTAAGTAGTATGGGGGGAGTTGGTTCAGGCTACAGAACTAAGTAGTATAGGGGGAGTTGGTTCATGCTACAGAACTAAGTAGTATAGGGGGAGTTGGTTCATGCTACAGAACTAAGTAGTAAGGGGGGAGTTGGTGGTAGTCCATGCTACAGAACTAAGTAGTATGGGGGGAGTTGGTTCAGGCTACAGAACTAAGTAGTATGGGGGAGTTGGTGGTAGTTCATGCTACAGAACTAAGTAGTACAGGGGGAAGTTGGTTCAGGCTACAGAACTAAGTAGTAAGGGGGGAGTTGGTGGTAGTTCATGCTACAGAACTAAGTAGTATGGGGGGAGTTGGTTCAGGCTACAGAACTAAGTAGTATGGGGGAAGTTGGTTCAGGCTACAGAACTAAGTAGTGTAGGGGGAGTTGGTGGTAGTTCATGCTACAGAACTAAGTAGTGTGGGGGGAGTTGGTTCAGGCTACAGAACTAAGTAGTATGGGGGGAGTTGGTTCAGGCTACTGAACTAAGTAGTGTAGGGGGAGTTGGTTCATGCTACAGAACTAAGTAGTATGGGGGGAGTTGGTGGTAGTTCATGCTACAGAACTAAGTAGTATGGGGGGAGTTGATGGTAGTTCATGCTACAGAACTAAGTAGTATGGGGGGAGTTGGTTCAGGCTACAGAACTAAGTAGTATGGGGGGAGTTGGTTCAGGCTACTGAACTAAGTAGTGTAGGGGGAGTTGGTTCAGGCTACAGAACTAAGTAGTATGGGGGGAGTTGGTTCAGGCTACAGAACTAAGTAGTGTAGGGGGAGTTGGTGGTAGTTCATGCTACAGAACTAAGTAGTGTAGGGGGAGTTGGTGGTAGTTCATGCTACAGAACTAAGTAGTATAGGGGGAGTTGGTTCATGCTACAGAACTAAGTAGTATAGGGGGAGTTTGTTCATGCTACAGAACTAAGTAGTATAGGGGGAGTTGGTTCATGCTACAGAACTAAGTAGTGTAGGGGGAGTTGGTGGTAGTTCATGCTACAGAACTAAGTAGTGTAGGGGGAGTTGGTAGTAGTCCATGCTACAGAACTAAGTAGTATGGGGGGAGTTGGTTCATGCTACAGAACTAAGTAGTATGGGGGAGTTGGTGGTAGTGCATGCTACAGAACTAAGTAGTATAGGGGGAGTTGGTTCAGGCTACAGAACTAAGTAGTATGGGGGGAGTTGATGGTAGTTCAGGCTACAGAACTAAGTAGTATGGGGGGAGTTGGTTCATGCTACAGAACTAAGTAGTATGGGGGGAGTTGATGGTAGTTCATGCTACAGAACTAAGTAGTACAGGGGGGAGTTGATGGTAGTTCAGGCTACAGAACTAAGTGGTATGGGGGGAGTTGGTTCAGGCTACAGAACTAAGTAGTATGGGGGAGTTGGTGGTAGTTCAGGCTACAGAACTAAGTAGTATGGGGGGAGTTGGTTCAGGCTACAGAACTAAGTAGTGTAGGGGGAGCTGGTTCAGGCTACAGAACTAAGTAGTGTAGGGGGAGTTGGTGGTAGTTTATGCTACAGAACTGAGTAGTATGGGGGGGGTTGGTTCAGGCTACAGAACTAATATAGGGGGAGTTGGTAGTTGGGCCCTGTGGACCTGCTGACCAGCCTTCGGCTGTGTTGGTTTTAAAACTATATCATATGTTCAGGTTACAGAACTAAGTAGTATGGGGGGGGGGGGTGGGGGTTAGAAAATCTGTGCAGCACGAAGTAAATTATATTTACAGTGAATCAGTAAATACATCTTCAACCATTGAAGAAGCACTCAGGTATTATGGGAAATCATGCTTAATGCTCCTGCACTTTTAACTCCACCCGCATTACAGCTGTATGTGTGTATACCCGGGGTTCGTGTATTCTCCTAATCCCAGCCTGCGCTATATGTATGTAGCTCTACAGCCCAGGTCGATACGAGACCAGGGGATTGCCGATGTACCAAAGTGGTATTCAGAAATAGAGATATGGATATATAGAACAAGCTGTGTGGGGCTGCCTATAAATGGTAGCTTTAGCAGGACCCCTGACCTGAGATAGTAAGTCAGGATTAGGGCCTAGGATGTACTGGTAGCCTTAGAGTAGGACACAACATCTAGGGTACTGCTTGTTGGTAGTTCTACAGGCACTGTGAAGTGAGAGATGTCGGTGGATGAGGAGAAAAGGGAGAGGGAGTACATGTGAAGTAGAGAAAATGAGGGAAAGAGAGGGAGAGACAGATAGAGACAGAGAGACAGAGACTGCTTGTAGCTAGCTCTACACGCTCTGTGAAGTTCTAGACACAAGTGAGCGATGTCAGTGGATGGAGAGAAGAGAAAAGGAGTATATGAGAGGGAAAAAGGACAGAAAGAGGGAGAGAAAGAGAAGGAGACAGAGACAGAGAGGCAGAGAGAGTGGAGAGAGACAGAGACAGACAGAGATAGGGAGAGAAAAGGAGAAAGAGAGAGGGGGGGAGGGAGAGAGAGAGAGAGTTAGAAAGAAAGGGAGTGGAGAAAGAGAGGGCAGAGGGAGAGATACAGAGAGGGAGAGAAAGAGAGGATGAGAACGAGAGGGAGAGTGAAGAGAGGGGGAGAGGGCAGAAAGAGAGAGAGAGAGCAGTCTCCTGCTATCAGACAATTAGATTAGTGTGTTTGAAAACATGATAAAACCAAGGGATGTAAGCTGTGGCTACCATGCCCTGACATCTATGTCAGAAAGGTCAGATTATTCCTCACATCTTCATTAATCAGGTATACAAAGAACCCCAAATGCAACTGCCATTACCGACCCGCGCACCACCCACAGAGTCGTCCCCTGGGATGGGGAGCCTGAAACTTACCTATTTTGGCCGAAGGAAGAGTCCACCAGCTCACTAAGTATATCACCAAAAGGCAGTACATTGACTACAGCAGCAAGTTGATACTTTAGATGAGTTTTTCTACACACATAACCCTCTATCCTCCATCAGCCGCCTATCTGTAACCCTTTTAGGGCGGCAGAGGGCTTTAATTCTGGTATAGAGAGGCATGAATATACCACTCACCAATGCTGCATTCAGGCATCATGCCGAACCAACAGGCGTGATACACCAATGATTGCACTTTCCATTGTGATTACACTTTGCATTTCTCCCCAATACAGCAGCCGTGAGCTGCTCACTGACGCTGTATTCATGTATCATAACGATGAGGCCAAGAGAAAAAAAATGTTGTGTTCCGGTAACATGGCCCCAAAAAAATAGGGTAGGTAGGTCGTTTCTTTTTTTTTTTTACCAAATATTTTTGGGGTGATTTGGTAAATTTCGTCCATTTTACAGATATTTGGTCAAATTTAGGCCCTAAAACACACATTTTCCCAAAAAAAATCCAAAAAAAAATTAGGATCGGGCCAAAAATATAGGGTAGGTTGGGATACCGGAACACAACCTTTTTTTTAGGCCTAACAGTCGGTGATACTTGCAGGATGATGCCGTCCGTGGAGGGTTATCGGCGGTGTAGATAGCGGGTGAGATAAGCAGTAACTGGGACCGCTTCTATTACCATCTACAGACGCCTATTTAGATGGTAGACAAACCGGCGCCAGGCGGAATAGGAAAATAAGTCATGTAGTCTGGAGGCAGCCTAGGGGTGGGGCATCCATGTGTAGGCCTCTACCCAGCTGTGGTGTGGTCTATTTCAATGACGCTGCGTCTGTACACAGTTCTCTGACACATGACGTCACAGCCTCAAAACCAGTGACGTCACAGTCCCAGGACCCATGAAACATGACGTCACATCGCAAGTACTAGTGACGTCACAGTCCCAGGACCCATGAAACATGACGACACAGTCTCAAAACCGGTGACGTCATAGACCCCCGCACCAATGAAAGATCTAAGGGCCTGGGAAATATGACGTCATAGACTGCAGTACCCATGAAACATGACGTCATAGACTGCAGTACCCATGAAACATGACGTCATAGACTGCAGTACCCATGAAACATGACGTCATAGACTGCAGTACCCATGAAACATGACGTCATATAGCCCCAGGACCTGTGACATCACAGGCTCTAGGACCCACAAAAAATGATGCCACCAGGGAAACATGACGTCACAGGACCCATGACATTTGACGTCACAATCCTAGAGCCTGGGAATCATGACGTCAAAGATTCCAGAACCAGTGAAACATGGCGTCACAGTCCCTGAACCCATGACGTCACAGGCCCAGGACGTCTGAATCATGACGTCACCTCCTCAACACCCATGACACATGACGTCCCAACTCCAGGACCCTTGCCTGTTGCGGAACTGGACAGGAAGTTGTATAATCATATCACCAGTCCTTGGCTTGTATCTGGGCAGGTAATCCATAAATAGACAAGCAGCAAAAGTCGTCTGCTCAGATGGCCACCGGAAGCACTCACTGCGCATGTGTATATCCGCCCTCTGCATACAAAATGGCTACTTTGTTGACGTGATACATATCTTGATGGAGAATGGGGAACTTCATCACAAGTTACTGTTTACTTGTTGGGCATTTATCCTTACACGTGGTATCTTCTAAGGCTAAAAATAAAAAGGGGTGTTTCAGGTTACATGGTCTAAAAATCTAAGCAGGCTAGGTTGGATTTTCTGTCTTCTTTTAATCTTTGGCCTGAAAAGCAAACATTGACTCGCAAACTTAAGCGCGGACTCACTGCCAACGGCATTGACTCGTGGACTATCAAATTCACTCAAAAATAGCCCCAAAAATTACTTAAATTTTTTTTTTTTACTTTTAAAATTGGATAAAAATGTATAGGGTCGGCCTGTTTTGCTAGGTAGGGTCGGGTAGCCTGCAACACACCTTTTTTTATTTGGTCTATTAGAAGAGCTCCCTATGTGGAGATTATTCAGGATAAAACTAGTGCCAAACCCAGATATGGGGGAGGGGAGTTTACTATCCATGTACTACACAAATGGACTGGTATAGGGCTGGCAGAAGTTATCAAAACGGGAATCAAATGAACAGAGATGTCCATAAACTATGCCTAGAGAGAAAGTTAGCCAAATCTGATATTTTTTCCCAGGGTCAGACAATGCTGGATCCTCACCATTCTAGCATTGTCAAACTCTTGACGTCAGGCAACACTGGACTCTCTTTACCATATAAGGGAAGCATAATGCATTAATGCCCTTGGTCGTCATGATGCCTGTATGTAGCCTTGGGGAGTAACGTGCCAGTGCTGCATGCAAGCATCATACCGATCCTATATGGGGTTGAGACACTCCTGAAGGGTCGCCATGATGCACCAATGCACTCGCCGGGGCTGCATTGGTGCATCATGCTGACATGGTTTCTCCACATGAAGTGGTTTCTCCACATGAAATAAAATGCATTAATGCCTTCCTTTATTGGTTAACCAGCCATGCTGCCTGAACTATCCGTCTGCATAATTCCTGTGAGACAGTTCCCAAAATGGCGTCACAAGGTGCAGGACTGGAGCCTCGTTCTGGGTCAGGGTGACAACGAGGCTGCCTACCGGACGTGGGATGATGGATGGGTGAGGACGGTTTACATATGCCATGTACACAGCACCCCCCCCCCCACACACACACACAGATACATACACTGTAAAAAGTTGTTGTTCGTGAACAGCAAAATGTGATACTATACAGTACTTTAGCTGTAAAAAATAATACAGCAAATTTTGCTGTACATGTACAATTCTGTTACTGTAGATGCAGGTTCGAATCCCATAACCAGCAACCAGAGGGAGAGAGAGTAGAGAGGTTGGAGGGAGTACCATACTCCACAGCTCAAATATGACCTGATCTCTTCAAAAGCATATTGTTGCGGGCTACATATAAGTGATTGCCCCTCAAGCTCAGTCGGTAGAGCAGTGGGTGATGTAGTCTGAGGGTCAGCGGTTCCAGTCCCGACAGGAAACTCTCATACAAACTACATTTCTCCTGATGCAATTCTAAAGTATAATATATTTTGGTACACTGGAATGTTACTATTGAAAATATGCAGAGGATAAAACCACAATCTGCAGGACAGATAGTAAAATTTACTTTGAAAAACATAGGCCATCAAGATTACACTCCAACTAATGGTAGTTCAGTACTTATTAGTACATTACTGCAATAGGGTAATTTTCATATCAACCCTTAAGACATGAACAGTCTAGTTCTAAAATTGCCCCCAGGGATCCTGTGTCTTTATTTCATGGTGAATACGGACTGTCAAGCTTAAATCAATGGGAGGGCCGTTCCCGGAGGTAGCGTGCAATAACCCTCAGCCGTTCTGCACGCTGTGACCGTATTTCACGCTGCTAGGGGTACCCATGGGGTTGCCATGGGGTTGCCATGGGGTTGCCACGCTACCGAGGGTCACGTGACCTGCGCGGAATTCAAAATGGCGGCACCACGGAAGTAAACAAATACCGCGGAAGTAAAGAAACATCGTGGAAGTAAAGAAACATAGACTACATATCTATTTTACATCGATATACCCTGAAATAAATACAGAGCATCACTTAAGAGTGACCTCTTCACTGGTTACTGCACTTGCAGTGCTTGGGCAGTATTGCACTAGGCCTACGGCCAGCATGCAATACTGACCAAGCACTGCAGTAACCAGTGACTCGGTCACTTTAGCGTGCAGCTCTGTCTATTTACCATTCACACATAAGTAGGAGGTGTTTCAATGCACCTAACATGCAGGATTCACTGGTGTAGTGGTCTTGGTTAGGGACTATGGATTGGAAGCTGGGGGTTCAAAGCTCCAAGATGTTGAATATATGTGAACCCTTTTAGAACTTTTAGGTCCGCGTCTACAGTAGATTCTACTGTAGGTCTACAGCAGAATTTACTGGAACCAAAGTTGCCCCCAATATTTGCTGTACAGGAACACTACTTACTTCTAACAGTGTATATACCTATAGTATGTGTAGGTCTAGCCAAGGCACCACAAGAAATATACTTTTCAGACCCTAGTTGCTTGTATCTATAGAATGTATATTTAAGCTATGATTGCTAATTGGGGGGCGCAATGTCCTCTGAACATTCCCATATAAGGAGTTGTCTACCCGGTGCTTATTCAAAGGCCAATCATATTTGTAAATTATCACCGACACTTCCCAGGAACTAGAATTTGAAATGCTCAACGTAGGTTTTGGAGGGATGGAGAGACATGTCTAGAGCTTTGATAAGCTCATTTTGTCAAAATGTCTCTTATGTAGTGGTCTTTTTTTTTAATAGGGGAGGGGTTAGTCTTCTGTTTTGTGCGAGGGCCGAATCGATTGCAGTAAACCCCTTTGAGCTCCAGGAACATGCTGGATTTTTTGCTTGGGGTGAAATTTTTATGAGTTTGAGTTTGAAACAAGTTTATTGACAAAAAAACTTCTACAAGAAGTTGCGTCTTTCAAAGTACTGTCAGTATATAAATCTCATACATATGATAACAGACATTTCCATACAATACGTAGTTACAAATAGGCAATCTTCGTTGTTCCCTACACAGAAAACACAGGACAGAACATTATAAGTAGGCAAAGAAGAGAGTAGTCCACATAATTTTTGGCTAGAAGGTTAATCATCAACACCTCATGTACTTTACACTCCACTTCAATCATTAAACATCTATTATCATGAGTTCAGCTATCACGGCCAAAGAGGGCAAGTATCAAACACAATTTATAAAAACACCAGACACAGATAGTCATGGCCCCCCCTGTCTGTCTCTCTGTCTGTCTCTCTGTCTGTCTCTCTGTCTGTCTCTCTGTCTGTCTCTCTGTCTATCTGTCTCCCTCCTTCTGTGTCTCTGTGTCTCGCTGTCTCTCTGTGTCTCGCTGTCTCTCTGTGTCTCGCTGTCTCTCTGTGTCTCGCTGTGTCTCGCTGTGTCTCGCTGTGTCTCGCTGTCTCTCTGTGTCTCTGTGTCTCTCTGTGTCTCGCTGTGTCTCGCTGTGTCTCGCTGTGTCTCGCTGTCTCTCTGTGTCTCTGTGTCTCGCTGTGTCTCTGTGTCTCGCTGTCTCTCTGTGTCTCGCTGTCTCGCTGTGTCTCGCTGTGTCTCGCTGTCTCTCTGTGTCTCTGTGTCTCGCTGTGTCTCGCTGTGTCTCGCTGTCTCTCTGTGTCTCTCTGTGTCTCGCTGTGTCTCTCTGTGTCTCTCTGTGTCTCTGTGTGTCTCTCTGTGTCTCGCTGTCTCTCTGTGTCTCGCTGTGTCTCGCTGTCTCTCTGTGTCTCTCTGTGTCTCGCTGTCTCTCTGTGTCTCTCTGTGTCTCGCTGTCTCTCTGTGTCTCGCTGTCTCTCTGTGTCTCTCTGTGTCTCGCTGTCTCTCTGTGTCTCGCTGTCTCTCTGTGTCTCTCTGTGTCTCGCTGTCTCTCTGTGTCTCGCTGTCTCTCTGTGTCTCTCTGTGTCTCGCTGTCTCTCTGTGTCTCTCTGTGTCTCGCTGTCTCTCTGTGTCTCGCTGTGTCTCTCTGTGTCTCGCTGTCTCTCTGTGTCTCGCTGTGTCTCGCTGTGTCTCGCTGTGTCTCTCTGTGTCTCTCTGTCTCGGTCTCTCTATCTGTCCTTGATTTTCTCTCTCTCTCTCTGTGTCTCTGTCTGTCTGTCTGTCTGTCTGTTCCTGTTCCTCTGCCTCTGTATCTATCTCTGTCTCTCTGTCCTCCTTTCTTTACCTCCGACCCACCCAGGCAATCAATGGTGCATTGCCTCCTTCATGCTGACAGTGGCTGACTGTGGCTGGCTATGACCTATTCCCGGCCCCGATCCCCCATCTTTGTATAACCCACCCTACTTCAGGCCACTCTACCAGCCTAATATCAGCACGCTCAAGCCAAGGTCACAATTTACCCCAAATATCGCTCATTGACTGGCTGCCCTCTGTGGCTATAACCACACAGGGTGAAGGTCTACACGTCATTGATTGACCCTACACCAACCCAACCCAGCGCTTTAACCCTTTAAGGTCGGAATGTCCCTAAAATATGAGATTTGTCTTCATGATGCAGCAATGGAGCCCCGGCAAGTAACTCGCTAGTGCTGCATTGGAGCATCATGCTGACCCTTCGGGAGTGTCTCATTCCCGTAGTGTCGGCATGATGCTTGAATGCAGCACTCCAGCCAGAGATGCATTCATGCATCATGACGATCATGGCTTGATGCACTAAGACAGTATGTCACCCTTAAAGGGTTAAGGGCGGTGTGGTACCTCAAGGCAATATGTCTCGTAATAATGCACCAGCATAGTGGCGGCGAGTAACTCACTGCAGTCACTGACCCTTGTGGAGTGGTCGGCGTGATCCATGAATGCAGCCCTGGTGAGTTACTCTCGAGGTCTGCATTCAGGTTTGCATTCATGACGACAAAAGTCACATTGCAATAATTTGATAAGCAGTGCGCTGGCAGTAAAGGGTTACCGAGCAAATAGCAGCCTCCCGTGAGCAATGTAGCCATCAGAGGGCGGGGGCCTCAGGAATATAGAATTAGACCCCAGGATTAGGGCCAGTACACTGAAAATCCATAGGTTGAAAGGGTTAGTCAGTACAGACTATCCTAGGTTTGTCATAAATGTGTTAATGACAATGTTATATTCAAAAATGACTGAGGGTCAGTCAGTAGTGGCTTACCTAGGTTCATAATTGGTGTGTATCGTAGTTGCTGTATTTGTAGTTGGTGCCATCTGTAAGATACTATGATGACCACTCAGTGGCTCCACCAGGAAATTAAAAGACTAAGGTAGGTTGATCAGTACTGACCAACCTGACAATAATAACTTACCTAGGTTGGTCGTATAGGGAGCCAAAAAATGACTAACTTGGTTAGGTACTAGTGACTGAGAGATTGGTCGTATAGGGAGCCTAGGAATATCAGTGTAGGTCTCTCTCCTTCCTGCCCATCTCAGGGCATGTTTCTGCATCCACACTGCCAGAAGTTAGTGTAGCTGCAGATATACTGTAGATTTACAATATAAAAGAAGATATTTTGGTTCCCAGTATGTCATACTGTTCAGCTAAACTCATCTAATGTAAAACCCACACACAGAAGTTTGTGGATTTGAGTCTCACCTTGGCACAATAGGAACTATGTTTTTCTTTACATATTTCTTTAACCGATTTGACGTGCATTTCCACTGATATTGTCATAGACATTTTAGCTAGTGAATACTTCGATGCACATTTGTATAATTTAGATGTTTCGTGCACATTTCAACACTACCTGTGCCAAGGTGGGACTCGAACCCATGATCTCCAGATTGTGGTTTACAGTAGGGAGGAGAGCCTACATACATAGCATGGGAGCCGCCATTTTCTAACTGTCTGTAACTCTAGAGCAGTGCATTGAGGGTAAGTTTATTATCAGCCACTGTTCACACCTGTGAACAATGGCCACAGATAAGACTGATAAGGCTGATGGGTGGCATCCCACTCTTATCTTGATAACCTTAATCACCTCCCCATTGTCTCAGGTGTGAGGTGAGGGTCTTAGCCTGATTAGGAGACAATGCACTGAGCACACTCTGACTGACTGACATGTAGTCAGCCACAGAGGTGTTGATGCTCTATTTCTCTGAGATTCAATATATTCTCCATGGAGAATACATGCATCTAATTCATAAAGAAGATAGATAGATATTAAATGAGAGAGAACCCTCCAAAGTAAACTACACAAAGAGGCAAAATGGAGGCTTGACACACGACTTCCTGAGCCTCCTGGTGCATGCCCTAGAACCAGCGTAGGTTCTCCCCGTATACTGTGCAGCTACACTACCTGTACCTCTAACAGTGTACAGTTCTGTGTAGGGGCAGAGACTGTGACACCGCTAATATTCTAGATATGACCACAATTGCCACATTTACAGAAAGATCTCTGTATATGCAGCAAATACTCTAACTCATAATATAGAAACATGATCTGAAAAAGAGATCTTGAAGGACCTTGAAGGAGACTTTCTCGTCAGAAATATTGACAAAGTCCCCAGACGTTCATCCTGTAGCCTGCCACTGTCCATGACATCTATTGGCCACTTCAGAATTGTTGTAATATGTGACCTGACTTGCCTGTATAACCACCAGAAGAGCTGGTTGCTGGTTTGCTGGCGAGTTGCTCGCCAGGGCTGCATTTATGCATCATGACGACCAAGGGCATGATGTATTAATGCATTTTGCTGTGGTGAAAGGGTTAATTTGTAATGTATTTCAACTAGGTGCCAACTATGTCGATCGACTACTTAGGCACCCAAAGGTATTCTCTCTATATATGTAAAATCCCAACTTGCTGCCTCCAAATCTAATGGGTGTGGACCACTATATTCGACATGGCGACATAGGCCTTTTTGGGCTCAGTGACATGCGACATGATGAATATGGTGACATAAGGTGAATATGATCAACATGGTGACATGGGACATAGCCTTTTCTTAAAATCGACAAGGTGATATGGTCATTTCTTAAAATTGACAGGGCGACATGGTCATTTCTTTAAAACGCCAGGAAAAATTGGGACCCCCCATCCAGACCCCCAATCTCTATTCCCTTGTTGCTCAGCTGTCCTGGGACAACCTGTTAGAGACCTCCCCCCATATCCTCCCTCTCAGAACACCCCCTGCACACACACACCCTCCACCCCCCCTCCCCCCCCCCTCCGCTATGATCCACTCCCCACTCGCCCCCGGCTGCGTGCACCGTACAAGGCATGCGCGGTGCATGCGCAGTGCGTGCCGTTTGGTGTGTTTCCGGCCGCGTTCGATGTCCTCCCCCTGTCTCTGTTTGCTCTGTATTTCACGTACCATTGCACCCTCCGATTTTTCGCGTGACCAACTGGTGCAACCCCACCTTACTCTCCTCCACCACACACACACACACACACATTGTGCAACCCCCCCCCCCCTCCACTTAGCCTCACTGAGTGGCTGTGATTTAACAGAAATACTGGTTACACCTGCTATGATCATCTTTACACCTCCTCCAATACTCAACTCCTCTCTAATATTATTCCTTTTAATTTAATTCTAATAATTACATGTACAGGACTTTGCTGAAACACCCCAGATTAAAAAGTGCTGGAATAAAAGTATTTTTTCTTACATTGTTTCTTTAATACAAGGTCATATATATTTCGATGTGTGGATCTGTAGCCGTTAAAGGGCCTTATTATGTTGTATCGTCATGATGCATGAATGCAGCCCTGGTGAGTAGACTCGTCAAGGCTGCATGAATGCATCATGCATGAATGCACCATGATGACATTTGTCATCATGATGCACCAATGCAGCCCGGCGAGTAACTCACCAGTGCTGAATTGGTGCATTCCCACTCTACAGAAGTGTTTCAACCCAACATGATGCTTGAATGCAGCACTGGCGAGTTACTCGCCAGTGCTGCATCCCTGCATCATGGTGCATTATGGTATCATGCCGTCCTCAAAGGGACTAGCCGACTGGAAAGAGTAAAACGTGCAGGAGCAGCTCAGGTTCCGGAGCAGCTCACCAGGTGGCAGTGAGCAGCTCACGGCGCGCACACAGAGGTGCATTACCCGGCACTGGGCCGTGTTAGCTCACATTGATGTGGTGCCATCTGTACCGGTAGGACACCTCTAGGGTGGGGGGGGGGGGGGGTCCTCCCAAAGGCATATCTCTACATTGATTAGTTGACTGAGACAACACCCCCGAATTATGATGCCGAGAATTAACCCTTTACTCATGGTATAATATATCACAGAGTCACAATAATTGGTGCCCAACCGGTAAATATAATTGGTAAGGAAAAATCCTCTCGGAGTCACATTCGTTTGTCTCATGGTGACCTATTACAGCCCCGATGAGTAACTCACCAGCGCTCAATGTCTGGACATCGTTCACCATATGTTACCCTTAAAGATTAGCCAAGATGGTACAAGATGCCCATGCCTTAAAGGCGATATATAAGCTAATAGACTTCCCAGACCTTTTCTTCAAAATGGATATAATTGTAATGTCAAGGGTTTTGTTATTATCTTAGCTGATATGCAGGGCTCAATGTTAAATATATTTGTCTATAAATGCATGATTTGAGATAGAAAACAATGTTGCTTATTCACCTCACTGACTCAGTCCCCCCCCCCCTATGTGAGCATACAGGGAACTAAGCTAGTAGGGAAAGCAGTGAGCCTACAGCAAAAATAATTGCACTACATGTGTTAATCTAGATTTAGACTCTGCCAATTCTTTTAAAATTTAGGGAGTATGTATAGGATAGGATATGCAATTGTAAATATTGCATGATTAAAAAGTCATCAGATTTTAGCTGACACACCATCTTTAAGGGCCACAAAAGGGCTACTATGAGCTTGGTTGTCGGTAATCATCTTGGAGATTCAGAGGAATTCTCTGAATATCTGGTTTCAAACATTCAGTGACCAACAAGTTACCATTAAGTAAGCATATTACGGTCAGTCAAAATGAAGTACATTTGTATCCAGTAAATGACCAGTAAATATTTACGGTAGTAACCTTTCAGCAAAAATTCAATAGTCATGCCGAAAACATTCAATAAATATTCAGTAAATGTCCAGTAAACATTCAGTAAGCATCCAGTAGTTCATTGTAGGTCTATATCAGATGCAGTGAAACTGGAACACAAATTAATGCATGTACATGTGTACTTGGATGGACTTACATGCACAGGGACACCCCCCCCCCCCCCCAAGAGGGGTGATGACTAGGCCAAGAAAAATAAATAGACAAATGCCAACGTCCATTGATACCGTCTCTGTTGTTTTTCACGAGTGGGGGCTGGGGCAGTATCCCACGAAGCCGCAGGCTGAGGGGGATGCGCCCCAGCCCCCACGATACAATACATCAGAGCGGTATCAATGTAGTTGGCATTTGTGTTTATTTTTTTATTTGAAGCCATTTAATTAAGGGAAAACTACTTTTTCTTAGCCCATTGAATACGGCCACATTGTATTCAATGGTGCCATTGAATACGGCCATCCAGTGCTTAAGCATAGGAGATTTTGTATTTCCAAAAATAAATTGCTGTATTCCGGTAACATGGCCAGAAAGATAGGGGTAGGTAGGTAGATTTTTTTTGGCAAAACTTTTTGTGATAATTTGGTAAATTGAGTATATTTCATAGATATTTCGCCAGATCTAGCCCCTAAAAGACAGTTTACTCCAAAATGTCCCAAAAAATTTTAGGGTCGGGCCATAGAAATAGAGTAGGTCGGGTCACCGGAATACAAAATATTTTTAGGCCAGATATCGGAGAGGGGACCTGTCCTGACCCTCATCCCATGTGTGTGTGTAGAGGGGGGGGGGGGACAGGACATACATTGATCACCCCCCCCACACACACACACACACACACACACACACACATACACCCCCCCCCCCCCCCCCACTCCGTCCTAGTGCAGTCACCGCCCGAGGCGCCCCCTGCAGACAGGTATGGATACTACTGTCACCTGGCAGCCAAACACCAGCCGTGGGGCCTCAGCAACCCACATGTACATCCTGGTACCTCAGGTAGTCTGGGGCTACACAACCATCTCATTATCAAGCTAAACCCCTCCTCTCACACATGGAACAAAGGGACTGATAAGAAATTCACCCATAATGCACTGCTCTGGAGTCTGGGGCCTAACCGCAATGCATTGCTCTGGGTCAAGATGGCGGCCTCCATAGCCTAATGCGCTAGTGCCGTTAGACTGGGGCCATGTGAGGGTACCATGAGACAGCCATCCATTGTCTGTCATCCCTGTAGGGGCCGCACAGTGCACTGTAAAAAATAGATGTGCTTTTTACAGATTCACTCTGTAAAATTTAACGCTGATTCACCGTTATATGGAATACAATGAAGCATCGTAAAAGTCAGCCATTTCACAGTGGATCCTGGTTAAATGCTAACCTGGTTTGGATTACAATGATTCAACGTTAATTCAGCCTCTAATGTCAAATCCCAGAGGGAGCCACATATAGTGGGTCTTGCCATAGATAGGTGGCCTGGTTTGTAAGAAGATTTTTCTGGAGAGTGTGAGCCCTTGACGTGGAGTATACATGTTGAACTAATGGTAATTTTCAATTAATCTATATGTTTGACAATTTAACAATTCAATCTTGTGATAGTTTAGACAAAATACCATGATCACTTGATAATATCCAGAAGAAAGCAGCTGTATGGATCTATACACCTATTTTGTGTTAACATACTATGCATATATCCTCACCTCTGGAAACTCTGCCTTGTATCAATCCTATAGAGTAAAACCTCTTGTATAGGCCAGGGCTAGTATGCAAGTCAGATCGCCAGTGTGGCGTATAGGATAAGGACAAAGTCAATGTATACTACAGTAACTAACGTCACCATAATCAGACTCCCTGTGAGGCTTATCGAATAATATCTGTATATTTGAATACTCTGAATCTATTAATGGTGATTCTACATAGAATTAACGGTGATTCAACGTAAAATTAACAGTGAATCTACGTGAAATGAACAGTGATTCTGTGTAAAATTAACGGTGACCGTCACCGTTAAAAAACCAGTGAAAGTCATGTCCCAAAAGTTGCCGGTGATTCAACGTCATTTTGACGACATTTTTTTTACAGTGTGTATTAATGAAGTATGCGCTTTGTCGTCACAATGCATGAATGCAGCTCCGGTAAGCGAGTGACTCGCCGGGGCTACACTCATGCATCATACGGGGTTGATACACTCCCAAAGGGTCGGCATGATCCATGAATGCAGCACCAGCGAGTTACTCCCAAGGCTGCATTCATGCATCATGAGGACCAAGAACCCCGTAGGATTATACATGTAGATAGATAGCTATAGTTTTAAAACCGACACAGCCAAAGGCTGATGAGCAGGTTCACAGGGCTCAAACAGACCAAACCTGGAACAACAGGGTCCATAGATACATCCGAGACAAGGGACAACACAAGCGAACACACTAATAACATATGTATATCAACAATAGAATAGATGCATCCGCACTCAAGGACCGGGCAACGGATGAAACATTAGAAAAGCAGATAATACAATATACTGTAATGCAAATGACACTGAGTGTCAATAAAGGTCGCCATAGCTCCTAGGAATTTCTACCATATGTTCTTTTTTTCTTTTTTTTCTTTTTGTTTTTCCCCTGCTCCCATTTTTTTAAATGGGAGTACAGAACCACCCTAAGCCTTAAGCAGGAAACAGGGAGTCATGCTCCAACATAAATTATACATGTACATTAGGGAGTGTTCATTTATTAATTACAGGGGGGGTGATGAGATTTGACGTGGAGGCGCAGGGATTTTTACGCCCCCCCCCCCCCAAACCCATCATCCCTCCCCTGTAAATGATCACTCCCTCAGCATGGTGTTTACATATACTAATGGTGTCAGAGGTCCTTCCTACTGCCATGTGTCTGGGGGTGCACGGTGCCAGCAGCATGCTTAATGCAGCATGTAATACGTCTTAGGGAGTGCTCACTTTTTTAACAACAGGGGGGGGTGGTGGATTTTCTCGCGGAGTGTAGTGTACACCCCCCCCCCAAGTCAAGGCGTCGATATGTTTATACCAGCACCCCCCCCCCCCCCCCCCACCATTGACTGAAAATCGGTGTGCACGCTCACCCTTTTGATACCGGTAGTAATGCACTTTTTTTTCTCAAAACAGGTGAAATGTTTTTGACATCCCCCCCCCCCAAGCCTTCAGTTGTTAAAAAATGAGCACTCCATAAGAGAAAGGTGTGGAGTGCGCTGTCTAAGGCAGCACTAATGGGACTATATTCATTACACCTTACTCCGTCATACATCATGTGTATACGGTGTTTGATGTATTAAACATAATACATGCACTCATGACCCAGAGAGCCGCATCACAGTCTTAGAGTGTCTCAGACTGGGACGTGGAACCTGACACCCAGAGTAGTCCAAGATATTTAGACTTTAAGGTTAAACAAAATCGGAACAAGCCAATTTTTGGACAGAAGATGCCCAGAAGGGTACTAAACCACATACTAAAAGTCCTCTGATATCCTCCTTGTGCTCGCTCGGAAATTCAAGATGGCGTCCAGGATAGGCAATATGCACTATTTCCCTCATTTATTTTCTATTTTAACTTTCCACAGGTCAATTTGAAGTTTACCTAGCCCCCCAAATTCAATTTCAAGTTTTCAATGGTCTTATCCTTTTGTTGTTAGGGCTGGCGGTTGCCTAGCAACAGATATATTTCGTATTGGATTTCCCTAGAAACTAGGGAAATTAACAGTCAGAAAGGTATTGTACCCATACTTACTGCATCTTAAGTGACCCCAATGTAGCAATGATGATATAACTGATTTGCTATGGTCCATTGTTACCTAGCAACAGCAGATATTTACCTAGCAACCACCTGGAAAGAGTGTATTTGGCTCTTTGGAAAATACTTTGGCTTTACAAAGGGCCATATGAAGATCACCTACCCCCACAATCCATCGGGAGCTTTATTGATGGTTACATTTTTGTGTTGCTAAGGCAAATGGTTGCCTAGCAACATACATTCAATATCATACTTCTAACCTAGAAACCAGTCAAAGTATTATTCAGATATATTCATCTACGAATATATTGACCCCACGACATGTAAAGGAGATCCTCCTTGTGCTTGTTCCGGAATTCAAGATGGCGTCCAGGATGGGCAAAATGCACTATTTCCCATATTTTTTTCTATTTTGACTTTCCATAGGCCAATTTGAAGTTTACACAGGCACCCTAAACCAATTTTAAGCTTTTCCATGGTATTATCTTTTTGTTGCTAGGGCTGGTGGTTGCCTAGCAACAGGCATTTCATATTGGATTTCCCTAAAAACTAGGGTAATTAACCATCCGAAAAGTAATGTACCTGGGATACTAACTGCATCTAAAGTGATCCCAATAAAGCAAGGATGATATGTATATGTTGCTATGGTTCATGGTTGGCTATCAACAGAAGATATTTACCTAGCAACCTAGAGTGTTCATGCCTCTAAAATAGAATTTGGCTTTAAAAAGGGTAATGGTAGGATCACCTACCCCCACAAACTATTGGAAACCTTTAGGATGGCATCATTATTGTGTTGCTGAGGTAAGTGATTGCCTAGCAACACATCCTATATTGCTACTCCCCAAAAACCAGGGGAAATATCAATGAAAGGCATACTTCTACTACAACTACTACATATAAATAGACCTCAGATGAAGTGGGATAATGAAATGTGTTGATATGGTGTGAAGTTGCCTAGCAAAATCAGATCTACCTCTCAACCAATGTGTTATAAAATCAAAGTATTTTCCAAAGAGCCAAATACACTCTTTCCAAGTGGTTGCTAGGAAAGTATCTGCTGTTGCTAGGCAACCATGGACTACAACAAAGCATTTATATCACCCTTGCTCCATTGGGGTCACTTTAGATGAAGTAAGTAGGGGGATATGAATATGAAATGCCTGTTGCTAGGCAACCCCTAGCCCTAGCAATAAAAGGATAAGACCATGGAAAAGCTTGAAATTGGTTTAGGGCGCTAGGTAAACATTAAATTGGCCTATGGAAAGTCAAAATAGAAAAATAGTGCATATTGCCCATCCTGGACGCCATCTTGAATTCCGCAAGATTTCCTGGGACATTTAGCATGTGTTTCAGTAGGCTCCTGGGGATGTTTTGGGGGTTGAGATATCGGTAGATAGATATCTCTGATTAATATTTCTGGTTTCTAGGTTAGAATTTTAATACAGAGTATATGTTGCTAGGCAACCACTTTCCTTACCAACACAATAATATCACCATCAATGAAGCTTCCAATGGATTGTTGGGGTAGGTGATCTTCATATGGCCTTTTGTGAAGTCAAAGTATTTTCCAAAGAGCTAAATACACTCTTTCCAGGTGGTTGCTAGGTAGGTATTTGCTGTTGCTAGGTAACCATGGACTATAGCAAATCAGTTATATTATCATTGCTCCATTGGGGTCACTTTAGAAGCAGTAAGTATGAGTAGTATAGTATGTATCGGAACGGGACTATAGTTAAGTACTGTTTATTACTCAATCGACCTGCAGCCAATCAGAGGCCGCCATTGGGTCACGTGACCCGTTGCCATGGTAACGTGACCTACTTAGGGCTCTCAGCCAATCAGAAGCCAGCATTCTGGGTGACCTACTGACCTACTTAGAAGCTCTCAGCCAATGAGAGGCCGGCATTCTGGTAACCATGGTGACGTGACCTACTTACGTCACGTGACCTACTTAGGCTCAGCCAATCAGAAGCTGGCATTCTGGTAACTAGGGTAACGTGACCTACTTAGGGTTTGTTTGTAAACAACACCACGTGGCTCTCTTGTTTGTAAACAACACCACGTGACACGTGACTGTTTGTAAACAAACAACTTATATATAGAAAATAAACACAAGTTCCATGTTATGTTAAAATTATATTTTCGAAAAAAAAGCACATCTGTAACAGCGTCTATGTGTAACTACGCGCGTTCTCATTCAAACACTATAACACTATCATACCGTAGCAGCAGCAGGTAGGACCGGAAGAAAAGCAAGCGCACGAGCAGAAGCGACGACACCATTTGCACCATCCGGCCGTCGCGTTGGTAGCCCTACTACCCGTCGCGCGTTCAACTGGAGCGGCTTTAAGAGTGACAAATGACGATTCTTTGTCGACGCGACTGCTAACATCAGCAGCATCAGCAGCATCGGCAGCATCGGCAGCAGCATCGGCAGCAGCGGCAGCAGCCTCGGCAGCAGCGGTAGCAGCGGTAGCAGCAGCAGCAGCAGCGGCAGCAGCAGTAGCGTGAGCATTAGCAACAACCGCAGCAGCGACAGTAGCAAGGGCGGCAGAGCGGGCACTAGTAGCGTTATCAGCGGCGACATCGGCAGCCGCAACAGCATCAGCAGCAGCAGCGTCGGCATCGGTGGCATGAGTAGCTGCATCGGCGGCAGCAACAGCAGCAGTCACAGCCGCAGCGGCAACAACAACAACGTCATCACAACCAGCGTCACTAACAGCCGCAGTAAATGCAGCAGTAGCACGCTGAGCAGCACTAGCAGCAGCAGTAGCAGAGGCTACAGCATCAGCCTCACATTCGCGCGCCGCTTCGTCATTCCGCTTCATGTCACGGTAGCAACTTTCCATCACGAGGATCTGCAAATTGAGGCGCGGTGCTGGTGGTGGTAGTAGTAGTAGTAGTAGTAGTAGTAGTAGTAGTAGTAGTAGTAGTAGTAGTAGTAGTAGCGTGAACGATGATGACGATGCTGAATGTGGTTTCACTCCCCCTTATATACCCTTACTCCCCTCCTTTTTTTTTTCAAGCCACCGGCCAGCTGCCCCCTCACGGCAGGTCTTTAGATCAGCCTTAAGTCGCTTACTACGTGGCTCATCATCCCTCTAATCGCATTTTCCAGCCGCCGGCCGGCTGACTGCTGACGACAGGAGAGGGTGATTTGTTTTTCTTTAGATTTAAGCCGCTTACCACACGCGCACCCTCTAGTCACAGACAGAGTGACAGAAAGGGAGGGGGTCGCTTTGTTCACGCTACCTGTAGTTGTTTTTCTATACACACGCTGAGCCCATGACCCGCTAATCCTTTATACAGGTAACACGCGTTCAACTAATTACCCTATTGTATGACAGTCGGTACACGGATTTAATTTTAAACCACCTTCCCATCGGGATCCATGTCTGGCGGGGTGGAAGGATCCAGCTGAAAAGTGTGATTAGGGCTTTTGTTTCTCTTATGATAGCAGCAGGTCAGCATGCGACAGCTGAAAATGTCAGACTCGCCGCTCCTATAAAAGACTGAGATGCGTCTCTCTTTCCACACGCCCTTCTACCATCGCCGCCGACACCGCCACCGCCCATCGCCAGCCGACCGCCGCCACCGCCTGCAGTCACCGTCATCACGCCGGCAGGGAATTTCGAGCTGAGTCTGCTTATTGCTTTTTTTTTTTTTTTTTCTTTGAGCTTTTTGTTTTAAAATTTTTTTATTTTCACTCAGTCTTTTTTTGTTACGGAGGAAAGAAATATGGCACTGCAGAGGGCGCGAGTTTCTAAAAGACGGTCGCGCGAACAAAGTGCCCTCCTCCTCAACTGCCCGGCTATTTTTTTATCTCAAAAGAGAGAGCGTCACGTACCTGAGGTTCACGCTTCTTTTGAAGCGTACAAAATTCTCGAGAAAAGCAAAGCCGCAAAGCTTCGTTATACAAGAGCGGAAAAGGAAAACGTAGCGGCATGGCCGAGAGCCGTCTTCTCAGAACTGTATTTACTCTACCGTTGCATAATAGCCGCTCTCAGCGCCCCCACTCGTTGGGCGTTTCATGAACAGAAAGAGCGCCGCCACTCTCCTCACCCCGCCTCCTCTTATAAAGTGAGAATAAGCGCTATGAAACGATTCCGCAAACCGATCGGATTCTTGGGAGTGACTGCAGCTCCCACTCGGTGGGCGCGCGTTGTGGCCGACGTGAACACGGTAACTAAACGTTTCGACGTCGTCACTTGTTATCCCGCTTATTGCAACGCAGCCGAATGGAAGAAGATAGGGACGCACTATTTTATACCATACGCACCGATATGTATTTGTCACCGCCGCGCTCACACGCCTTATTGCTTTTTCGAGACGATCCTGTCACAACACAGAAATAGAAAAGAAAGCGGCAAAGCGACGAGCTTTGCCTAAGAAAAAAAAAAAAAAAAAAAAAATTAATCTGCGCTTTTCTCCTCCTCCTCCTCCTCCTCCTCCTCCTCCTCCTCCTCCTCTCCCTCTTCTTTTTTAAAAAAAAAAAAAATATTTGTAAAAGCAAACTCTTCACAGAAATTCATTTCGACGCTCGACTACAAGGACCCTTTAGTTGTATCATTAGCGGTCCGTCGGGTTGTGGAAAATCGCGCTTGGTGGATCAATTTCTGAGCGACGTGAACAATTTGGTCACGCCGCCGGTGGAAAAGACTTTTTACCATTACGGCGAGTGGCAACCTCTGTTTGAAAAAATGCAAAATCAGTACGGTGTGGAATTCAGAGAAGGTCTTCCTAGCAAAGAGTCTATAGCGGGAGACGTGGAAGTAGCAGAAGACGCTTTACGACCCCACACTCTACTGATATTGGACGATCTGATGAGCAGTTCCAATCAGCAAGTGGTAGCCGACATCTTTACTAAATACTCGCATCACTGGAACGTGAGCGTCATATACATCACTCAGAACCTATTCCAGAAATCACCCGACTTTCGAACTATGAGTCTGAACGCTCACTACATGATCGTTTTCAAGAACCCGCGCGACATGGGGCAAATAGCTAGTCTGTCTCGCCAGGTGTTTCCGTCCAACGCGGCGGCCCTCTCTAGTATATTTACCCATGAACTCAAGCGACCTCACTCATACCTCCTTCTGGACTTCAAGCAGTCAACACCTGACGATCTGAGAATACGCTCCTCTTTGACGTCCATACACTCTCAGCTAGTGTTCGTACCGCTAGACAAAAAAAAGAACAAGAGAAAGCAGTAGCAAAAAAATGTCTTCTCATCTACTCGAAAGACACTTTGGTACTCTCAAGCACTTAGCTAAGTGCTCGCCAAAGGACTGCTCGCATCTAATAGACTCTGGAAGCGACGATCTGATCGCAGCGTTAAGTGAGATCTGTCACAATTTACTGGTAGGGAACATCCCGCTCAGCGACAAACAACTGGACAAGCTTCGAGAATCGGCTGACGTGTTGAGGGAGGTCGGCAAAAAATCTACGCCCATCAAAAAAAAGAGACGCGTCTTGGTACAAGAGGGAGGTTTCCTCATTCCGGCTCTCATAGGGATGGCCTTACCGCTTATAAAGAGCATTCTCCGTATATGAGACACCTCATTCGACACCTACTCGCCGACAGCACCACCACCACCACCACCACCACTACCGCCACCACCAGCGTCATTGCCACCGTCGTCCCCATGACGGACTCAGAGCAGCAACAACACTACAAACGTTTAGCGCTCGTGGATCCTGAGACGCTCTACAAATCATCACGAGCAGGTCTACTTCATCATGTGCCCGCTGCTGCTGCTACTACTAGCGCTGCTACTACTGCAGTCGCTGCTGCTAGTACTTCTACTGCTCCAAACCTTCCTCCTCTTCCTGATGAGCGCACTGAAAAGAACGAGAGTTCCGCTCCTGCCACCGCCGCCCGCCTACCTGCCGACATTGCCTATTACCACAAGCAGGCAGAGCAGTCCCTTCATCCCGACGCGGCCTTGCACCAGGTGCTACAGTTTATCTACAGGGACTTGGATTTAGTGTTGAACGACCCCACTTTGGAATCGCGTGAGAAAATGTTGAAATACCGAAGGTTGTTGAATAGATTGCAATTTTTTCTCGCGAATCCCCACAACAGCAACATCTCTTCGTCCTACTCTTCTTCGCCCCCGGCTCACCTCCGTCAGTCTGCTGAAGAGGCCAGCGCGTCCCTACTCGAGCGGTTGGCGAACCAAGTTCCCAAGAGGAATCGCACCCAGACCGTGGCGCTGTACAAACAATTGGAGAAATCCGGAGTGATCAAGTGGAACGAGGACGGTGCGGTGCGCGAGATGTCGGGTCGGAGAATACCACCTGAGCGTCGCATCAACATAGTGGACTTACTGAACGACGCCGCCAGGTTCAGGAAGACGGCGCCCAGACCGGCGGGCTACTCGCCGTTCACGAAAGCGCTGCGCGAAGCAGTTCCCACAGACTCCTTGATCGGAAACCATCTGTATAAAGCGAGCGGACCTGGCCAAAGTTTGGACACACGGCTTGCTGACAGAGGTCGGAAACGACCGAGCTTCGACTCGGAAGAAGGAGAAGCAGCAGCAGCAGCAGCAGCAGCAGCAGTAGCAGCAGCAGACTCTTCTCTCCAGGTGGTGGACGATCAATCCTCTGACGACGAGGAGGACGACCGTGAACTTTTCCAAACTCCGACTTCCTATAGGAGCGTGCCGCGTAAGAAAAGGAAAGGGCGCAACCGCCTAGCGGCGAGCTCGTCGTTCACGCCCTCAACAAGCCCACCATGGGCAAACCAGTGAAGAGACTGACCAAGAAGGAAAAAGAAAAGAAGCGCGTAGTAGCTAGATATACCGACGTCAAAGCGCCCTCCAGTTTCACTAGCGTGACTAAACTCCAGAAACATCATTTTCGCCACCTGAACCCGGCCGTCATCCGAGATGCTTTAGTGTCGCTGGACGCCTACACTAAACATAAACCCATTCGGAGAAAATTCGCAAGGAACAAGACTATAACCGGCGCAATCGATCAGCAGTGGCAGATAGATCTGATGGACATGCAAGCTTTGGCGTCTCACAACGACCGCTTCCGGTACGTGGTGACGGCGATCGACGTTTTCTCTAGGTACGCGTGGGCCGTTCCCATTAAATCCAAGAGCGGCGCTGATGTCACCGAGGCCTTCCGAGAGATGACAGGCACTGGCGAGAGACGACCGCGCACTGTTCAGACAGACAAGGGGAAAGAGTTTTTGAACAAGATCTTTCAAGATCACTTGAAGAGCGAGGGCATAGAGTTCTTCACTGGCGAGAACGACGACATCAAAGCTAGTCTAGTGGAGCGCTTGAACCGCAGTCTGAAGGAGAAGCTGTGGCGTTATTTCACACACAAGCGCACGTATCGCTACGTAGACGTACTGCACCATGTAGTGTCTTCTTACAATCGCACTCACCACAAGACGTTGAAAATGGCGCCGGCTCAAGTCAGCTCGGAAAACAGCGAAACAGTTTTCTACCGACAAGATCTCCCAACTAACAAACAAATCGACGAAATATGGAAAAAGAAGAAAAAAACAAACACGTCCGCCGTCGACGTCATCGCTCCGGGTGACAGAGTGAGGATGTTGAGAACTAAAGGCGCCTTCGACAAAGGGTACGAGGGAAACTGGCGCGAGGAAGTGGTCGACGTTGCTAAGACGTTGGGAAGCAGAGGGTTCGAGCTGAAAGACGACAAGGGCGAGGAGATAAAAGGCGTCTTCTACCCGGAAGAGGTTCAGAAGGTGTACAAGAGTCGTTACGACAACAACTACCTGATAGACGAGGTGTTGCGCCGCAAGACCGTCGACGGTAAAGAGTTAGCTTTCGTACGTTGGTTAGGTTACGACGACAAGTTCAACGAGTGGATCCCCGTCAAAAAAATAACGTAAGAAAAAGAAAAAAAAAAAAAAAAAAATGAACATCACTCTACCTAGCAACAGCTCTATGGAGTATTATCCTGACAACAGCTTGACGTCTTTCCGAACTCACTTCGACTCGCCGCTCCTTCTGCCCGAAGCGTACGAAGCGGCTCTGACTGAGATCATCCTCCCTACAGAATGGACTAATGTGCACGACGACGACTTGATCATCGTTGTTCCTCTGCGCACCAAGGGTTCGCTAGAGGAGGCGATCCAGGTTTTAAAAGAAACTAAATTCGCCGAAGGAAAAAAACCGCAGGTAGACTGGCGGGAAATGAGAAACGCGAACGGTCTGAGCAAGCTAACGTTCAGCTCAAAATTCCCGCTGAGCGGGAAGGAAGCGAGCTATGTAACGGTGGAAGAGATATCAGACACGTCGGAAGAGCAGCAATTGAAACCGGAAACAAAAAGGTTCAAGAGAGAGGTCGACTTGAGACAGACGAATGCCGTATACAAGAAGTTCTTGTCCCCGGCGGTGAAGAAGAAGGCGATCAGCGATCAAGCAAGACAGATGATCGAAGAGATGGAGAAAGACATGGGCGTGCGCAGTTTCATGCCAAACATATTCGAGATACCTCCTATTTTCACCGGAAGCAACCACACCCTAATCGAGCGCTTGAGTGAGAGGTTGCGAGATGACAGACTAGAGGGCGACAGCTTCTTGCTCAAACCGATGCGGATCTTATCGTACGACGCCAAGACGAAACGCGTCACCATCAAACCGCCGAGACACTGCGCTGTCCTGCTGACTCAGCATCTCGCATGCATTCTAGGCTTCGGAGAGAAGACGTGTTTCGCGTCGCCGACTACCGGCGCCTACTCGATGGATGTTTACGGAGACGTGCACTCTGTGTACATATACACCGACATGATCCAGGAGAGACGTGTGGGCGACATGCAAGTGCCGCTGTTGCGCTGCGTGGCGGTGGACAGAGGCGGAAAGCGTCGAGGTGGTGTGCAAGCTATCAGTTTTCCCCATTTGGATTATTTCCCCTTGAAATCCAAGAGGTTTACCGAGGTCGGCATCTATTTAAGAGACCGATCCGGTCATTCCATCCCATTCGGTAGAGGCGAGGTGACCGTGACACTTCATCTGAGACCTATTGAGCACTGAAAGAGAGAAAAATGATGCGTCAACGCGTTCCGTACTTTCCACCCAAGCGCACCGTCGGCAGAGGGTACAGCGATTACTACAACGCGCAGCTGGGCAACGGCGTGAACGTGTACAGCGGGCGCTCTTTCCAGAGCGGGCACGGTTTGGGCGGCGCTCTGTTAGGTCTGATGCGCTCGGCTACCCCGCTGTTGAAGTCGGTGGGAAAAACGCTGCTCCGCGCCGGTGTGGGCGTAGCTAAAGATGTGCTGGCGGGTCGGACTTTAAAGAGCAGCGTGAAAGACCGAGGAGCAGGCGCTCTGAAGAGACTGGCGAGTACGGCGTTCTCGGGAGGAAAGACGACTGTCGCGTCTAAGAAAGGGTCGAAACGTCGTCGGCATTCCCCTCAGACGGGCGGTGGCTCTTGCAAGAGACGTAGAGGGGATGTATTCGACCGGTAAGCGCCTAGGCGTTCAGGTATAAATAAAAAGACTGGAGGCGGTCGGCGTCAGTCTGTCGGCCGCGTGAAGAGCAAACACAATGGCTTACGTACACGAGAGCAGTAACGAGTGCGCGCTCTCTGAGCTCGACCTGCACACCGTAGCGCCGACTCAGACTACTATCTTAAAGTCGTCTTTCCTGGGGATAGAAACAAAAAACTCTTTAGAGGATGGAGGTAACATAAATTTCACCATCAACAAGTCGCAAGAGTACACAGACCTGAACGAGAATTACCTTCATCTGGAATGTCAAGTGCTGAAAGCGAACGGAGCGGCGATCGAGGACACCGACGCAGTAGCTCCGGTGAACAACTTGGCTCACTCGCTCTTCAAAGACGTCCAAGTCTCCATCGGCGGTTTCAAAGTGTCTGGCAACACCGAGACCTACCCTTACCGAGCTTACTTGGAAGGGTTACTCAACTACAACAAAGACGTGAAGGACGGCGTCATGAGCGCCCAGGGGTGGCATGAAGATACGCCCGGTCAGTTTGACACGTTGACTGACGCGAATGCGGGGTACAAAGCGCGCAAGAAGCTAATCTCCAACAAGCGCTTTTCGCTGATGGCGCGACTGCACTTTGACCTGGCTCATCAACCGAAGCTCATCGTTGGAGAGACGGAAATCAATCTCACTCTGAAACAGGCGGCGCCCTCTTTCTATCTGATGTGCGCCGCTGACGGAGGCTACAGCTTGAAGATCTACAAAGCAAAGCTCTACGTGCGACGCGTGTTGGTGGCGGACGCTGTAGCGGAAACGCACGAGAGAGCGGTGATAGAACACGGACCCTTCGACTACCCGGTGAACAGAGTGGAGGTGACGACGTACGCCATCCCTCAAGGTAACAGAGATCACAGCTACACGCACTCCAACACAGGCCAGCTTCCCAAGTCGATGATGATTTGCTTCCTGGACCACGACGCCTTCAACGGTAGCTACACCAAGAACCCGTTCGAGATGAAGCATTACGACATCAGCTCGCTTCAAGTGATAGTGAACGATCAGAAAGTGCCGAACGACGCGTACGTGCCCGACTTTAAGACCAAAGCGGCCGTGAGAGAGTACTTGGCGCTACACACGGAAACGGGGATGTACGAGGGCGCGCGCTCCTGCGGTATTTCATACGATCAATTCCTGAACGGTTACACGGTGTTCCCCCTCGACTTAACCCCAGACAGATCGCACGACGGGTGTCGCGTGAACCTTATAAGAGCGGGTCAGCTGAGGGTGGAAGTCAGTTTCCGCTCGGCGCTACAAGCGACAACAACGGTGCTACTCTACTTGGTGTACGACAACGTCGTCGAGCTGACCCGAGATCGACACCCCATCACCGACTACCACATGAACTGAAGACAAGACCGCGGTACTTGGCGTATCGTATGAACACGCTTGAAATAAGCAGAGTGTTGAAGGAAAACGTTCACACAAAACATCGTTTCCTGGGCGTTTTCTCTTGTGACACTATTCCGAAGCACCCTATCAAAGACACTTGTTTCGTGAGCAACACAGATCCGCAACATTTACCAGGTCAGCATTGGGTGGCGTTTTACGTGTCGAGCACGGGTGAAGTGTACTACTTTGATTCCTTCGGCTTACCGCCGCTGAGTGCGGAGTTCTTGTCTTTCGTGGAACGCTCTGCTCCGTTCAAGTGGCAAAGAAACCGCATTCAACTACAAGACACTTCTGCTGACACCTGTGGACCTCATTGCGTTCATTTCCTAATTGAAGCATGTCGAACAAGAAACCCCAAGAAGTGCGTCATGCGCATGAGCAAAATCCCAAAGCTGAGCGACCGGGCCGTGAGTCAGAAGCTATCGATGATGCTGTTGTGACGGGTTGTTGCGATGGCGGCCGTTTCATGGAAGCAAAGATTCTCTGCCTCGCCGAAATGGTGTTGGATTTATCCAAAGTCGTGCAATGCCTATTGGAGAGAAGTCGTCCGGGGTGTGGTGGTGCGAGTGACGGCGGCGTGAGACTTTGCGGCCTGTTGGGTTGCTGCAAATCGAAGAAGCAAGCTAAAAAAGCATAAACTTGTGTGTTTTTTCTGATTGAAATGAAAATAAAGAATAAAATGAAAAGAAAAGAAATTATCTTGTTGTGTTTTTATTTCTATATATAAGTTACATAACTTTTTTTTGTTTGTTTGTTTACAAACAGGCACGTGTCACGTGGTGTTGTTTACAAACAAGAGAGCCACGTGGTGTTGTTTACAAACAAACCCTAAGTAGGTCACGTTACCCTAGTTACCAGAATGCCGGCTTCTGATTGGCTGAGCCTAAGTAGGTCACGTGACGTAAGTAGGTCACGTTACCATGGTTACCAGAATGCCGGCCTCTGATTGGCTGAGAGCTTCTAAGTAGGTCAGTAGGTCACCCAGAATGCTGGCTTCTGATTGGCTGAGAGCCCTAAGTAGGTCAGGTTACCATGGCAACGGGTCACGTGACCAAATGGAGGCCTCTGATTGGCTGCATGTCGATTGAGTAATAAACAGTACTTAACTATAGTCCCGTTCCGATACATACTATACTACTAGTATGGGTACAATACCTTTCTGACTGTTAATTGCCCTAGTTTCTAGGGAAATCCAATACGAAATATATATGTTGCTAGGCAACCACCAGCCCAAGCAACAAAAGGATAAGACCATTGAAGAGCTTGAAATTGGTTTAGGGGGGCTAGGTAAACTTCAAATTGGCCTATGGAAAGTAAATGAGGGAAATAGTGCATATTGCCTATCCTGGACGCCATCTTGAATTTCCGAGCGAGCACAAGGAGGATGTCCGAGGACTTTTAGTATGTGGTTCAGTACCCTTCTGGGCATCTTCTGTCCAAAAATTGGCTTGTTCCGATTTCGTTTAACCTTAGGTCCTATTTTGAGCTAAAAATCTTGGACTAGAGCGTCTGTGGTGACCAGGACACTGAGACACGGAGAGGTACAGGGCCCCAGTGAAGGTTATATAACAGGCTGATGTAAGAGATGGGCCGGGGTTGTGTTCTGGACTGGACCTACCCACCCTAAGGGAGAAACTGGGCTCAGGTTGACTCTCCTTGAGTCATTCTATGACGGACTCTTGGTGACATTCTGGCCTTACTCTAAAAAAAGAGATTCAGACCGATGTACATTTAGATGCAAGCAATGATATCAACTTTTAGCCAAAACCAGAGGGCGTTTTTTTCCGTTCCGTCAACACGGATTTTTCAACTGGTTAAAGCGAGAAAAAGAGTTCCTGTCAATGTAAGATCCTTTTTTCAATTGATTAAAGAGATAACTCTGTATTCCGTAATTCTCTGTGCTGTTGCTAATAATTATTACAAACTCGGGGTTCCACTTGGAGATGTGGCATAATTGTGTGCTAAGGTGACCCAGAACCCGCGACCCCTACCGGCAGCAGCAGCAGCAGGAGCGACTCATGAGCTGCTCCTTCCTGTGGTCTATACATACAGACTCCTACACTGCCAACAAAGGGGACCTTCTGTGTGTAGGGGCCGCGGTACACTGATAATCCATAGGTTGAAAGGGTTAGTCAGTACCGACTAACCTAGGTTGGTCATATAAGTGTTAGTCACAATGGCAAAGTTGTATTCAAAAATGACCAAGGGGTCAGTCAGTAGTGGCTAACCTAGGTCCATCATTGGTGTGTTGTATACCACTAGTTGGGGCCACCTGTGATGACCACTCAGTGGCTCCCCCTGGAACTAAAAAGACTAAGGTGGGTTGGTCAGTAGTGACCAACCTGACAATAATAACTAATCTAGGTTGGTCGTATAGGGAGCCAAAAAATGACTAACTAGGTTGGGCACTAGTGACTGAGAGATTGGTCGTATAGGGAGCCAAAGAATGACTAACTAGGTTGGGCACTAGTGACTGAGAGATTGGTCGTATAGGGAGCCAAAGAATGACTAACTAGGTTAGGCACTAGTGACTGAGAGATTGGTCGTATAGGGAGCCAAAGAATGACTAACTAGGTTAGGCACTAGTGACTGAGAGATTGGTCGTATAGGGAGCCTAGGAATATCAGTGTGTGTAGGGGCCGCGGTAGGCGCTGCCTGTACCAGTCACCGTGTCACTGTATAAGGCCGCAGGAAGGATACCAGACTGCTCTCACCCTTTAAAGCGCGGCCGTCAGGGAATAAGTTCAGCATTTTCCATACATAGACTAAAATAAAAGTTCCACCAGAGGGCAGCAGTGTATGAACAGCGGACCATGAGCATCGTCCAGCTACAACATATTCACCCTATCTTGTGCCTGTAAGAGCTGAGCTCCCAGCCCTTAAGAGCCCTCTTGTGAATGAAAACTGAACTATATCCAAAAGTGCTTTTGGCCTCACTTCAACCATGACGGTCAAGCTTTAACTCTTTAAGGACAGCATGTCCTGCCGAGTAACTCACCAGATTTTAGCAATCATTTTATTAGGAATAATAAGCTCCCAGACCTAATTAATTGTTTAACCCCAGGATATAGCTTAACCTGAACTTATTCCCTGACAGCCCAGCTTTAAGGTAGTGCCCTTTTCTTCCCTTCTTTCAGCCCTCTCTCACAGAAGATTTTTTTTTTAAAGTCCATAGCGTGGGGCAGAGATGAGTGAGAGAGTCTAAGGGAGAGTGTGTGTTTGGGTGTGTGCCGGGCAGGAACCAGCGGGCGCTGATCCCGGCGTGTCTCTATCAGGTAAACACAGGACGCCGGGCACCAGCAACAGGTGCCGCTGTAGCCAGGGGGCAGCACGGGGGGCTGGTTCTGACTGAAAGCCGCCATATTGGGAAACAAGCAATTCTCTGCCCACCCCAGTCTGTCCCTAAAGTGGAGAATACAAAGCCAACATTTCCCTTCGAATACATCCTGACCCAGTTGTCTGCAGTCAGAACAGGGGCTAGTCTGGAGAGGGTGATGAAGTGCAATGGCCATGAGTAGGGCCTTTGAATTGGCATGATGTATAGGAATCTAGAGGCATACCTAGTGGATCCACCATCTTAAATTTCGCTGGTTGAGGTTAAACCCACTGATAAGACATACCACTATGGGTACAAATAGGGGACAAGCAGGGGACACGCTTGTATCCGTCTTATCAGCTCTTATCAGTGCAGGTCGCCGTAACCAGCTCCAGTCCCGTCTAGGCCCTATACAGAGAGATCTCTATAATCCGCCATGTATACTTGCTTGCGGAAATTGGTTGGATGGCGAATGTCGGATGGCGAATGTGGCCGTTGAGTTGATACTGGCTATTGGATGGCGTATTATTATATCTCTTCATAAATGCATCACTAGCGAGTTACTCAGCAGCGCTGCACTGGTGCATCATGACGACATTCGACTTTAAAAGGTTACCTGCCTCCCAAGATGGCGCAGGTCACCCAGTGACAGACTGTAATGCCCAAAGTGTCGAGTCATGTTACACAGAACTAGTGCGCACGCGCCGCCGTCACCCGGAAACAGATGCCCATTTGATTGAGGCCGATCACCTTGTTGACATGATAATCCGTGTCCCTGGCCTCACCGGAAATGACACGTCCAAGGGTCACGTGCCACCGGGCCGGGTCACGTGGGAATTAAGGCACGCTGGGACCGGAAGTAGGAGACAGACCGGAATGAGGAGAGCGGCGCGGATGGGGCAGTGCGCAGGTCTGGTGGGAGGTGCAGTGTGGGTAGGGTACGGTAGGGGGTGAAGGACCCGGATGGAGCATCCAGTTCCCAGACGGCTTTATTTAACTAAAATTTCACATACCGTATTTCCCCGTTTATAAGCCGGGCCCCGAATATAAGCCTGCCCGGTTTATAAGCCGGGTCAAAGAGGACATTACATTCAATATAAGCCAGGGCCCAAATATAAGCTGGGGCAAGGACTCAAAAGTCATCAGGTAACACTTGTCTGGTCATAACTTTGCAACTTATTGGAGTATTTATGTAATTTTTGCGGATATACAAATCACAGTTAAATTCATAAACTATAGAAATATTTATGAAGGTAATCAGCTTATATTTTGATGAGGTTTTTGAGATTTTTTCAAAGATATCGCTAATGAGTACAGAATTAATCAGAAAATATTACTGGATGTCAGAGAAATTCCCCTTGCAAAATAGTATAAGCCTGTCCCATTTATAAGCCGGCCTCGTTTATAAGCTGGGTCAATATACCACTTGAAATCAATATAAGCCCGGGCTTATAAACGGGGAAATACGGTATACATATACGATTTACCGGGCATTATGCTTATGATAATAAGGAGTATTAACTGCCCATAGGATCCTATAGTTAGGGAAAGAAAAATGTATTTGGGAAATTCGTAGGTCTATCACCCTTAAGGTTTGGTTGATATCTCAATAGAACAAGACTGCCCATGATGTAGTCATGATGCATGAATGCAGCCCTGGTGAGTTAGACTCGCCATGCTGCATTCATGCGTCATGACTACATGGACATGGCATATTAAAGCATTAAGCAACCCTTAACCCATTAAGGATGGCATGAGGCCTTAATGCATAATTCCTTTGGTCGTCATGAATCATGAATGCAGCCCTGGTGAGTAACTCATGTTGACCCTACGGGATTGAGACACTCCTGAAGGGTCGGCATGATGCACTTATGCAGCTATGGCGAGTTACTCGCCGGGGTTGCATTGGTGCATTATGACGACAAATCTTTTAGCGACATCCGTCCTTAAAGGGTTAAAGGGTTAAGTGACTCAACATTGCTTACAAACGCCTCCTGTAGTCAGTATAAAAGGGTGATGGGGAGTCCGGGGGGGGGGGGGGGGTTAACCCTTTATGGACCAATGTTGCTAAAATATGACATTTGTTGTTATGATGCACCAACGACAGTATACAGGACTAACGCACTAGGACATGGAGGCCGCCATCTTGACTCAGAGCAATACATTGTGGTTAGGCCCCCGACTCCAGAGCAGTGCATTATGGAAGAATTTCCTATCAGCCACTTTGTTTTAGGTGTGAGGAGCGGGGATTATCTTGATAAGGAGATAGGGGTTTAGCCCCCGACTACCTGAAGTACCAGGATGTGCTAGTCCCGTATAAAAGGGTGATGGGGAGTCCTGGGGTGGGGGGGTTCTGGGGGGTTAACCCTTTATGGACCGATGTCGCTAAAATATGCCATTTGTTGTTATGATGCACCAATGCAGCCCTGGCAAGTAACTCGCCAGTGCTGCTTTGGTGCATCATGCCTACCCTTTATAGAAGAGTCTCAACCTCATAAAGTCGTCATGATGCTTGAATGCAGCACTGGTGAGTTACTCGCCAGGGCTGCATTTAAGCATGATGACGACCAATGGCATGATGCATGAAGGCATCATGCTGTCCTTACAGTGTTAACAGTACCAACCTCTCAGACACCTCCACACGTCTCCCCCCACCTTCACAATCTCCACTCAATACCCTAGCACCTCCCCTTACAACACAGCCACCTGCCTCCCTCCTCCCACACAGAGAAAAGAAACAGCGTCAAAAGGGAGTCCAGGTTGCCTCCAGAATGACTGCTTAGGGGAGCCCAGGCTGCCTATAAAGGAGCTTAGGTGACTCCCTGGCTGACCTAAGTGAGTCAGATAGGAGAGTCACATAGCTGCCTCACCTGGAAGAGTCACACATGGACCTGGACTCCCCTAGAGAGGGAAGTTATTCTGGAGGTAACCTGGACTCCCTTTTGACTCTTTTCTCTGTGCACAACTCCCTTTCTGCCTCCCCACAACAGGCCTGGACCCACCATTAGGCCAACTCAGTACATATATGTACGGTGAGTAACTCGCCAGGGCTGCACTATACCGACCCCTCTAGGGGGGGTTAAAATGTTTCGCGTACTCTACATGAAATCTCACCACTCCCCTCCTGTTGTAAAAGGTAGAAGCAAGGGTCTACACATACGGCACCTGGTGGCAAAAAAATGAAGCTAACCTATAATCATGATAAAATCATATTTCTCTTTTGTACATGTCCTAACTCACCTCTACTAACCCTTTATATGCCACATTATGGTGTTCTGCACATCTTGTCACTGTTTTTCATTGTTGCTAAAAAGATGTGCGCTACTTTATTATAGGTGTTTAGACCGACTAGAAAATATTTGAATAATTCCCAAACCATATTGATTCATCCATGAATCACTATAATTTTGGTAGTAAAATATATCACATGATCTTATGTACAGATGGCTAGGGCTTTGGTTACAAATTGTTGGCACTTTTATTTTCTGTGTTGCAAAATGTAGAAAAAATACAATTTTCTTAACTTGTGGTTTTTCCCTAAATCGGTCATGGCTCTTTAGTTTCACCTATGACAATTAATTTTTCTGGATTGATTGTGTTCCTAATGACCTCCTCTAAACATCTGAGAAGTTTGGTTGAGATGTTATTTTCAAAAAGTGGAAAAATGTTGAAAAATAGGGTTTTTGTCATAGCCGGCTGTTATCAAACATAAGTAATGCACAGGGTTTTCTCCGACATTTTTATGCCCCCCCCCCTCTCATCCTCACAAAATCCATGATTTTTCTCAGACTATCCTAGTCTTTAAAATTGTTGAGGCTTATTCAATAAAAAATAAATGAAAAAAGATCTCTTTTTCTGGAAATCCCCGGACACTGGAATTACACAAATGCTTGGCTACCCCAAACACACCTCACATTTTCTTAGCTTCCCCCCCCATCCCCAACCCTCCTACCCCTCCCCACTACTCTTCCTCTCCCACATAGCGCTGCCTAATTAAATGATTAATAATTTATCACATTGCGGTAATTGGTGGGGTACGTCCCCAATAGTGGCGGCCGCCGATTACAATCAGGGCGTTTGTGATACGGCGCCACTATAGGCGCCGTTTACATCCAATTTCCGCTAGGGGGAGCCACGAGATAACGGGCACGGTACAGACCAGGGGGGGCCCATGCTGCGGCTCCGACTGGTGTCAAACGCATGCGTAACTTTATCCACTTACCTGTTAGCACTTCAACTCAGCATGTCTGGTAAAATGCCATAATACTCAAATACTACTAAATGTGAGATGTGGTCAATGCTACATCCACACCAAAAAGACTTTCCCCTTTCAGTCTTATACATATTAGAGGCATGGCAATGTAGGAGCACCCACTTGGATACTGCCATGGACAATATAACGCACACGTTTGTCACCAGGGCGAGCCGCGGCGTTTCCCCCCCCCCCCCTGGTACAGACCAGACTCGCTCAACCAGTACTTTCCCCTTTCAGTCTGATACATATTAGAGGCATGGCAATGTAGGAGAATAGAGACATCTATGCTAGTTCACCTGACATTGGGCTCTCCATGAAGCCTAAAATCAGTCAAATTTGAACTGTTTCTGTAAGTATTTAAGGGATGTTCCACTGAAGCTAAAATTGGAAACAATTAGAATGATATATGATGTCTGAAAATGTCCAGTGGAGCATATAGGAGCATTAGTGCTTGTGGTTGAAAAGAATATTTTAGATTGTGTCTAATCAGCACAGCATGCCACTATGAAGCATAGTAGCTAGTTCCTCTAAATGCCAGTGGTGTCACCACTTGATGGCTCTTTCACCACTGACCACCCACTTGGATACTGCCGTGGACAATATAACGCACACGTTTGTCACCAGGGCGAGCCGCGGCGTTTCCCCCCCCCCCTGGTACAGACCAGACTCGCTCAACCAGTACCCTTTTCTGAATGGGACTGGTGGAACTGCTATATTTAGATTGTTACTTCCTGCCAGGCTGTGCAGAGGAACTGGTGTTGATTGGTCAGCTCCTGAAGACAACTTTGTCAAACTATTTTTTTTTATGAGTTTGCCCTGACCCTGCTATTATTAGGGAGTGGCGACACCCCCCCCCCCCCCCACCTCTCATTGTTAAAAAATGACCACTCCCTCAGGGCCTAAGACTGGGCACGGACTGAAGACATAGTATCCCGACAGGCACAGCCCCATCCCCTTCAAAATCCTGGGTCCACCCCGGCCTAGAGGGTATTAGATTAGGTCACTCAAAATATACTGGTTTCTCAGAGCTGTGCGTATTTTAGGGAAATTTTCTTTTTATGAAAATATATTGTTTTCAAAATGTAAAAAAAGGTATTTGATATCAAATTAAATTGACATTATTATAAAGGTCTAGAAACAATTTGTATTATCAGAACGTTAGCGGATCAATAGCTACATTCTGCTGTGTGTTTTGGCCCATCTCACACAAAAAAAATCAAAACCAGGAAAAGGCCACTCAAAATAAAAGGTTTCTCATCACCAAGCACTGAGAAATATGACGAGGGCGTTTTAATCTTTTTTTTTCTGTTACCTTTTACTACCTTGGGGCTAAATGTATGGGGAAATATAGACTTCTCGCAAACAGATTTAACATTTAAGCATTTAAGAATTGGTTGATAAGTATAAGTTGAGAAATTTATGATTTTCATGATGTGCGCGGTGATGAGAAATCAATACCAGCTATCATTTGTATGACTGGTGATGAGAACTCTTTTTCCAAAGCACAACCCTGGCCTTCTTTCCCATCTCTTACATCAGCCTGTTATATAACCTACACTGGAGACCTGGACCTCTCCTTTTCTCAATAACCTGGTCACCCAAGGCGCTCTGGGTGTCAGGTTTCACGTCCCAATCTGGGAGCCTCTGAGGTTGATGTGCGGAGGAACAGTGGCGGATCCAGGATTGTCTAGAGGGGGGGGGGGCAAACCTGGCCAACCCGGAGTCACTGTCTGTTTCCCGCGAGCGAAGCGCGTCAGCCATAGGCCTACTAGGGGCCCAGGGGCGGCGGAACCGGGGGGGCAGGGGGGGGCAGATGCCCCCCCAACATTTTTGATGGGGGGGCAAGACTATGTTCTTGCCCCCCCAACTTTTTCCAGAATCATATAAGGTTTCAGGGTACCCTTACTATTCCATTATGGTGCCTAAAATTCAAATCAAATAGAGGATCAATTGTGCCTTTCAAACTTGCCAAAAGGCACTATTTCACATCTTAAGAATTTCACCTTTAAAAAAACCCTACTAGGGCCTAAGCCGTACTGGGAGTAGGCTATGGACGGGCGTGGGGTCCCTATTTTCCCTGTCGAATTTGAGAAATGGTCTATCTATCGATTTTTAGGAATGCCAATGCCCCATGTCACTTTCTCTTATGTTGCTTATGCCACATGTCACTAAGCCTAATAATTTAAATGCCCATGATGACCTGGGCTTTTTTCCAGGCGACCTGGTACAATAACTTTAGTGACCTGGCGACTTTTGGACAACTTTGGCTATAGTAAAAATGATCTAAAAAGGCAACTTTGTGACTTGGGGGGGGTCTGGATGGGGGGTCCCGATTTTCCCTGTCGATTTTAAGAAATGGCCATGTCGCCCTGTCGATTTTAAGAAATGCCCATGTCACCATGTCAATTTTAAGAAAAGGCTATGTCCCATGTCATTATCTCTTATATTCCTCATGTCGCATGTCACTAAGCCATCCTTAGCACTGCCATAGCGTACCAATGCGGGTAGTAAAAGGGACCCTCCCAGAGCCAAGATTTTGCGTTTGCATTGGAAACAATCCGCTATGGCAGGGCTCCTCCGGAAAGTGCTGGCAGTCCTAAGGAGCTATATAGGGACCATGCCACCATATAGAATTTAGTGGTCGACACCCATACTTGGGGCCCTTAAGTAGTATAGTATGTATCGGAACGGACTATGGTTAACTACTGTTTATTACTCAATCGACATGCAGCCAATCAGAGGCCTCCCTTTTGGCGGGAAATTCAAAAGCAGCCAATGAGAGGCCTCCCTTTTGGCGGGAAATTCAAATAGGTCACGTGACCGGAAGTGACCTACTTCCGGTCACGTGACCTTTGGGCGGGAAATTCAAATAGGTCACGTGACCGGAAGTGACCTACTTAAGAGGGTCACGTGACCACCATGTTGGCGGGAAATTCAGTTTTTAGGGGTTTTTAAGAGTAAGACTCGCTCTCTGCCCTCTCTTTTAGAGGGCAGAGAGGCGAGCTCTCTTGATCAATTAACAGTTTACATTTTTCTTAGATGTCATCTGACAGCTTCTTGCTAGGCCAAGATATTGTTAAATAAACAACTTGGAAAGCTAATTACAGTTTTCTGGGCTTGAAATATAGGCCTTCAACAGCCCCCTGTTTTACAGCCATTTGGTCAGCGACAGCCCTCCTTTTCTCATCTTACACAGAGGCAAATATCAGAGTCACCCAATGGCGCCTAAACCACTCTTAGACAAGGGTCAGGCACTGCTGGACTATAATAGATGGGTCAAGGACCATTCTACTGAGGGTCAGGCTAGGCCGGACATTCAATAACAGGCTGGACTTTGGCAAACTTGCTTGAAAGTCTGACCATGCTGGATCCTTATGCCACAGTCTGTCAATGCTGGCCAGACTTTCAAGCAAGTTTGCCAAAGGCCAGCCTGTCATTGAATGTCCGACCTAGCCTGCCTGACCCTCAGTAGAACGGTCCTTGACCCATCTATTATAGTCCAGCAGCGCCTGACCCTTGTATGAGAGTAGTATTGGCGCCATTGGCTGACTCTGATATTCGCCTGTGTGCACGAGGGGAGGAGAGGGTTCACAGCTACAGCTCTCTTAAGGCAAAGCTTGCGCTTATAGAGCCCTACTAGTGGAGGTCTGGATGAGGAGGCTATGGCGTTTGTCTTAATGGCGCATGTCGATGTCGCTTAATTATGCTCATATCTCATGTCGATTTTAAGAATTGCTCATGTCACCTGTCACTATGTTTTTCAAGCTTCATGTCAAATGTCACTAGGCTTCATCTCGAATTTAGCGGTCCACACCGCCGCTGCTGCTGCTGTTGCTGCTGCTGCTGCTGTCGGTGCTGCTGCTTGTGCTGCTCTCGCAGCTGCTGCAGCTGCAGCAGCAGCAGCAGCTGCTGCAGTTGCTGACGATGTCACGGATGCTGTTGACAGATGCTGCTGCTGCTGCTGCTCCTGCTGCTGCTGCTGACGATGTCACGGATGCCGCTGACAGATGCTACTGCTAGTGCTGCTCGTGCAGCTGCTGCAGCAGCTGCTGGCTGCTTGTGCTGCTCGTGCAGCTGCTGCAGCTGCTGACGATGTCACGGATGCTGCTTGTGCTGCTTGTGCAGCCGCTGCTGCTGCTGACGATGTCACGGATGCCGCTGCCAGATGCTGCTGCTTGTGCTGCACGAGACTGAGTAGCCGCTATTACTAATGCTAATGCTAATGCTACTAATACTAGTATGAGAAAATGCATTTAGTCAGTTCATTAAATCAAGGAGGTTTTCTGACTTCAGTGGATCGTTTAGCCATCGGCCACGGGCAAAACTTGAAACCATTTTATACATGGGACAATTGGCAGAGTCGAAACGTGTTGGTACGATGGGGTCGATCATGTTCATCATCAGTTCAGGCAAAGGAAGTGTGTCGACAGCACGCGAAAACTTCATGTCTGGATGTTTCAACACAAGACCTTTTATCACACTCACACAGCTGCTTTGAAGAGTGAATCCTTGACCAAACTTGAGCTTTTCCAACACAGCTTTGGCCTCTTTCTGTGCAATAAGGGATCTCTCTTTCGAGTTCATCGCAGTGCTGTGTAGCATGTCCTCAAAGTCTTTAACATAATGGTCCAACGGGCTACAAGTGATGTACTCCAGATCATCGTCCGTATATGTCGTCTCCTCGCACCATATTGTGTCTTCTCCTGTTTCGAATTCCGTCATTTTCTGAACAATCTCCTCCTCCTGAGTGCTTTGCATATATCGAAGCTCCTTAAAGGACCTGATAACTTGTATGGTGAAGACTGAACAAAGACCTGAAGGAATTTCACCACAGTCAGGCCAAGCATGCGGAGCTAAGAAAAATAGCTCCAACAAAATCTTCTCCCTCTGTCCAAATGAAACTACTTCCGTTCCGATGAAGTTGAAGCATGCTTCTATCCATTGCTCCTTGGTGACGTCCTTCCAATGTTTCTTTACCTCACATGCATCATAGGGCTTTGTTTCTCTTCCTGCTTCAAGTGGGAGTTGCTTTTTCTTTCTTGGACTCATTTGGAGAGTTTCGATGCTCTGTAGCTTCGACACTTCGATGAGAAAAGAAGCTGTAAAAGTAGAAATAACCCTCATGACATGCTGAGCGAGCGTAGAGTGGTCGATGCTACGATGATGAAGGGCGGGTCGAGAAAGTGTGATGGGTGAGAGCGGCGTTTCATTCCTTATGTACCCTGTCCTAGATAAGCCTCTTAAACGGCTGAAAAGACTCTCTCAGTACAGAGGCTCTACTCAATTTAAGAGATCTGTTAAGTAAGTTTTCACATGCCGCCTGACTACTGCGGGCGGGTTTAGACTTAAGCAGCTTAGTGCACACACGTGTCTGTTAGAAAAGCTACTTGCACACCTGCCTTCCTTTTTCACTAGTATTTACCCCCTGCCGACTTATAAGGCGCCTATACACGTGTCAGCCTCCTTATATACGCCTTCTTGCTTCTAGAGCTAAGCTACTTACCGGCGTTTTCAGCTGCCGCAGGATACCCGTTACCTGTATAACGGATAAAGGGGTTATGAGATTAGAGTGTGTATACAAAAAAAAAGCTACAGGGGGCGCGTGTCTGTCTGTGAGGTAGAGACGAGTCCATGTGGTAAGCGACTCAAGTGTAAAACAAAAGCACTTCCTCTTGCCGCAGTGAGTGGAGCGGACGGCGGCTGGCTAGTTGAATAAGCGTCAGCTTAGAAGATAATCCGTCCACGGGCTGGCGCGTCACACTTGTCGTTAATCACCCCCTGTAGTCTTTGTATACACAGTTGACCCGGCTTTATCTCTTCACCAGCTATAATCCCATATACATGTAGCGCACGTTACACTTGTTATCTCTCTTTTCATGCTGATGGATTAGGGGTGGAAGGGTCCAGGTGAAAAGTGATTTGATTCCTCTCTGGAAGAGGGTGGAGCTATAGGTGAAAACAAGCTTAGAACATCCAGATTAGCCGCTCTCTCGGCTATATAAAGAGCCTCAATTTTTTTTATCTCTGCCCACTTCGTCTTGTTGTACACTATCAGGCACGAGGCAGACGCTCGAAGTAGCAGATGTTTGCAGTATGGTTTATACAGAGGTTACCTGCTAATAGGATTTTGTCAGAATAGGGTGAGTTGCTCTTAAAATGAACATTTTAAATGGGTTGTTTATATGGTGTGAGGTGATGGTATCTGATGTCAATGAGCTAACACCTAACATTGAGGATTATGACCTCCCAGAGGGACGTCTCGCCAAATTCTCCGGTCTTGACTATAGTCTTAACTGTCTAAAGACTGTGGAGCACGTTAATGTGCGGTCTCCTTACTAATTTCACTTGACCAGGCCGGCAGGGTCAACTAGTCTAGGTAATTACAACCACAAGGGTGGCTACTCAACATCCAAGTAGACCTACTACTACGAGATTGTCTTTTGACCACTCTGCTGCCGCCTGCTAGTCTGGCGATTACATGCTCTAGTATAGTTATAGTTCTCCGCTCTTTTCGTCAGATGACGCCACAATAGGGTTTTTGTACATTTCCACGATACTCGCGAACATTTTAAACGCATAATGACCTATAATAAGCAACAAAGCACACTTCTAATATATTGAATATAAAAAACATGTCAATGTTGTGTATTTCTGATAGAATGAGGCAGATTCTTTGAAATATCAACTAAACTATAGCGAGATTGAAAATACTACACCATATCTAAAGCGATATAAAAAGCTATATAGAGTCAGAACCTCTGACGGATCGGTATTCTGCAACGGATCACTCAACCACTCGTCTTGAAAAGCCACACAGGGCTCCTGTTGAGCCTTGACGCTTTTGAGGCTTGATCCTATGCTGCCTAACATGAGGTGTAATTAATAACACCGATCGGTCCCTCTTTAGGGGCCACACAATAAACAAAGAATAGGGTAGGTCTTAGGTTTAAAGTGAATCTCCCAGGATTTTGGCGAGGCCGACAAAGGGGGAGATAACAGATTAAACTGCAGGAGACTATACGCAAACCTTGATACTCTCAGAGGGGAGCCCCATATTGCGGGCCTGTGGTCAGATCTATCACCTCCAGGGTGCAGTCTGCATGTCATAAATGACCACCACAGACATTGGGATATAATGTTAATCCTACTCCAGGGTCTCCATAATTAGACCCTGAATCCGTTGTTAAACGGGTGTGAGGTGATGGTAACTAATACTTATGAGATGCAGCTCTTACGAGGCATAAGCACCACCCAGCGCGGGGGCTCGCCTTGAGATGGGAAATTCACTATAGCACTATCTGTCGTTGCAAATGGTGCTCGTGTAGAGTCGGGATGATGTACCAAAAGAGCATTTTATACACAATGATACCCTTGTACAAATGTGTATACCTAGTAGGCAGTGTCTAATCATCAAATCTAAGAGGGTGCTATAGTTTTATTATACTTTTATAGGTCATTTTAAAATCCGAGCTTAGCTTAGTTCATAGTCTCCTTACCAATTTTCACTTGACCAGGCTGGCAGAGCCAACTAGTCTAGGTAATTGTAACCACAAGGGCGGCTACTCAAGATCCAAGTAGACCTACTACTACGAGATTGTCTTTTTGTCCCCTCTGCCGCCTAGTTATTACATCCTCCAGTCTAGCTCGCTACACCCTTTGAGCAGCTCCATTGCCTCGGTAAAAGTGTAGGGGCGTGCTTTCCACCTTCAGTCATCCATAGATTCGATCACCATCACCCCCCTTGAAATGACCTCAGCTGTTAATTAGGGCGTAAAGCAACCCAACAACCAACCAAGTCCCTGTCAAAGATGTGAATAACGAACGCGCTAGTATACTTCTCCGCTCTTTCGTCAGATGGCGCCACAATAGGATTTTTGTACATTTCCACGATACTCGCGAACATTTTAACGCAATAATGAGCTATATAAAGCAACAAAGTGTGCTTCTAATATATTAAATATAACAAAACAAGTCAACGTTGTGTATTTCTGATAGAATGAGGCAGTTTCTTTAAATATCAAGTAATCTATAGCGAGATGAAAAATACTACACCATATCTAAGGCGATATAAAAAGCTATAGAAAGTCAGAACCTCACACGGATCGGTATTCTGTCTGCAACGGATCACTCCTGACCCACTGGTCCTCGTATGCCACACACGGCCCTGCCGTGTTTGAGCTTTGAGGTCTTTGAGGATCCATGCTGCCCAACATGAGGCGTAATTAATTACGCTGATGTTGCACAGCACAGCGGCAGCATCTAACTAACTCTAAGGAGTTAGTCGGCCCCTCTTTAGGGGCCACACAATAAACAAAGAATACCCTGAATCTGGGACCTGCGGGCGAGGGCCCCAACTGTGAAGTCATCATTGGCCACATTGGTAATATCAATTAAAACTTTAGACAACACCCACCTTAAGTATCATTAACGGGCAATATCAATAAACTTAGCATCCTCCTGGTTACCACATTTAGCACCAATTTTACAACTCACAGGGGCCACCCTTGAAAATAACACCAGCCCCACCCCGCTTTTTTATTGCTCTGCTGATTTCTCCAATCCAAAACATTGGGTATCTAGTCCAGCTGTGAGCTCATTAGGTAAGCCTTTTGTCGGCCTCGCCGGCAAGTCCCGGATTCAGTATAGAAAGACTAAGGGGGCGGGGGGTAGGTCTTTAGGTTTAGTGCTATCTGTGTCATTAGACCATTTAAGTGACATGTGACACGACCATTCTTAAAAATCGACATGTGACATGAATAAAAAATTCTCAATTACTGTATAAGTAGGCGCCCCAACTCTTCCTTCAAATTCCGGCCTTGCGGGTGGTCAAATTTTTAAAAAACATTCCTAGGGTCTATGGTCCCAAGAGTCCGATTGTATCAATTACGGTGCCCCTACATTTTCCCCCTTAGTGACACTAGTGACAACGCCTTTTTTCACTTAGTGTCATGTGACATGGTCATTTCTTAAAAATCGACATGCGACATGGGGACCCTCCCCCCCCCATCTACTGTAAACATACTTTATTTTGCGCTGTACATATTTTTCGCGATTTCTCGCGGATCCCCCTTGTCTTGTTGCTATAACAACATAGATGAGGTTAAACAAAAAAAATAAGTGGTGTCCAAAAAAAATTAAAAAAAGCACTCCCCGTGACGTCCACGTCCAGACCCCCGCAAAGGGGTTACATAACAATAAGTACAAAGACCCTCTTTTCATGACAATACACGTTCATCTCAAACCCTTAGCGCCCCTATAAATAGGGTTAAGTACCTGTCCGACTCCCCTACCACTGCTGCTGGAAGAGTACCGAGAACTACCCCCTTTTTAGAAAACTAAGTAAAAATATCCTTCTTCATGTCCAGTTACATACAGTGTCGATCAATTTGACACTGTAGCAGCGTGTCTCCATATCTGTATGCTGCATAAATGCACAATACACGGTTCTGCACGCACTTAAACCAAGGCTAACATGGGTGACCTATATAGATGTGATACTCTCGTTTTCGGGGCTAGTAGAAATTAGGCGGCTAATATGGACGTTCCGGGTTCGAACCCTCACTAAGTTTTAGTCAAGACGTCTAGCCACGTCGCCTAAGGCGACGAAAGCGCGTCAAGGTGTTTACAGGGTTCGAACCCGTGAGCTGCTCCTTGGGGCCACAAAAAACGCTTCAACCTTGAAATCTCATAGGAAAGAAATTTTGGGTTTTTGGACTTTAGGCCTTAATTTGGGGGTGATCCCGGGCTGATAGAAAAATAATTCTTGGACGAGCGGATAGCTCTGGATCTCTTTTTATCTAAAACAGCGAAAAATTGATTATGGTTCCGCCGCAATTCATCCGACGAGGGGTAATCAGCCCCCCCCTCTGCCAATCACGGCAGTGAATTTAGACGGCGCGCAATCACTCGCAGCCATCGCGGACGGACCAATTGGTCCTGTCGGCATCTTAGTATGGTTCGTGTGACCTACTTAGAGGCTCACACGGTGGGGGTGTGTCCGGCGTTCGGCACGCTGATTGGCTACTGGTGGGAGGTGCCGTGCTGCGTCAGGAACTTTACCTATTTGGGACGGGTGTTAAAGGCGCAGAGTTGAGGTGCACCTTTAAGCAAGAGCACAATCCGGCCGTCGCGTTGGTAGCCTTACTACCCGTCGCGCATTCAACTGGAGGCTTAAGTGTGACAAATGGAGATTCTTTGTCGACGCGACTACTAACATCAGCAGCATCGGCAGCAGCGGTAGCAGCATCGGCAGCAGCTATAAGGTGAAAACATGTTCAGACACGGTCGGCGTGTGAGACCTGTCCAGGCACGTCCGAGCAGGTTCGAACGTGTCTGAACATGTTCCGGAGTGCAAGACGCGTGCACACACAGACCGAACAGACACACACAGACCCACACACCCACACACCCCTATGTAGTGTGGGATGTAAAAGAACCCTTGTCTCGGTAAAAGGGCAATAGATTCGATCACCATCACCGCCCTTGAAATGACCATAGCTGTTAACTAGGGCGTAAAGCAACCCACACACCCACACACCCACACACCCACACATTTTTCTGTATGAGACTTCAGACCTGAAGCTGCTCAGTGTACGGGACTAGGTTTTGTCATATGCCCTACGGACGCTACTCAAGGGGGAATAAGAGAGCTGTCTCACCATGGCATGGGCTGGCTGTAGTTTTTTATGTTTCGGTACCTACAACCAAACAGCCAGTACCCACCCCAGGGCTTCATGTCGCACGCGGGAAAAGTATAAAGATTCGAACGGTGGCGCCAACTGTCGGAATAGCGGGTACACTACGTCAGTAGTTCTTTTGTTCTCCGCTGAGTGACTGGGCGAAATGTAGTCGGTAGCTCTATTTTCAGTGCACTGTTCTGTTCATTTTCTACACTTAACGCTTAAATAGAACACGTGTTTGTACAAGCTAGCCGTTTTTATCAGTGCAAAAATTAAATAAGCATCGGATAGAACAATAAAAAAATGAGAAAGTAATCCAGCACTTAGTATAACACGCCAGTTTTATCATGAGACACCGAAAGTCTGGTTCTTTCGGGTGCATAAGACAGTCGACCGAGAGCTCCAAACCAACCAAAACGTACCAGAGTGCGATCTATCTCATTAGAACGTACCCGACAGGGCAGGGGCCTTCTACACCCCGGCTCTGATGAGCAAGCGACAATTGTTGCAGAGGTCCTATTCCTCTTTTGAGGTGGGACCGAAATTGAACAAAAGAATAAACTAAACCAAAAGCCTTAAGATTGAAAGAGTTGTAGATGACAATTTTAACGAGGAAGTCGTATTCATTAGTTTACAAATAGCCAGTGTAAGTACGCCTATGTATAGGAGAGAGACCTTGCTTATTTCTTATAGGGTTGTAAGATAGTCACATCATGATGCACATCATCATAAACGCATCATGATACATTTCAATCTTCATTGTAAGTAGACGAACCAGTAGACTCGCCTCTCTGCCCTCTAAAAGAGAGGGCAGAGAGCGAGTCTTACTCTTAAAAACCCTTCCCCCCCTCCCCCCCCCCCCATGCATCTTAAAGAGTGCCCCCCAGAGTGCCCCTCCCCCCCCCTAAAAAAAAAGAGCCACATTTTTAAAATATTTTTTAGCAAGCTTTCAGCTTGCTTTTTCTTTTTAAAATTTATTTATCCATAAAAATCTCAAGTGACTTATTTGAAATTCGCGCCAACCTAGTAGTCACGTGACCCCCTTAAGTAGGTCACTTCCAGTCACGTGACCTATTTGAATTTCCCGCCAACATGGTGGTCACGTGACCCTCTTAAGTAGGTCACTTCCGGTCACATGACCTATTTGAATTTCCCGCCCAAAGGTCACGTGACCGGAAGTAGGTCACTTCCGGTCACGTGACCTATTTGAATTTCCCGCCAAAAGGGAGGCCTCTCATTGGCTGCTTTTGAATTTCCCGCCAAAAGGGAGGCCTCTGATTGGCTGCATGTCGATTGAGTAATAAACAGTAGTTAACCATAGTCCCGTTCCGATACATACTATACTACTCCCTTAAATTTGGCAACTCGATCCCCTCTGCACCCCCAGGTAGTGGGGAGTCTGTGCCAAATAGTGCATCAGGACTAAAATATAAAGTTTCAAAATTTTCCTAGAGGGAAGTGGACAACCCCCTACAGACATGCTTGGTGTCAAAAAATCTTTTGTGGGGAAGGGGGGGGCACACATTTGTCCATTGAAGCTAGGAAAAAAACTAAAAAAATAGAGGGGAATATCCTATCCCTGACAGCCTAAAAATGCACCAGAATGCACCATTTTGCTTCTAGAAATGCAAAATTTCCTGTGGGGGGGGCATGCCCCCAGACCCCCCTAGTCTGGTCGCTGCGCTTCGCTTGCGAACTTGCTGCGCTGCGCTTGCAATATTTGGGTACCCCTATATTTTGTCCCTGTAGCACATAATCAATTTTTCTTGCACCAGGTTTATTGTAGACCCCCCCCAATCCATATTGTCAGACCTTTGCCCCCCCCCCCCCCCAACTTTTAAATGGTTCCGCCGCCCCTGTAGGGGGGTTTGGGGGCATGCCCCCTGAGTAAATTTTGTTGATCTAGACTTGAAATGGTGCATCCTCACGCATTTTAGGGCACAATATTTTAAGTTTTCCCTCTTTTCATCTCCTTTTTTTTTCTCTTCTTCCTCTTCCCCCTACCCCCCCCCCCCCCTGGATCCGCCATTGGAGGAATGTGATGAGTAGCCGCTGCGCTCAACAGCAGGGCCACACAATGACACAGCTTTCTTTGTTCCTTGAGTAGCCTTGAACAGCCTTATCTTTAGTTTGTTGTCAGGTCCGGAGACACCAGGGCTGTGATGGCCTGATGCTGGGACCGGCCAAAAAGTGCTACACACGTCAGGTGTGTAGGTAAACAACGTAATTGTATTAGGCTCTAACACGATGCCCCAGTGGAGCCTCTGGAAGGGGGCAGCCATCTTGTAGGACATGAAATCTCGCTCCTTTGGCAAGATTTCTCGCTCCTTTGGCGAGATTTCACAGCTTTCTTGGGATGGGGGAAGGTAGGGGGTGTGTGTGTAGAGCACTCACACCTACCATCAGCTGACCACTGTACACACCTCTGTGCCCAAGTGTTAATGGGATGGCCATTGTTTTAGGGGGGCTCCTGAGTGACCACACCTGATAAACCCACAGCCTGTCTGTAGTAACAGCACCCACTCAGTGTACTACCAACAATCATCCTAGACTCACTGGCTCTGTCCTACCTGCGTGGCTTCACTCTCCATACATTTATTTGGCCACTCTTCAAGCAGAATTTAGTTTTTTAATTCTTATTTATTTCAGTTTTATGATAAGAAATTTAAAAAAATGACTTGGTAGATGCATACAGGATGATACACAGTTTTCATGTATGCATAAACCATAAATTAATTAATCAGAAATACACAGTAAGAAGTGTCCCAAATAGACTATACAAAAGAGGCTCAGTGCCATCTTGTCCTACCATTTAGATCTGCTGTGTATCACCAGGTGGCACCACCCCTTAACGTGTTAGAGCCTAATACATGACACCCCCCAGACCTCCACTCCATGTTTAAATAGTTACCAAAACCCACGCAATAAGGTGTGCTATGTTCACAACCCTGCTGTTGGATAAACCAGTCACATATAGGCCAACTAGTGTCGTTAGAGATGTCCATGGGTTGATTTAATATGCTGTATTGGATTATAAATGCTCCGAGACTGAGAGATTATGACGGTGGGGGCCAACTTTTGAGGTCGGTTGGTGGAAAAGTGCAGATCGGCGCTAGTGCTGCCATCTGGTGAGTAATATGTGAACAATGCAGGACGCAGTCAGCCCTCTGTTGTTTTTATAGGGGGCGAAAGCCTACCCGTTTACTTTCAGTTGTGCCGGTGATTTAAACCCTCGAATCAGGACAGGAAGTCACGGCGCGGTATGTATTAGGTATGGGGCCTCCCAGAAACTTTCAGATTTCTTCCTCCAGAAGCATCCTTTTGTACCAAATTTATGGTGCCGCAGGGGGGAAGTCTGACACACAAACGTATGAAAGCATTTCCAGTAGAGATGTCTATTTGCTGAGATTTAATATTTTTTCCAAAAACTCCCATAGCGTGACATCGCTTCCTGTCCTGATTCGAGGTTATTTCAACACCCGTTTTTTGCGTGGCATCGGGTTACTTTCGCCCCCTATGCTGTGAGTCATTTTGCAGTCAGGAGTGAGCAGGAGGCCAAACATATATAGGCATACACTGTAAACAAAAATTCCCTTGAATTTACGGAGAATCTCAGTTAAATTTAGCAGTGTACATCTCATCCATGTTACAGGGAACTTCCGTAAACCATTTCAGTGAAACTCCGTTATATGGTGAATACGATCTATCAAGGTTAAACCTATGGGAGTACGGTATGCGAGTGAAGCGTGAAATAACCTTATGTCGTATTTCACGCTGTGGCCGTATTTCACGCTGCTAGGGGTCGCCATGGAGTTGCCATGGAGTTGCCATGGGGTTGCCACGCTACCGAGGGTCACGTGACCTGCACGGAATTCAAAATGGCGGCACCACGGAAGTAAACAAACACCGCGGAAGTAAGAAAACATCGCGGAAGTAAACAAACATGGATTGTGTATCTATTTTAGACTAAAATACCCTGAAATAAATACAGAGCGTCACTTAAAAGTGCCCTCGTCCATGGCTAGTGCATTCGTGGTGCTAGGGCCGTATTGCACTCGGCCTACGGCTATCGTGCAATACGGCCCTAGCACCACTCTTGCAATAACCATGGACTCAGTCACTTTAGCGTGCAGCTCTGTCTATTTATTTTACAGTGAAACTCTGTTTTCTGGGTAGTTTTGTATATTTCTACCAGGTGGCAGGGCAGTCCTTTAGGAGATTTGGCTGATGGTTCTAAATTCTAAAGCAATATAAAAGTGCCAATATGCTAATATCTTTCAATAACTTTATATATCCTAAATGTACAGTAGTAACTCAAGTTTGATTAAATATTCACAATTAATAAAATAGCCAGTTGTGTCGGACAATGGGGAGTAATTGGTATACCATAGACACCCATATTGTGGTAATGAGAAAAATACATATGCCCAGCACTGTGGGCCCTGTGGACCTGCTGACCAGCCTTCGGCTGTGTTGGTTTTAAAACTATATCTTGATGATGTATGGCAATCCTAGCGCAATGTTTCTAATGAATTGTGATTAAAAAAAACAGGATGATAATATAGCTGTGCTGAACGCATGTTGTGGTCAGTAGGAATACCGGTTGGCTACTGAGAGTAACCAGGATACTTGATATACATGTACACACAAGGTGGGGTGACCCCTGGTGAGTGAAGCTCACACTAGGCTATGGCCTGTTACCAATAATATACAACCATATTTACCGGTAGTCAATATGCTACCCTTATTAAGTGCTGTGGAGCATTTATGTGCCTCTCCACAGCTATTTCATAATGATAAGGCATATGAAGTCCTGGCACCAGATGTCTTTTAGGAATAAAAATGGATGTTATGGATACTTATAATTGACTGTACACCAGTACACATAATGACTGTAGAATGATAACCAGTGCTAAATCACAACAAAAGGTTAATAATGTAGCCTAAGATTAATCAAAATAGTTAATTAATTATTCTGGGACACTGTATAATAAAACAGTGAAATCCCGTTAAAAAAAAGAGTGATTTCTAAAAACGGAAATCCCTAAAAAAAACTTGGGTTTCCCGGCTCCCATTGATGCCAGTGCTTCTCTGTTTTTTTAAGGGAATATTTTTTACAGTGTACTCTCGATCCCAAATTATTCTCAAGGAAGGCTCTAGTAGGGCCTAACTGCCACATGACCTTGAACTTGGGATTTTGTTGGGTTTGGACAATCCCTGCTGGTAGTTTGGAACAGTGGAAGGATTTGGGAATGAGAGATACCCTCACTATACATTAATTCACTCCTTTTTAGGCAGTGTTCATTTATTAATTTACAGGGGGGTGGTGAGATTTCGCGCAGAAGAGGCGTGAACATTTTTTACACCCACCCCCCCCCCCCTCGAGAGTGCATGGAACGTTTTGTGCCCCCCCCCCCTCGCCGAAGGCGCACCAAATATTTCGCTCCACCCCCTCTTTGAACTATAGTAACGCACTGGCTTTTTAGCTTACATTTTTACTTCCCCTCCCCTCAATAAGGATCAGAATTTTTCATGACCCCCCCCCCCCCCCCCCAGGAGGGGTCGGACATTTTTACGAGCCCCCCCCCTCCCCGTAACTAATAAATGAACACTCCTTATTCTACTACTTTCCTCCTTGTACATGTATGTATGTAGGCCTGCTGTTTCGTTTATTGGTTTAAAACTCAATTCCCCCCCCCCCCCAACTATTTTCCGGGGTATAAGCCTACCCTCTAAACCCTCTAACCCACCCAAAGCAAATGCACCGATATGCCGTTACAAAAGCGACTACTGCAAAATACCCTATTAAGTCTATCACATTGTCAGTATTTAGGGAATGGTATTGAAATCTCTCATGGCGGCAGAGACATTTCTTCACGCCCACCCCCCCTTTTAGGCGCTCTATTTGTATTTTCGCCCTGCCCTAATTTTCGGTAAGTGGTGCCATAGTAGAATAATACTAGAAATGTTTTCTATAATAATTGGTATGCTTAGCCTTAGGTCTCGGAAAATACACGTTACTCTACGATGAAAGTGGATCTATTTTGTTCAAAATTTGTGGATAGGACACATTTGACAAATGAAAACGTGTATTGCTGATTTGTGTAGTAGTGCAGGGACCGGCGACTGGCATCTTGGCAGCCGGGATGAAGGGCCTACAACTGTGGCAGAGCGACACGACGGTTGGAAAGATGAGTTATTTTTGATTATGAGTCAGGTCCTGAAGACACCAGGGCATGGTGCTCGGACCGGCCAGAAATTACTACGCTATCCAAGCGTAGTTTGTCCTATCCTAGGACAAATCGACACCCGGAGCGGCCAGCCCTAAGTTTATGAATATTTCATATTCCCATCAAAGTGGTGTGTTATGTGAATAACGCTAGTTTGGTATAAACAAATGGACTAAAATGTAAACTATTCCGCATATTGATGACTGCAGGTGTACAATGTACCTTATTCGAGTTTAGATGTGTTCAAGAAAGGACAATAAGATGCATTTAGAACACTAAGTTTTGTAGACAACTCGCGAAAAAGTACAAATCTGCGCTTGTGCTGCCAGCTGGTGAGTGACAGCGGAACTACACGATACTGTATCCTTCCGTGCGTACGGCGCTTACAGGCGCTTTACACAACATGGCACAACTTCTGACTGTGCTTCTGGGCAGAAATAAATGTAAAAGTATGTTTTCAACTAGACTGAAGCTTTCCCTGGACCACTCCCCTGATTCCCTGACCGTTGTTTACCGTGGAGGGGCCGCCTCTCTGTCTTGGTGTCCATCTCCCGCCGCCATGGTTTAGTTGAGCTGTAAAACACCAGGTGGCGCCACTTAGAGGGTAGGAGGCCCGTGGCCTTTGCTAAAATGGAGCTGGAAATGGTTTGGCATAGATGGATGTAAAATAGAAGAGATGAGTCTCCTTAAATATGTGGTTCTATTCGTGTATTCCGCATGTAGTGTGTTTAATCAGTTCTGGTGTATGGTATTATAATGGACTAGACATATTTTGTCAACGTCAATAGGACAATACATTAAAACGGATGTGGGGGTATGCCTATGCCTAGGCCTACGTCCTGGAGTATGGGGGGATATTGATAGATTGAATTTCTTTTATCTAGACTGAAGGTGTAGAGGTAAATATGCCTGTATTTGTACTGGATATACTCCTGGGGTCGAGAGACAATGATATTGACTCGACAAAACCAACTTTTAAGCATAATAAGTATACAGGATTTGTTTAAGTTCTGTATTTCCCCGACAGATTGACATCGAAAGGCCCCGTATTTCGTTGAAACCCTTTATAAGGGTTGAAACGAAATACGGGGCCTTTCGATGTCAATCTGACTTGATACCGACTTGATATTTACTCAAACCATTTAAAAATGATGGCACATATACTTTCTTTAGGGAGTGGGGGGCGAAAAAAACCTTTCGCCCCTCCACGCGAAATCTCACCACCCCCCTTGTAATTAATAAATGAACACTCCCTTAATGAGAATGTTATAGAAAAGTAGTGTTTGAAACCACTTTGGTTCTGATCTGGGACCAAGGCGCCCCCACTTTTCCTATGTGAGTCAGAGAGGTAGCCTTAGCTTTGGAAATAATATGTATTTTACTACAGCGTCTTGGCAAATTTGCCCGGCAATTTTGGCGGGGGGGGGCGGGGGGAGGGGGGATGACAGTACAAATATTCAGGCCCTCCTCCTCTGTGATTGGGGCCCTGCCCCTCCCCCCTTTTTGTTCCTACGCCACTGCTACACTCTTGGAAAATTGGATCTGCTCCTCCATATATTCTTAGGCCAAAAAAAAGAGGTTTGTTTCAGGTAACCCGACCGACCCTATCAAAACTTTTTTATCAGTTTCTGGTCAATTTTAGAGGTTTCAAAAAAATTGGCTAGTACATTCATGTAAAAAGAAAAAAAAAGAAAAATCTCCGACCTACCGACCCTACATTTTCCTACCATGTTACCTGAAACATTCTTTTTTTTTGGCCTTAGGGAGTGCTCATTTTTTAACAACAGGGGGGGGCGGTGAGATTTCGCGCGCAATGCGCGCAATTTTTTCACCCCCCCCCCCTAGAGGGGTCGAAATTTTTTACCCCCCCCCCCGGCAGGCCGAAAATCGCGCGCGTTCGCGCCCCTTTGTAGCATAGTAACGCGCGGGCTTTTTCCCTCAAAACAGGTTGAATTTTTTTGACCCCCCCCCCAAGAGGGGTCTAAATTTTTTACCCCCCCCCCGGTCAAGGGGTCCAAATTTTTTACCCCCCCCCCCCCCCCAAATCCACCACCCCCCCTGTTGTTAAAAAATGAGCACTCCCTTATGGTCTAATACAGACATCCTATATTAATTTTCAGTTCAAAGAAATCTTGCTGATCCTTCGGGGCATGATGTAGTATATTACATCTAGCCCTGATGACGGGCAGAGGATAGGGCACATTAAATCTACGAAATGTCAGCCCATTGGTGGATGGATTGGGTTTCATTTTATTATTTCAAAATAGTTTTGTATGAATGTGAATAAGGAAACTGAGGAATGTATATCTCGGTTTGAAGTTTATTAATATACAATATACATATATGAATCCATAGAACTAGACTTTTGGCTATGCAAGTCTTTTCTTTCTCACCACTCGCACTTACCACATAGCAGACTAGAACAGTAGGCCCTACTAGAATTGTGAGTGGGAAACGCTCGGTGAAGGGCTAAAAATGAATCGCCTATGTCGGGGCTCATTATGTCGGCATGATGCTCCAATGCAGCACTGGTGGCATGCATGTATCATCAGTCCAATGACCATGTAACCCCCGCCCAAATCCACTCATCCTGTTGTTTAAGAAAAATGACAGCTCACTTCTGCAGGCACATGTACAAAGAATGTATGTAGAAAACACGACACTTTGGCCACACAGGTGTCACATGGTACTGGCAGTGCTGGGAATTGTCAACCAAACTGCTGGTAGTCGACATACTCAAAAACTTGCAAACAACAGACAGCACCCCCCCCCCCCCCAAACACACACGCACACTCACCCCATCTAGACTCGGGGGTCAACATTTCTGTCTTTACAAAAAATTATTGATTTGCCTTTACCTATATTTTTGCAACTGTCCCCGCCCCTGCCCTTCCACCAAGAAGAAAAAGAAAAAGAAATCACATATTTGACATCCCATTTGGGATGTTGCCTATGTCTGTTGCAAATACTTATTCACAAACCTTGTGTATAGTGATGAGGGTCCAAAATATATGTGTAATGATGATATACCAGATATAAATGATATGCTCACAATACATATCTCAAACAACACCTTATTGATAGCCATCACTTAATAGTGTGTGAATTTTTCTTTAGAGTAAGCATTCAAAAAATGTTAAAGTCTATTTCCTTTATTACTTGGATTGATTATATAATTAACCACTGTGTCAGTAATTGACTAAACATTAACGTCAATGTTCACAGTTTTAATGACAATGTGAGTAATTATTCTACAAAACAACCATCCCTGTTCACATGTCCATTCATCCACCTAAACACCCAAACACAGGACCCCCAAACAACCAAACACATCCCCCCAACAAGCGGACAGGTGTCATACAAACAGCCCACCTGTCCCAAACACCCTACCTTCACTAGTACCGCCACAAACCGCCAGACGGCGGCAGGGGACCGCGCGGCGCTGCGGCATGGTGTGTCCGTCACTCACCAGATGTCAGGTCCGCGCCGCCACCTCCCGCTCCCCCCCCCCCCCCCCCCCCCCCCCGCCTCCCTCTTCCATCCCCCACACCTCACGGACCCCGTCCTGGAGGCCCCTTCAGTCCGTGTCCAGCTCCCGACCTGTACACTACACCCACCTTGTCTCACCCAGCCCCAGGATTACCGGGAGGCGGAGGGAGACAACTTCTGGTGGAGTTTACATCTTTACCTTTGGATTAGTTGCTGTGTTAGTGTATGGTGAGTGTCTGCATTGAGATCTGTGCAGTACAACTTTCTGTATTAAACGGTGTTTAATAGTGGCGTTAACACTAACAGTGTATGCCCAACACATAGGGCTGGAGGCCTGACACTAAGTCTGGGGGTACACTGAGGAGATACGAGCGGGATCAGGGAGATATACGTGAGAGAAAGGCCAGATGCTGTAAGGGCCTAGCTAAGGGCTCCTGGATTTACAGGAGAGTATCTCCTACATTAACTTATGATTATTGCAGATTATAATCGTTGCCACAGGGGTGAGCGTATTAATTGAGATCTGTATTATTCTGACCTCAATCTGTTAATGGACTTTAATGCTTTAATAGGGATGCTGCATGGGCGCGGAGTAGGGGCTAAGGAAGGGATCAGGAAATGGTTGATTAAGATGCTCGCATCCTAGACATTTAGAAAAGTAGAGTGACGAGAGTATACTTGTACAAAGTACCTAAGGAGTCTGATCTATTACTTAGTGATATACTTACCCCATACCTGTTGGAGGAGTTTGTATTTTGATAGATTTTGGTATTTACATGGTTTCTTCCACATCTCAGTACACAGCAAGCAGGGTGTGTATAAGACAGTGTGACGCAGAGGGAGCAGACTTAGAATAACTTTGGAGGACGCTCTCTGCCACGGCAAAAAGAATATACCCTTGCCAATATCACTAAAAACGTGTACCCGTAAGGTGATTTTTTGAGCTGGTTGGTTTAATTTGGTTTAATTTGTACGGGAATTTGTAGTCTGAATTGTGTTCAAATTAATCGTTATTACAGCCTCTCATTTTTATCACTAAAATCCTTATGTTTTACAATTTTATATTCTCTTCAAAATGACAAATGATCAATTGAGAAGTTGTATACTTTTATGTCTGTCCTTCTCCGCGCTCAATGTCAACAGTCAAGGGCACTTTCCCCTGGGACGACACAGGCGCAAGGGGGGGGGGGGGGGGGGGGGGGCTTCCATTATATTCAGGGAATACATGGGATTTACATGTTCAATTACGCGTATTACTTTCTTTTTTAAAATGACCATTTAGTAATTACCTCCTTTGTCGTTGTGTGGATCAGGGCGTGGTTCAAACCATTCAAAGTGCCATCCTCAGTTTACAGATAAGACAATGTACACTGATATACCAGTAATAACTAATAATCAAAGTACCTACAAATTAACAATTAACATATGTATTGTCCCGGGGTGGGGTTCAAGGGCTATATAATAAAGTAAATCAATAGCCCGGAGTGTATGAACCCATTGTTGCTACTCCTACTCAGACAGACGGGTAATTAATTTACAATAGCCCCCTAGTGTCCGCGCCGTCCGCTAACGGCCGTGGTGGCGCTACCGAGCTGTGGCCGCATCCCCGGCCGCGCCCTAAGCCCCGCCCCCTCCCCTGTCACTCACCCTCCGCCGGCCGCCGCCGCCGACCAATCAGCGGCCGGCGCGGGGTCACATGGCGGCAGGGAGAGGCGGTGCCGTGAGGGTGGGTGTCAGAGTGGAAGTTGGAGTAGGACGGGCAGGAGTCACGTACCGTGGGCTCCCTACACACCAGCTCTATACAGGATTACTATACCATGCTGTAAGCTCTACTCACTGCCTGCTTCTTTATATTCAAGGTACCACTACCACAGCTACAGGAGGATAGCAGCCCCGGATACCCTACCACCACCACTACCCTACAGGAGGAGGTCCTGCCGCCTGTAGTACTTCCTCCAGTACCCACCCCCCGGGCTGGATGGGGGCTGATGACGACTGAGGCCGGGCGCGGCGCCGACCCTACCGGCCTCCCGCCTCCCCATCCCCACCAGGACTACCACTACTCACCCCCTGGAGGACCGGGACCCTACCACCACCTAGTGCCACCACCACCACCTCCTCCAGTGGTACCTGGAGAGGTGGACCGAGCGTCCAGGTATTCTCACCTGGAGAACTACCAAAAACTGCAGCAGACACAGGAGTACCAGCAGCAGCAGGAGTACCTAGCAGTAGGAGACTACCCCAAAGGCAGAGACCATGGACTACCCCTACCCCCTGACCACCAGCTCTACACCCACCCCCGTCACCTCCTCCTCCAGGGTCCTGCGGCCACGCGGGGGGCGGGCCGGGTGCTCCTAGGGGGGCTGCTGGGTCGGCGCCTGACCTCCATGGGGTACGGCGTGATGCTGGGCACCTTCCTGTGGGTGCTGCTCTACACCCTCACCTTCAGCTGCTGTGTCGGCAACTCCCGCCTGGAGGTGGTGAGGGACTCCTCCAGTACCAACCAGGGGGGAGCAGGAGGGGGGTATGAGGGGGCCTTGGTAGCAGGGTCCTCCCGGCGCCTGCAGCACAACCTCCGGCGTGACGCGCCACCGCCGCCGCTCCTCCAGGGCGGGGGGCAGGTAGCAGAGGGGGGTGGTGTGAGGAGGGGGGTCGGGTATGCCTTCCTCCAGGGGCGCGGGGCTGTGGTGCCCGGGAGGCGGCTGGAGGAGGATGAAGACGACACGGTGTACACCCTCCCTGACGAGGGAGAGGGGTTCAAACCGCTCAAACACCACCACAGGAGTACGTATAGGGACGGCGCCCAGGAGGAACGGGGCCTTAATGGTGATAACCAGGAGGATGATACCCCCGCTGGTGAGGAGGAGGAGAGGAGGCGACATCATGAACGCTACGTGTTGAATCGCGGCCCTGTGGATGCTGATGAGACGCAGGAGGAGGGGGAGGAGGGGGACTACCGGCCCGGCCACCCCCCTCATGCCGCCCTACACCCCCGGGACAAGAGCGGTGACCAAGGGGGCGGTCACAATAATAAGCACAGTAGCAGGCGCGATTCACACAAGCCGCCAACGGGTGATGATAATACCTATAGTAGTTCTAAAACAAATTCTCTACATAATAGTAATCCTCCAAGTGATAGTAGTAATAATAGCAACCAACACCACAATAATAAAAACCGTATTAAATACGACAATGGCAAGCCCCCACGCCGGAGAGGCGGCCATGGGCGCGGGGCCAGGTCCAGGGGCTTGGATCCCTCAGACTGGACCAAAGAGGGCTATAGCCGCAAGTTGCCTCACGGCCTAATTATTGGAGTAAAAAAGGGCGGGACGCGCGCCCTCCTGGAGTTCCTACGTGTACACCCGGATATAAGGGCCCCCGGCCCGGAGCCGCACTTCTTCGATAGGAACTACGATAAAGGACTTGAGTGGTACAGGTAAGTTGTGTTATAACTTGTATATGACGTCACAAAGTTGACAAACAGCCCCTTGCTACCCCAAATATCACATTTTGTATCATCATTTCAGAGAAATAGGCTACAGAAAGACCAGAATTGAAGCCGGGCTTGAAGTATAGTCATCCCAGCCCAAGACTATTTTATCTTATTATTTTAAAGCCCAGCAAAGACTAGTAATTTAGAAATGGAAGTTGACTTTGTACTGACCATTTCACCAGTAGTCTGCACGGGGCAGCCGGGGGGGGGGGGGGTAATCTCCGTCTCTCAAGACGCCATGCCATGGTCCCTAATAGTTGTATAAAACCATGAATAGCCCCCTCTTCATGTACATGGCAGGGTAGGAAAGTACACAGAATATACAAAACCTTCAAGTCGATCAGTGTTAGAATAGTCTCAACACAAGAGCACCAAAACCCTCACAAACCCCTGGTCTAAGTAGGCCCACCCTACTGGGTACCCAGGCTGTGGGGTGTAGGGGGAGATGGATGATGTCAAGTGTAGAAAGTAACATAAAGTCGGCACAACCGTCTCAGGTTCCGTGTTCTCCCCTTTTACGACCCATACTTCTCCCCCTTACCGCGCCCACGTAGGGCTTTGAGGGTAGGATGCTGCTTTAATGTGCTATGTCGGCATGATGCATGAATGCAGTGCTGGCATATTAGCTTCATTCACGCATCATGCCGGCCCTAGTAAGGGGCAGATAAATCCCTATAATTCTCCATACAGCGCCCAGGTATCCTATTCAGTAGCTACCTCCAGTATTCTACTGACCCCCCCCCCCCCGGCCATCCACCAGAGAGGCACCTCTCCACTGTATTACACCTTTATCTGTGGACTCCATTGTATCCCCATCACTAAGCTGTTATCTCTGCTGGTTGTAGGCCCGGGGTGTAGAGCCTACTTCAGTGTATAGTGTACGCAGCACTGAGTAGGGGCCCCAATGTAACCACGGCCAGAACATCGCTTCTGACTGATCATTACAGTACATTATGAGTCTATGAGGCAGCACATACTTCTGTAGCACTCCTCCCCCATCCACACAGAAGCCAACAGAGACACTTTGAAACCCCACCTCCTCTATAAAAGCCCAGAGTGCAGGTCTTCACTCAGCGCCGACTGTTGCTGGAGGGGTAGCAAGGGCTTCACCTTTAGACCTTGACTTCCAGTTGTCGAGGCTAGTTTAGATAGGCGTAACGCGCGTAATGTGGATTGTGTGGAATGAAGTCTAGACTCAACAAGCCGCAGACTAGACTGACCCAACTTCCACCAACCTCCCCTGTCCTGTTCCCCCTCGGCGGCCTGTTCCAACTTCTCAAACCGCCGCCACTTGCAGCTTGTAACAGCCCAGCTTGCACCCCGCACCGCGAGGCGGCACCAGGCTCCACAGATTTATCCAAGATCAATCTTGACTCCCATTCCCCTGACTCTGTGTAGGTACCATGAACTTACCAAATAGATTTGACGTGTATCTATACACTGTAGGCTCTATATTGTGTACGTTTAAATGGATTATGTTGAGAAAATCCAGAGATATTGTTCCCAGGCTCCAGATTTATCCATTATAAATCTTGGCTCCCATTCCCTTGGCTCTGTGTGGGTACCGTGAGTTTACCAAATGCCATGAGTTTACCAAATAGGTTTGGTGCGTATTGTACACTATACACTCTATATTGTGTAAGTTTGAATGGATTGTGTTGAGAAAATCCAGAGGTATTGACTTAGAATGTGGAGACTATTAAAGCACCACTCCCCTACCCTACAGACTCACCACTGAGCCGCCCCATACTGACGCGCCACCACCGGCGAGGACGCGAACTAGAGCTCCCACAGCAACAGCGTCCACTCCCGGGCCCCACCCCACACACAGCGTCTGACGCCCAACTCCTAACACAACATGAATCACAACTACAGAGATCAATTCTGAATGAACCATGAAGTTCATGTTAAGGAATTGAATATACTGCCCAATGTTAACTTAACTGTAGGAGGGATTAGAGAGGAGATTGGTTACCAGAGGGTGAGGGGATAGGCTCAGTAGCGGCGGCGAGGGGTGAGGAGGGAGTAGATACCTGGGTGTCAGGGGCACAGCAGCCAGTCCAGTTGTTGTGAAGCCAAATCAGGATTCAGGATTTCAACACAATTTTACCCAACAACAAATGTAGCCAGACGGAGGCTACTTTCACCACCTTTAGTCAGGGTTAGGTAACACTGCCACCCCCAGACCTCGTCCTACAGAAACCTGGCCGCCATTGCCGCACCACTACCATGGTAACCCGCACCCTGAGATGGGGTTATTGAAGGGGAGGGTGAGATTCCAGGTCGGGGGGGGGGGGGGGGGTCTGTCGTCAGGGTGGGGGGTAATATTAAGGTTATTACCACCTTGGGTGAGGCGCAGACAGAGAGGAGAGGCCAACCTACGTCACGTCCCTACCTGACGTTACGTCATGTATTACGTCACGTCCACACGCGACGCAGCGTCATCAAAGCCTGGAGCGGCCCTTCAGAGGCTTACCTGTGTAATGAAGGGGCTCAGCGCCTAAATCTCCTCCTGGTGCTCCTCAAGGGGGCCGTAAGGGGGATTTAGGTGATGGGATAACGCAGGGGTGATGAGGCCCCAACAGGCGGCGTCTCCCAGCGTAATAGGGGGGGGGCGGGAGGGGGGGGGGGAGAAAGTGGAATTGAAATAGGGAGGGAAAATGGCGTTCCCACCCGTGATATTGATACATTTATAGCAGTAAACAACCACAATTTATATGTAATAACCACTAAAATCCTAACATGTGTTGAGACTCCATATATTATTTGATGGGAGATTCATTCTAAAAGGTACAGCAACTCTCCGAATCTGACACAGTGTTATTCAGTACCATTTGGCCGAGTAGGAGGTAGTTTAAATACTTGTAGTCAGACAGAGGGAGATAATTGTCTTCTCCGCTGTTTACACCGACCGCCATAACTCCCTCACCGGCCCCGACAACCACCCACCTTTTTATCTGCGTCTCCTCCACATTTCTAACCCGTCTCTATTGATTCTTTACATTTTACCACTTCTTTCTCGTCCCCCTTTTCCTGGTTTCCTCCTTTTTCTGGAGTAAGATTGACCAGATAGTGCTTTGATGCAACCAGCCCATTTGTCGTCACGATGCATGAATGCAGCCCTGGCGAATAACTCGCCAATGCTGTATTCAAGCACACTGATCCGACAAGGCTGATACACTCCCGGAGGGTCGGCATGATGCATGAATGCCGATCAATACATTTGCAGCGAGTAACTCGCCAGGGCTGCATTCATGCATCATGCCGACCAAGGCTATGATACACTAAAGCACCCTGTGGCCCTTAGAGGGTAATGTACTTGCTGACAACAGTAGCGGGTGTAGGCTGGTGTGGGGTGGAGGACTGTAAACCTCACCGTGAGATATTCAGATAGGGCGATGACGGCAGGAGAGATAAGAGCCGCAAAGTTATGGCGTTCTGGGTGAAGGGAGGTGAGGAGGGTGGGCTCTGTCTCCGCCTCTCATCCCAACACTGCTCCCTTCCCTATGTTGTGTATGGGCTGGGAGCAGAACTTAATTTCATTTGATACCCATTTGCACCACCAATTTGGTGCAAATGAATGTGTGTTGGTCAATACACATCCAACTACACACAGATTGTTAACAGATCAAAAGGGAATTGAAGTTAGCGGGGGCTACGGAGGGCTATTGTGTAATTACCTGAAAGATGTAATGGAAATATGTGTATTGGCATAGGATGATAGCCTGCTCCCAGGCTATCCAACAGGTAGGATAGCCGCTGGCCGAGGCCGGCCGGGGCTGGTGTAACACGGGGGTATACAGGAGGAGGGAGCCGGGCAGGTCTCCACGGTCCGTGGCCGTAGTCTGGGGCTAGTGTATAAAGTGTGTAGTGTCTCTACGTGTGGGGTACACACCGTAGTGGCTAGAATAAGCGCCGGGTGTTCAAATAACCACCGGGCATTAAAATAAGCGCCGGGGTATAATGGCGCCACACCCACTTACTTCTGAAGGTCAGGCACTGATTTTGGCAACAGTGACACTCACATTTTTGTGTGTGTGAGGTATTGAAATATAAACATTTAATATCAGGATAACCTGAACATTGAATAAACGCCTGTCTTGTATAATCACCGGGGGTACAGTGGTATCTACCGGTATAGGCGCTTACACGAGTCACTACGTCGCCCAGGAGATAGGTTAGGGGGGGGGGGGGGGGGGGTGCAGGCAGCATGTAGGCCGATACTGACCACGACACCCGTGTGTGTACATGTACACGCTGCCTCTGCTTCACCCCCGCCCCTAGAAAAACAGCTACAGAACTCTGATATCAAAGACTCTGACTTCAGATACTTCTAAATAGATTCTAGATGTAACTCAACGCAGGGTGCGGGATTTAGTGTGTGTGTTTAGGGGTGTTTAGTGTGTTTGTGTGTGTGGGGGGGGGGGCGCCTTGGCCAACTCTGAAGAATGTCACACAACAGAAAAGGCCCAGAAAAGGTCAACCTAAAAAGGGTTAGATGATGACCCCTTCTCACATCAAAACTGTTTGCAACCCCAGTTGCATTTCAAACCCCATACAGTAACTTCACAAGGTGTCAAGCACCCCCTGATGGTTCCCATTTAGGGCGCTAGGGGCAGCACGGTGCCATGCAGGGGTTTAGGGGAAGTGGGGTGTAGGGCGTGTTTGGGGTACTGGAGGTTTAATGCCGAGGTGAGGACGGATTGATGAGGGGACTACATGCTGTACATGAGTGTACAAAGACGGCCATACCGCACCCACACACACTAACCCACACACGGGGCAGTATTTAGTACCATTTACCGCCACTTGGTGCAGCACTAGGGGTCTATAGTAGAGCTATAAGGGTAACCCTTTAACGGCCGCAGGGTGCTTTAATGTCCTTGGTCGTCATGATGCATGAATCCAGCCATGGTGGATCTACTTTAACAACACTCAACAGGGGTGCATGCATGCATCAAGCCGACTCCTACGGGAGTGTATCATAGCGGCCCTGTATGGTCTGCATGATGCTAGAATGCAGTACTAGTGAGTTGCTCACCAGGGCTGCATGAATGCATCATGACGACAAATGGACCGTTAAAGGGTTAAGTTAAACGTCTGCTGAAGGGCTGGCGTGGTGAGGGGAGGAGAGAGTCTGAGCAGAGAAACACACATGTTCCCCAAACGCCGACCACCGGCTAGCTGCTGTTAAACCTTTACGGACAGCAGAGTGTTTTAATAAACTAAGCCCTTTGTCGTCATGATGCATTCATGCAGCACTGGTGAGTAACTCGCCAGTGCTGCATTCATGCATCAGGACGACCCTACAGGGCTATTATATTCCGGCTGATACACTTGTACTACGACACAACAAACAGTTCTGTGATAAAACGGCAGACTGTCCTTAGAGGGTTCCGACCACCAAACACAAACGCAGACCGCTCAGCAGCCTAAATAATAGCCGTGTTGTTTATGTTCCAGCCGCGCTAAAGTAAACGCCACATGCGGCGAGCAGAGCCCGGCCTGGTTACCACATGCCCCGGCCTCCCCGCGCCCTCCGCCCGGCCAGGATCCCTTACGTCCCCCGGGACCCTCTCCCTGCCCCTCTCCCCACCCCAGCCACCCCAGCCTCAACCTTAACCCTGTAAGGGCCGCAGAGGGCTTTAAGGTATTATGCCCTTTGTGTTATTATTCATGAACGCAGCCCTGTCGAGTTATTCGCTCTAGAGCTGCGTTTATGCCCTTCAGGAGCGTATCAACCCCATAGGGTCGGCATGATGCATGCATGCAGCACTGGCGAGTTACTCATCAGGGCTGCATCCATGTGTATGGATTACTGATGCCGCGAAGAGCTGACTCGGTGAATGCATTTGTATATAATGAACTCTGTAACCATCTTGGCTTTAGTCTCTTCACATGTAGAGGATTTCTGCCAGTAAAAAGTACTAAACTCAGACTCACGCATCATGACAACAAAGGACATGAACTCCCCATGCTGCCCTGACAGGGTTAACCCCCCCCCCCCCCCCCCACACACACACACACACAGGAACCCAGCCTGGGCTGGGACCCTATCTAAACACGGGGAGTTGAAATCAAACTCAGTGTGTAAAGACGGGGTATTACCCCGACCTGGGCGGCGTTATGTGGGGGTAGCCGCCGTCCCCCGTCAGGCCGAGCTAAGGTACATATACACG